>JAVJAQ010000857.1:0-453409 GCA_032362365.1 Zygogramma bicolorata | reverse complement strand
ACTGACATATTAACGTCCATACATTGAAAAACCGAATCAGTTCAACAATGAAATGAAAAAACTAGATGAACTTTGCAACAACAAAGACGAATTTCTGGAGGTGTATTCATTTCTTTTTCTGGTAACAGGCCAATGCGGGTATTTTCTGGGCAAGATATGACATTGAAGTCTCGTATTCATCAAAATTATGAAATATGAATCATGCCAAGTCAAATTTTCATTATATCTATTAATAAAAAAAACTTCCATATCTTCGTCCTTCTTGAAAATTCGTAGGGGCGCCCTGATTAAAAAAAAAGTTTATTGAATTTGACAAATTAAGAACAGCACGTGATGAAAAGCTTATCTCAGAAGGAAGTTTTCATTACAATTCTATCTTCTATAATAAAGAAGTAGAGTTTGAGTGAGAAATAACAGTATATGTGAATCGAGTGGGAGAAAACGATTCAGTTCGACTTCTACACAGACAAAGTCGCGAGTAAAAGCCAGTTCATTCATTTAATACCTTTGAATGAGCAATTCTTATATATGTGTATATATTCTTTTCTCCTGATGAAGCTAATAAACATTAGCGAAATATTGAGATCAAGAACAAATGAGTTTTATTAGTAAACAGACCGCAAACCTGAGAACTTCCAAATCTAGTTTATATATATATATATATATATATATATATATATATATATATATATATACGAGTGTAATAAGAATAAAGAGAAATACGTTTTTTCGATTACTGACATATTAACGTCCATACATTGAAAAACCGAATCAGTTTAACAATGAAATGAAAAAACTAGATGAACTTTGCAACAACAAAGACGAATTTCTGGAGGTGTATTCATTTCTTTTTCTGGTAACAGGCCAATGCGGGTATTTTCTGGGCAAGATATGACATTGAAGTCTCGTATTCATCAAAATTATGAAATATGAATCATGCCAAGTCAAATTTTCATTATATCTATTAATAAAAAAAACTTCCATATGTCGCGAACTTTATGTGTGACACTGTATATATATATATATATATATATATATATATATATATATAGTAATAATTGATAGAAATGGTAGACTCATTGGAGATGCGGCCAGGATCAGATGGCCACAATCAAAAGTGTTCTCTGTGGTAGGTCTGAGCTTTCAGAATACTTAATTCCATTATCAAAGACATTAAAAAAAAAAGGCTTTCTATATCTCACTTAGATCGTGAGTGAGAAAAGTAAGTCTTGCATCAACAAAAACACGAAAGAAAGAAAAAACAAAAAAAACCAATGGGAATTAACAGCAAATTAAGTTTGACATCAATCAAACACGTTATTACCTACTAAAGAGTGATAACTTTTTTTTTTTAATTTTCAGCAGGTTATGATCTTCTCGTTTATTTATTCCTCCTTATAATCCTATATGATACTGAAAATACTCTATTAATAATAACAACGTGGTTGATTGATTGATTTCAAACTGATAATTTGCTGTCAATCCCCTTCTGGGTTCTTTTTCATTCATCTAAAGATTTTCTTGGAAAGGTCTCCAACGATTTTCATTTTTGGTTTCATTTTTAGAAAAATATAATTCATATTTCACCAGTACGGAATTTATATCTGAATATACCAAATAGTCGACGATATCAATTATCCATGAATTGAAATTAATTTAGATACAGCAATTAACAGTGGGGTATAAACCGAACATAAACCTGCACACACCATCGTCGAAGCAGGTTTGGGATGAAATATGTGGGAAACAAGGAAGAAACGTCGAGAAAAACGCAGCGAGCTATGCAGTTATGCAAACGACCGACAACTTCTCGGGTCTAAGAACTCGCGAGATTTTATGCGCGACTCGGGCTAATTGATAGTCGCGATAAGTGCGACCGCAAAAATATTTATTTGTTAGTGGATAATAAATTTCGAGGCCATGTACGGATAGTATGAGCTTTGAATGGGTTCGAGTGTCGGCCGTTTGTGCAGTTGCCGCAGAGGTCTTCGGCACTTGGTTGCGTTTCGATGCGAAAGAAAGGTATGTGTAGAAAGTTAGCGACATCAGTTTGGCTTATGGAGCGTTTATGAATATTTTACTCCACTTTATTGAAGTATTATGCCCAGTTGCAAAAAAGTGTCAATAATAACCAAAGAAAAAGTTAGATCATCAACAGACAACAGACTTTGCTTTATCTAAATTAGAAATTCCTTGGTAATTTTCCATCCTGGTTGTCATCATACTTGAAATACAGGATAATATTTGTTAATATTTCTGTATGTGAATCTGCTCTCGGAGAGATTGAACTAGGTGTTCCAAAAGGATCCATTCTGGGACCATTAATCTTCCTCTGCTATATAAATGATATGCCACATCACATAAATAGTGATAACATTATTCTCTACGCGGATGACACGACAATAGCCACCGAGATAGCCACGGAAGGCGATTCCAATGGAGAAATGGAAAATAAACTTAAAATTTTATCTGCAGAATTCACCTCGTGGTGCCGTAGAAATTCTTCAATTGTCAACCGTGAAAAAACTATTTGCATTCAATTCTCCAATAAAATCAGTCTATATGAACCAGTAAGCATCGAGTTTTCATCTAATACAAAATTTTTGGGACTACATCTGAACGTTTATTATGCTTATTGTCATATCTCATATAAAATTTCACGCTTGAGTAATGCGGTCGATGCCCCTAAGGTATTTATTTTGCAAAAAAGAATTGTTTGACTCATTTACAATCTCCCACAGAAACATGCAAAAATCGTTTTTAAATCTCATAGAACACTCAAATTCCCATCGGTTTATAAGATATTGTTATATGTCAAAAAAAATATAAAAAATTTTACTTGGGATCCCGAAACACAGTACTTCGTTTTATGAGGAATCTCCTACTCTCATTGGCACAAGGTTTTTCAATCGTCTCCTAATCAGTATCAGAAGTGAGCATAGTTTCTCATCGTTCAAGGCCAAATTGAAGTCGTACTTGGTAGAATCATGTTTTTATAGTGTTGCTCAATACTGCCCTGTGATAAACTGACTACAATATTTGTATTTGATTGATATTTTCAAACTCCTTTTCATATTTCGGTTGCTATAGTTATTTACCTATATCGTTTTTTCAGACATATCGTATATAAATCATATAAGTGATTTTTGGAACAAATGAATTTATTATCATTATTTCTGTGGAAAAGTTTTGTGGGGGAGTTGTGGTAGTAATATTCAAACACTTCAGGTTGGGAATAAATAATACTCTAATGATGAAAACACACAAATATTGTGTTTACAGGTTTCACATGGAAACGTGTTGCAATACTCTGACTGTTCTACTGCACTAGTCAAAAGAACAAACATATTTTTACTTTCAGAATAAAATGTTGCCACGTTGACTTGAATAAAATAAACAGAATATCAAACAAGTTTTGATTGTTTCACTACACCCTCCCTTAATCAAAACTTTCTAACACTTCTAAAAAACAACAAATAAGGAAACTACTAAGTGTCAAAAATAAAGAAAAAAACTTAACTTAAAATACAGAGCTTAACACAGGATATATTTTCTCAAATTTTCAAATACTACCTTATTTAAAGGCTTTGTTAAGATGTCTGCGATTTGCTCATTGCTTTTAACATATTTTATTTCGATAATACCTTCTCGAATTTTATCTTTCACAAAATGATACATGATATAATTTCTCAGGAAGTGCCATAATGATTTTAGTAATTATCATTTTATCTGGGATTTCTAACCCTTGTTGCCTAAGCTTGGCTTGCAAGTTTGTGACTGTCGTAATAAAGCTATTTATGCTATCGTTATCAAACTTTAAATTGTAAAACTGCTCGTTTAACAAATGGATACTGACCTCGGATTGTCGCTCAAAAATACCTTCTAGCTTTAGCCACATCTCCCTGGCAGTTTTGCACTGCATTACATGCGTTATGATCTGTTCTACCCTTCCATCCGAATAATGAGCGCTTCTTGCGCCTTGGCATCTTGTAGCTGCCATTTATGTAACCTTTCTTGCTGGTCATCCGCGGGGACAGTCTCATTGCCACAAGTAATCTCAAACCGTCCCTTTGTCATCAGTACCACCTTTACTTGAAACTTCCATACATTCCAGTTGGAGTCATTTAATTTTGTCACTGCTGAAGCCACCTCCATCTTGTACTTTTCTCAACAAAGTCACCCCGATAAGACACTTTTAAAAAACCTTTCCTTTGTGGGGGAGTTGTGGTAGTAATATTTGAACACTTCAGGTTGAGAAAAAATAATACTTTAATGTTAAAAAAACACAAAAATTGTGTTTACATGTTTCACATGGCAACGTGTTACAATACTCTTGACTGCTGTACTGAACTAGTCAAAAGAAAAAACATATTTTTACTTTCAGAATACAATGTTGCCACGTTGACTTGAATAAAATAATCAGAATATTAAACAAGTTTTGATTGTTTTACTACAAAAGGAAGCATGATTATTCACGAAGATAGCACTGAGGTAAAGTTGGAGAAAAAATTGTCATCCTTTTCGTTTTATCCACTGAACTTTATTAACTAGAAGTATCAGAGTGGAATCCAAGGTGTGAAAGGGTCACGTTTGAGATCTTTTTTTTCTCTTTGAAGAAGTCAAAATCTCGATAAAGAAAGATAGATTTCCGATGGAATCAACGTGGCCCTCTACGCTTTAGTATAAATCAATTATGGTATAACTGAGCAGGATATGATCGTTTCAAATTCGAAATTAAAGAATGAGGGTTATGGACTTGTGATATGACATATTCCTGTCGTCAGGTGAAGTCCATGCAAAACGAAAGATATTAAAGTTCCTAAGTAGCACACATATTAGACCAATATTGGTTCAGTATTACGGAAACAGTGTCGTCTTCAATTGTGAATATATTCTATTGGCCATGAAAATGTGAAAATTCGGTAATATTGATTCAATATTCGAAAACATAAGAATATATCGTTATGCCTGTATTGCAGATAAGAAATTGGGAAAAAAGTAGCTTATGAATTTATTAAGTTATTATTTTTTCGTAATTTTCATTGTTCAAATTCAAATTCAAATTCAAAATATACACAGTACGCCACTGTGACAAATAATGGATTTGTCGACTTCCAATTATTATAGTTGCATGTACGAGAAGAACTCGGGAAAGAAATAGATGAAACTTTGCTCATAGTGAAAATCTATTCGGAGAAATTCCAAAGGATTACTGGTTATGTGAAGCCGGATTCACATACAAAACTTCAAACAATTCAAGAATATATGCTACATAAATTGAAAATTCAATATTGTAATAATCTACTCTCCGAAGCAATATGGGACCGATATTGATATTACAATATTGGGAATTGAGTTTGCAAACAATATTGAATCAATATCAATATCGTTTTTTTAATAGAATTACACATCTTTTCAACATAAAATAATTCACTTATGATATATTCCTATTGGGGTTCACCCAAAATGGTTTTTTAACAGATTTTGATTTGAATTTTTTCATTATTCATTAATATTTTTGTTCGACCAAAAAATTAAGTCAAAATTTCGACTTGTGTCTCCCTCTGTATATTTACGAATCTGTTTGAATATGAAGCTAAAAAAATTAGACGAAAATCAAATGAATCCAAGAGATAGTAACAAAATCAACTGCAATAAAAACCTAAAATGAATTGGTAATCCAAATCAAATATTGAATTCAGGTTGTTACAACTGAACTTCGACTTTTAATTTCTGAATAAAGAGTATTATTATTAGTCAAAGTCAAAATATACTTTATTGTCTGAAGAATAGAAATTCTCATAGACAAAGCATCAAATACATCTAGGAGTATTATATATACATACACATAAACATACACACACATATATACCTGCAGTATACGGAGGTAAGTTCAATTTTATAAAAAGAACATTGTAGAAAACAAATGCAACACGTATTATTGTCGGTAGCGAAAAATGCTCATTATTCGAAAAACCTGGTGAGGAAGGTAGAATTCCCTTCGAAATGAAGAGAGAGCGCTGCGTTTTTTTGACTTCAGATTGGTGTTCAATGGTTCAAAATACAAAGATTGGTCCAATTTTTTCCCCAAAACTCACAGTTGACCGAATAGTAGACTAAACCTTATTTTATTGTTCTTCACGAACTTTTTGGTTCCTACTGTTCTTTAATTATAAACTTCTAGTAATTTATCAGTTCCAGTAAAATTGAAAATTATGACAAAGACAGTCTAAACCTCTACCATTCAAATAACAATTAGACCGGGAGGTCATGACAGGTGACGTTCCACCATTTTTTCGTGCATGCCTTTTTAAGGCTTGATAAATAACCCTAAAATATCAAAGATAGTCGGGTTTTTAGCCCCCCCGCGCGTCCTCTTCATAAGGAAAAACGCTTTTCTTTCTGTAGCGAATTTTCGTGTTTTTCCGTGATATTTTACTGCATGCCATTGTAATATACGGAAGTTAAAACTCATTGAAGCTCTAATAATTGATGGCATGCACCCCGCAGCGGCCCAAGATGATCAAAGGGTTGTGAAAACCTGAAAAAAAATTTAGGAAAATTCCGTGTTTTCAAATTGCATGCCGATGTGAAGAATTGAAGTTTTTATAATAAAAACACTATGGAAAAATTGGCATGCACCCCTCGTAGGACCAAGGGTGAAAAATTTCCGGAAAATTCTGTAAAATTTTAACACCGATTTTCCGTGATTCCAAACTGCATGCCATTGAAAAAATACTTAATTCGTACCATTATTGAATAGAAGAAAATTTGGCATGCGCACCAGGGTGTTGCAAAATAGAGGCATGCGTGACGAAAGTTGCAAAAAACACTGAGCAAATTTAGGTGACTTGTTTTTGCATGCCATTTTGAAATTCATGAATTTACCTTATTTCAAGTCATGAATGGCGTGACTGCTTTTTGCATGCCGCTATGTACCCATGTACTTTTTTGAGCCGAAATGCAAAATAGCATGCATGTAGCTTTATGACAATTGATTAAATAAACAAAAAAATCGTCCGATTTAATAATTTTATTATTTTTAAAAATTTTTATGAAAAATGAAAGTAGAAAATCATTTTCAGCATCATTATTTTATACATGAAGTATTATTATTGAATTCACTCGCCACCCTATTTGGGTTAATGTTCCCATCGCTTACTTAACGCTCAGCCGATGCATGTATCTGAGGCTGATGCTCTCAGCCGACACCCTCCTACCGCACCACATGCTGCCAGAACCCAGCCTAATATAAAATCTTGTCCTGATACATCATGCCGACTGGTAACGAACTTGTTGTTTACTTCTATACGGTGGTATAGGCAATGGCGTAGCGTCTATCATAGTGTTACGTGCTAGCGCCGGCCTTGACGAGATCGTAAACGCAGATGAGGGATCGCGTCGTCATTTTCCAAAAACTGTTGATTGCCGCCTGGAGAATTCGAGACACGTCATCGGGGCTTCTCTCGAGGATTCTCGATAGGTACGCAGGTATATAAGCATCGTGATATCGCGGCGGAGAGAAGTTTTATTCGGAGAGTTAGTTATTGACAGAGTTAGTTAAGTGACAAATTTTATTCAGAGCTAAGTGGTGAAAGTTATGGGAGGTAAGTGGAGCAGAGCTTTGTGCGGAAGTAGAATTTTTAGTACAAGTTTTGGTACCGAGCATTGGAAAGTTATCGGAGCGATTTAAGTGATTGTGTTGTATTGTATTGTGATAGAGAGTTATAATAAAAGAAGTTCAGTGTTGCCCGGTGTTTAATCGACGAACCCAGGGATAAATCGTAACAGTAGTGTCAGAAGTTGGATTTTGAAAGGATATATCGTAACAGTGGTGTCAGAATCAATATTTTCCAGAAGAAAGATCGTAACAATAGGGTAGTAGTAACCTCACGTGCTAGTCGACGTATGATAGGCCACTTTTAGACTAGAGACCGGGAGATTCGTGTCATTTGAATTTATTTTTTTTACAATTCTTGAATGTTGAACTGTGATAACATGTATGTTATTTCAGCCATCAACTTGAAATAATGTTTATTCAAACAATTTTCATGGAGCTACATGCATGCCATTTCGTATTTCAACTTGAAATAGTATCTACAAACGGAATACAAAGTGGCATGCAAGAAGAAGTCACGGCATTTTTTAGATTTTTTATTCAATCCAAAAATTGATGTTTATTCAATTTTTTCACAATTTTTGTGTATTGGGCTGTAGCTACATGCATGCCATTTACATTCATTACTTGAAATAAGGTAAATTCATCAAATACAAAACGGCATGCGAAAACAAGTCACCTAAATTTGCACTGTTTTTTTGCAACTTTTATTATTATTTATAATACGATGGGCTTATTCAACATGCATGCCATTTGAATTAGATAATTATTCCGTTATGAAATTAATATTCATCCTTATAAGGAGTGATTTGGAATCACGGAAAGTTGGTGTTAGAATTTCACAGAATTTTCCGGAAATTTTTCACCGTTGGTCCTACGGGGGGTGCATGCCAATTTTCCCATAGTATTTTCATTACAAAAACTCCAATTCTTCACATCGGCATGCAATTTGAAAACACGGAATTTTCCTAAATTTTTTTTCAGGTTTTCACAACCCTTTGATCATCTTGGGCCGCTGCGGGGTGCATGCCATCAATTATTAGAGCTTCAATTGGTTTGAACTTCCGTATATTACAATGGCATGCAGTAAAATATCACGGAAAAACACGAAAATTCGCTACAGAAAGAAAAACGTTTTTCATTATGAAGAGGACGCGCGGGGGGGCTAAAAACCCGACTATCTTTGATATTTTAGGGTTATTTATCAAGCCTTAAAAAGGCATGCACGAAAAAATGGTGGAACGTCACCTGTCATGACCTCCCGGTCTAAATACATTCCTGTAAGGTATACACATTTTGTTGAGTAATTTTATGGATCGAAGGCTGTAGCCGTTACTATGTGGTGGGAGATCATAATGAAAAATGAGAAATAAAACTATGATATTCGTTTTATAATGTCTGTAGGGGATAAAACTGCAGCATCGTTAGTCACAAAAATAAGTGGTATAAAAACATAGGAAGTTTTATTTCTCGTTTTTCATGAGTATTTTTATGTTTTTCGTTTTATCCAATTTCATCTAGTTGATAATTCATTCAGCATCAAGATATGCATTGAAGCTGCTGGATTTCATTCAAAAAATGCAGTAAACTCGCCAAACACAACCGAAAAATCTTTCATCTGTCCTTCTTTGAGACTTTCACGAATGAATCCACATTGTTCAGCCCCACTATGTTCGTCCCTACGATGAAAATCTTCCTGCCCTTTTAATGCGATTCTAGTTACTTGCCCGCTTCTTATCGAGGTTTGTTTTCGCCGCGAGAGAGAGTTTTCTGAAGCTCACAATCATCAAAAATCCAATATCGATACCAATTAATTTTTCTGTCTTCTCTATAGTTCCTACAAAGTTCTGTGCTTATAAGAGGATTTTCTTTTATGTGAAGCTAATAGGATTATTTTTCGTATGAGCCTAAAGAAGAAAAACAATTGGTTATAAATTGCGGATATTGCACATGGACGAAATGAAACAGGAAACATTCGAATAACTCGAAAACATCTGCAAGCCCTCGAGATTCGATAAGTACTTTAGCGATGCAGAAATAATTGTAACTCGAAATGATAACCTCAAAGTGTTTAGGATTATAATTTTGACTTGAATTATAGCAATTTATCGATTATAGTGGTATAATCGATTTGCGCGTTTCAAGTACCTGATCGTGAATTATAGAATTACATTCTTACTCAGTTCAATGGCAATAATAAGGTAATAATATTGATGTGTGGATCCGATAAACGTTTTGCAGTATGCAGAACTTTCCAGTTTCGAAAGGTGCCCTGAGTTTTCGAGTAGAAATAATATTCGTCCCAAATCACTATGTCATCTCAATCAAAAAACACAGGTCAAAGTGTTGATTTTAGAAAATTTGGTACACGCTAACTTCTAGGGGATTCATACTTTGAAACACATATTACCAGGCTGATTTTTTTTCTCTTTTCTTATAGTCGCAGAATATCCATTCGAAAAGAGTAACAATACATTGAATATCTGGTCGCCTTCCGAAAAATTAATAATACTTTCAAAGATTTTTACCTCTCCCTCTAAGTCCATAATTCTGACGAGTGAAATCGTCTCAAAAGGATCTGAACGATGTTCCAAATATCACTTCTGAACTGTTGGAAAATATCTGTTGTAATGGACAGAAGGGCAGAAAATTGCATCAATTGCACATTTCATCTACGACTCGACAAAATATCACAAACAAAAATATTTCCTCAACGATTCACCTACTAGGTTGATGAAGATATCCAATTCGATTTCACTACATTCGATAGTAAGTGTTATTAGGAGAGAAAGCGTGATTGAAGGACGATCCATAATGTGCCTGCTTCACCGCGTTACAAAAAGGCGTTATTTATGACATTGCCTAGATGTGGCCGACAGTTTAGCGCCTTAATTGAGATGGGGCATTGTTAGTGACTGTATACGTTAAGCGATAACTCTGGTGGCGGTTTTTTCGACACATCAAAGGATTTTTAATTTTGGCAGTTGAGTGAGTCTGTGGTTGTTTGCTACGTTGTAAAGTAGGGCGCATATCGACACAGGCGATTAACACTTACATTAACACATTTGGATCATAGCGTAAGGGAGTCCGATGACCATGCGATCAACAAAACTGTTTTTTCCCGAATTGCACATGTAGTCCAGCCTATGACCATTTTCCCGTGTATTTATCCCATACAGCACCGATTCGCATGAAAATTTGGATTCAGGATCTACATACCCTCTTTTTTAAAATCTACCCTGTGCCGAGGGTTGCTTTCTCCCTGGGGGTGGATGCCACCCCTTCTTGGGGTGAAAAAAAAATTATTGGAAATAAGTGCGGAAATCAATAGATTGACTAATTCTTACCACTTTTTGTTCAATGAAGTTTTTTCTGAAAAGCAATACTTTTTGACTTATTCGCGAGTAAAATTGTCGGTTTTCAGGCAAAAAAAACACGTTTTCAGATCCTTTTTCGCGAATAACTGGAAAAATATGCATCTAATCGAAAAACCTGCGGAGTGCAAAATTATAGCTTTTGAAAAAACAAAAGTGATCGTTTATTTGTGATGTATGCAAACCCACTACAAACTGAATAATTGCTTGTTGAAAGTTAATTGGTATTTTCAAACGCCAAAATGGAAAGTTTCTACGTACAATAACCAGAAACCAATGCATTTTTCGGGAAAACTCATACAACCTTTTTTGAAGTCCTTCAAAAATCCTTCATTTTTGTTATTTTTAGAAAGTTTCGAGCATCGAAACTGACCGAGGTATGAAGGAAATAATATTGAATCCTATCTTTTCGTTGAAAAAAAATTGTGAATAACACATCCTCTCTTCCCCCACCCTCTGCAAAAAATCGTTGTTACTCCATAATTCACTTCATTCATGGTCTTATAATGAGTTCTGAGTTTTTCATTAATTGAAAGTACGTAGGTTTGGGGAAAATCATCTAAGTAATTCAGCGAAAAATCACCATTTCTTCGAAATAACTCGAAAAGTATTGATCACATGCAAAATTTTCTAGAGTACAAAATTGAAGTTTATTCTTCTCTGAAAATTTTTGTGCTTCATTTTTTTCTGCAGGATGGAAATAGAGGAAGATATGGCCAGTTAAATATTGCGAGGGTTCGCGCAAAGTACCTTTTTTGAGCCCTTTCAGCATGAACCTTTTCAGCCAGCTAGTGAGACAACTCAGACCTAGACGCAAGGTCACTCAGTCTTGAAAATGGCTCCGAAATGGGAGTCGAAACGTAGACAAGTAAATCTTTCCAGACGCGGATCAACCGGAAGTTCCAGCCAGCATATATATATATATATATATATATATAGATATATATATATATATATATATATATATATATATATATAGATATATATATATATATATATATATATAGGGTAGTTTTCACCCTTAAAAAATCAAAAGCAACCCCGAGTACAGAGGTAACTTTAAAGTAGAGTCTCAATCTGAATTTTCATACAGTTGGGTTTCGCGGTTAATCTATAACAATTTCGATATAATTTTTTAATGAAAACTATCATAAGGGTGGTCTTTAGAGGTCGAAACTGTTCAATAGATCAGAAATTGTCTATCAAGGTTGATTCAACGTTTTTACAGATGACTGCACGCTCAAAACTAGTATTTTGTATTTTTTTTTTTAATAGGGGTAGTTTTCACCTCTGATGAATAAAAATCAACCCCAGGCACAACCTCAACTTTGAAGTAGATGGTAGATAGAAGCTGAATCTCAAATTAAATGCAAATAGATACTGAATAAGTTGAATAACTGCCAAATAACATGTTAATTATTATTTTCTGATGATATTTTGTCATAAGGGGGGTTGTTAAGGGCTGGCACTTATTACTGAACCATAAATTATATTAAAAATTATCAGTTGATTGATTTTACTCATATAAATATGATTTCAGTTTATTACATAGTCCAATCTCAAATTTTGATATTTTTTTTCGAATAGGGGTGGTTTTCACCCCCCTCCAAAAAAGCAACCCTCGGCACAGGGTAGATTTTGAAATAGAGGGTAAGTAGAACCTATATCCAATTTTTCATACAAATCGGTGCTGTATGGGATAAATACACAGTTTACACCTTTTTTACCGTCATAGACTGGAGTAATGCTTTTTTTCTCTAACGTGAGAATGAAAATGTTTCGAAAATTCAATCGAATTCAGATTTGATACCTTTTACTGCCTAAATAAAAAAAAAACTTTTCAGGTACAGCTCATCCAATCCATCCTGGCATAAATACAGCTTCTTTTTCAGCTGTACACTGGTGGTGCAGACCATGACGAAAGGAGAAATACCTACTAGGAATGAATTTCAACATAATGAACATATATAATAAATGTTTTTTTATCTTACCATTCTCCACAGAAATTGCTGGGCATATACGTGAAGCTGTACATAGCCATGATAACGAAATAATTGAATAGAAGGAAAAAGTCAAATAGAAACGTCACATGTTATTCATGGTATTTATATACCAAACGCTAACGACTTTATCGGAAGTCCTTTCAGCAAGTAGGTCCTGTTACTAACAGTTAATAACTATAGTTATTTGTGGACCTTTCATCCATGAAATGTTGAATCATCCCCAATACGACAGAGATAATTTCTAATGGATAAATATCTGCTCCGTTAGGAGATCGAACCTATGACCTCTCGATCAGAAACCGGGCACAGAACCACAGATCCATCGCTCTCTCCGAAACGTCATAACTTCGAGAAGAAAAAGTATCTTCATCAACCACTTTAATACATGTCAAAGAAACTGTCATAATATGTATAAAAGAACAGTTCGCATACCCGTTTCATTCACACTCCATTTTGGCAAGCCGAGCTCAAT
This sequence comes from Zygogramma bicolorata, assembly GCA_032362365.1. Lineage (NCBI taxonomy): Eukaryota > Metazoa > Arthropoda > Insecta > Coleoptera > Chrysomelidae > Zygogramma > Zygogramma bicolorata. Next base: position 439,942 of record JAVJAQ010000857.1, on the reverse strand, counting down.
ATTACGGAATCTTTGACCTTGGCGATTAGGAACCGATTGTAAACAAACTAATACTACTACTGTTTGTTGTGACATAGTACTACATAATACGCAGCTATGTGACCTTCCTTCAAATGTTTCGAAATGAATGGGAACAGACTAAACAAAAAAATGATGACTGCACTCTCGTTTAAATTGGTGGTATTTGCACGGTACGTTTGACCTTTGGAATTGAAACACTACATTGTAAACCGACTAGTTAGTCGAATGTTTTTTATGTGTTCACGGTTATAGGCAGAAAGGATCCTTTGTTGAAACTGCATTTATTGCCTGTGAAAAATCATTCAGAGTGAATTTTATTTCTCATTTTTTATGATCTTCCATCACTAATAAAATACAACGGATATGAAAATTTGTATACGAAAAATGCGCGAAATTTGACATCCCTGAGCACTTGCCACAACTTCAAACCCACAATATGAACTGGTAGAATAATAATCCAGTCCTTCACAATAGTAATGGATTCTTCCTAAGCATGAATCGTCCATGTACCTTATCCTTGTTTTTTCATGTGGCATCCTCTATATAGCAATGATGTCTATGTAGATTCAGTTCCATTAGTAAGAATGAGAATGAAATTAATCTATTCCTATCATAATACATGCAGATTATAAAGAGAATCCTAGATAGAATGCCTGCTATCAACAATTCTCGTGAAGCATCACATGCTTGTGGAATTTATGACTAGTAATGATCATGTATCCATAGTAAGTTCACTTCAATTTTATCTTATAATTCAAGTATGAAAAGAAAGAAGATAGAAATAGCTATTAAGTGTTTATGACTTGCAATTGAAACTGGAGCAATTGTTCGCTACAAACTTGAGTGAATCCTGCTCATAATAAAATTTAATAATTAAACAGGAGTTTATGAACTCGATATTGTTACAAGTAAAATATTCTCTTTAGTCTCAATTCAAGGAGGTCTATCTCCATGTGGAATTTCAAGTCGGTGTGTGGAAAATATCTGTCAATAAAGATTTGAATAATGGTTGGATATAGCGAAGCTTGAAACAGTGAGAAAAATACGTCGAGAAACTTGGAACCACGACGTCTTATATTTCAACTTGCGATCCTAGCACCTGCTGTTATTGGTCGAATAGGAAATTTATAATTTTCATTTTTCTCGTAAGAAATGGTATCGTGTAACGATATCGAAAAAATGAATAAAACTACTTCTTTGACTGATAAGAAGGCCACGACTCTGAACTCTGTAACACCAATTTATATTACATAGATAACTCATTAGAAACAACATCTATGACAAATCAGAAGGTTCAACAATCTATAATTTATCGAGCGTAATTCGATATTTATGTTATCTACCCCATTAAAACATTTTTCATTACATTTCATGCTCGACATCACGTCAAAGCGTGCACTTTAGCTGGAAACCCCTATCTCTATTCTAATGAGAGTTCCGAATTTAAATATTGGGGCAATGGGACGATGAGTGGACCATCTGTCATTGTTTGAAAACGCTCGTATGAGAAAATGGGAGTCGTCTCAGCATCACATACCACGTGAATCGATATTCTCACAATGAATCGGGGATTCATGGGTGGCGGTTCCGACAGCTGGGGGCATCCGCCGACTGAGGGTCGGTTTCATTTAATGGTTGAGATGACAGGTTGATTCAACATCAGCGCTTCCGACGCAGACGGCGATCTTTTTTTTTATTATTCCCTCGAAGCCAGGTGCGAAACTGAGGAGTAAACGTGAATTGATAGCCTGTTTTGGTGTTTCGAAAGATTTTTCACTGTTGAGATGATTGTATAGACAAATGAATGTCTAATTGCTAAAAGGGCACTTGTCACATAAATATTTCAAGAAAATTTTTTACAGGATTAATGAAAAACTGAATAAACTTAAAATCTTGAAGGTTTTAGATATTTACTTTATGTAATTAGGTAAAGGGTATATATATCTTATTATTCCATTTATACAAATGCGTTTTAGTTTATCAGATTATAGTTTATTGAAGAAAAAAAATTACGGACAAGTGCCCTTTTTGTCATTAATTATGGACATGTTCCCTTTTAACATAAAACTGAGTGATTTCAATACATTCAATTTGACATAAAGTGATGAATTAAAACCAAATAAAGGACAGAGAAGTTTATTTAGTAGGTAACAAAATTATGATAACATATCAAAATCTATATTTTATATGGATGGCCAGTTAAAAATCTCATTCCAGTATGTCATATATTCTGCGGGAATGTATTTTCCCATTTTGTTAAATCAGTGATTTTGTTTTTTGCTATTGGTATTGGACTACTATACATTTTTTGTGAAGGTAGATGCATTTGATTAACATTTGATTTTCTCAAATCAAATGTTAATCTTTGCAAGCCATCAATAAATTCCCTTGTTTTCACGCTGTTAGGATGTTGTGCATCGAAATAAAATTGATGGTATTTGGAAATTATAAATTTCTCCCTCAGTTGCCCACGTTCAGCTGATTTATTAAGTTTATTCTCAAAATAAACGACTGACATCGACAGTTTTTTTTTTAGTTTGGAGCAAAAAGGGCACGTTCCTCAGGACATGTGTCGTTTAAGTATTTAACCCTATATTGGCCGAGCTGTCACTGTATGAATATCGCACGGACAAGTGCCGTTTTCGCACAAAACCATGTAAATACATGTTGCCAAGTGATACCAACAAAAAAATTATTTTGGGAACAAATGTGACATGTGCCCTTTTAGCAATTAGACATTCAAATGAATCCCTTTATTATTGAAATACAACGTAGAGTGAAACTAGGAGAGCAGTAAAAAGTAGACGACGCACTATGCTGAATGACATACCTAAACAGCATGAGTAAAAACAATCATTGAACAATATCAATGTCATACTAATTCATTATTTTTATTTTACGGCTTAGGTATCAACTAGTTGTTACAGTATTCGTTTGATAATGTCCATATGAGACGAAACTACAGAACATCTTAATAAAATACTAGAAGAAAGGAAATACCCGCTGGGAGTATTCTGTGATCTATCTTATCTTAGGCATTTGATTGAGTGGATCTAGTGAATTAAAGTATTACGGAGTTCAAGGAGTTGCATATTTGTCTGAGCGGGAGAAATGCATTAGAATTAGGTACATCAGAGTTTATTATAGAACACAACACATATTAGATTTCGCAGATGTTTGGCGTGGAGTGCCCCACGGTTCTTTACTGGGTCCAACATTATTTGTATTGTACATAAATGATATAGTTACAAATTTTCCGCCCGCATAATTTTTCCTCGTTGTTGACGACACAAGCCTAATGATTCACGAAAATAACATACACTAACTAATTGGAACGTAGCAGCACATAATGGAAGAAAAGTCTGACTGGTTTTTATCGAATAAGCTAACTTTGAATTATAACAAATCGCATTGTATCTTATTACAATTATATAAAGGATTCGGTGATGAAGACATAGATTTAGATCAAGAGCAAATATCGTCTTTCGATAGCACCAAACTTCTAGGCATAGACATTGATCGGAAGCTTGATTTGTCATGCCAAACGAGAGAATCAGGTGAAAAACTTAGCAGGTCGGTTTACGCTATACGGGTCATGAAACAAAACACAAATTTCCTGGTAGCGGAAATGGTTCATTCTTCTATAGTATTTCACAATATGGCATAGAATTTTGGGGTACAGCTATTTCATTACAGTCCATATTCGCGTTCTGTTCGATATCAAACCAAAGGAATCCTTGCAGAAATTACTTTCCGAAACATAAAATATTTACGATGACAAACACCTTTCATCAGATGTTCACGCTTACCCTACAATAAAAGAATTATAGAACCAGAAATGGACTGTTATACACAGGTATCAGAATGTTTGACCATCTTCCCCATGAGCTGAAATCATTGATGGAAAATAGATTCAAAGTACAATTGAAAAAGCTGCTGTATCGGTACTTTTTTTAAAATATGGAAGAATATTTTGCTACCACACTTTTATAGTTAAAAATAATTCAGTTCGTATCACCATGTTTGTTAATATTTCACTATTATCGAATACCCCTCTATAGTTCATAAGGTATTATTTAGGCACTTACACTCTTTCCAATGTTTAGGCGTAGGACACAATGTTGTGATTTATTTCGTTCGTACTAACATTAGGTACAATTAACAATTGTGATATTGTGATTCTGTACGAAATAAATGTCTGTTTGTATAACGTTATTTACAATTAATAAAATAAGTGGTATGATAGTATATTACGTAACGAGGAGGTTGTGTGGCCTATTATAGGTACTAACGAGCGAAAAATTAATTTCTAGTGATGCAGCTTGAATTTCTACCCATTTTCAATGATCGATGGGACAGCAAGTATGAAAAACAATTAAAACAATTGCCTGTCGATTCATGGATATCACTAGATTCAGTACCAATCTACAATGAATTTCCTGAAAATATGATTTTCAATTCAATATCAGAGATAATTCGCAGCAAAAAATTATCTGAATTTCACTTTTGGGCAATTGAATGTAGTCATGAGATCAACATATCTTATCATTTTACAAGAGAACTGGTCGCTATAGATGACGTAGCTTGATTTTAACGACGAACAGGCCCAAATACTAAAATGCAATCCTTCTTTCGAATTTTGTTCACATCAATCTGAAAACTCCGAAATATGCCTGAAAATGTGTTTTGGTGAATTAAGAGTCCGTAGGATTCAGGTTATGCCATTAGGAATAAGAGATGGTTCGGTCTTTGGAGGCAGAAATTCTCGTCTAAAATACAAAGGTTGCGTAATACCTCTTCGAAAGGTTTTTCAATTCTCTCAGGCACTGGTTCACTGTTGAAAATCGTGATAGCCTTCATGAGTGATTATCAGTTGTTTTTAATTTTCATACAGTAGAATCAATTCAATGATAACTACAATTACTACAACAGTCTAATTATCCTTCATGACATTCATGCCCAACTTCGACATAAATCAAAACTGGTTTCATTTTTTCTTCTAGAAGTCGATATTAAAGCCAACGAAATCCAATATTGACATAATTGAATTTAGCTAGTTCCCAAGCTAGTTCCATTCTCACAAAATAAACCAGTGTTAGAATTGAAACACCCTTCCCTTCGAATATGGGATCGCAAGACACCTTATTCCCTTTGAAAAAAGTTGATCTGCCCTTTCATCAACGAGTGACGTTACATTTCATTTCACTGCGGAGTATTAAAAGTTATGCTTTTTCACGTTCAGTTGAGAGGACGGACCGCACTGTTTGGTTTGCGATACTATTGGAGTAAAAGTCAGTTGTAAAGGTCGCTTTTTTGTAAATTATGCACTGCTTCCGATTTGATTTTCTATCATGATGCAAGGTGCTGTTGAATGATGTTTTGTTTATATTCCGAAACAAACTTAAACAAGTCCTATCTTATATAAACCACAGTACACTAGAGGACTTGAGCATATATTCCATAAAGAAAATATGGAAATTGCATATAGTTCTTCATATGAATCACAACAGCTCCTTAGAATCAAAAAGATTAATCTTGATCTTTACAAAAAGTCTCAACTTTTTCACAAAATGTTCCAATCTCATCCATTATCAAGTCCTATCACATACTGCTTCAGTTGTTTAAAAAATCTATTATCATTATTATTATTATTATGATGATATTCGTATCGAAAGTTTTTCAGCTCGTTCATAGTTCATCTTTGTTACAGGTAAGCTTCACCCTCCACCGTAACTCGTGCTTGAATTCATTTTGACCGATTGGCCCAATCCGTAAGTATTGTATTATTTTCGTTCAAATTGAAGGGTAACCTTGTGAGCGAAACGCGCGTCGAGTGCAAAAATATCAGTTTGGTGTTAGGGTAAATGATCTCTAGGAAAAGTTTCAACCTTTCATGATATCGAGCCTCGACCAAAGCTGATGCGAATAACACGAAGTCATTGCGTCGTACGGAAACCGAATTTGCCTAATCTTCCTGCGAGGAAAATGCAAAATCATTCGACATAGTCGATGGGCATACTCGAAGACTGGAGTTAGGTAAATCAAATCATCTTTCGAACAATTCGTTCAGGCCAGTCTCAGACTACCTATACAGTGTGTTTCAGCTAGCACCCGTCAAAAAACAACCACTCTCCTGGTCAATACCACGAAGGACATTGCATTATATCTGACTGGTGCCAGTGCAGGTTGCTTCACAGAAAAAAAAACCTGCATTTGCTTTCGGAGATACAAGTGAAGGAATTCAGTTTCAAATATTGAAACGAGCACACTTGCAGACCGGTTTAGGGCTATTTGGCCACTCATCAGTACAATGTAGTGCCATCATCACCATAAAGTCGATGACTTCCCATAATTAAAAATCGAACATCGAATCATAGTATCGAGACTCGACCAAAGCTGATGCGAACAAAACGAAGTCATCCCAAAAATCAAATCAATTCCTTCATTTGTATCTCCAAAGGAAAATGCGGCATTTTTCATTTACATTTTTTATGAGAAGAAACCTACGCTAGCACCAGACCTATGTACGAGGTATCCCAAAAATCAAATCAATTCTCTCATTTGTATCTCCAAAGGAAAATTCGGGATTTTTCATTTACTTTTTTTTTATGAGAAGAAACCTACGGTGGCACCAGTCGCAATACCCTTCGTGGTATTAGCCAGGAGACTAGTTGTTTTCTGACAGGTGCCAGACAAAACCTACTGGTTAGGTAGTTTGAGACTTGCCTGAACGAATCGTTCGAAAGGTGATTTGAGTTTTAATTGATCTCATAATTGAGTTTGATATTTTTCTCGGAGTTCTTCGTCGATGAGTTTTCTCCTGCCTCTCTAAATGGGCCATGTTTTTTTTATTATGCATTTGCTTGAATTTCATGAACATGACCCAATATCTCTTCTTTTGTTCCACTTGACTTTCCTTTTACATATTCCCCTCTCGAGCATTGATAATCTTTACTTGTTACGGAATCCTTCGTTGAATTACCTTTCGTCACATCGATCATGACCTCCATCATATTGTATTTTATCGGGAAGTGCATAACTTTGTGACCTTCCTCAAACAATTCGATTCTCATCGTTACAAAACAGGGTGATACAACAATATAGAAATAGCTTCAGGGACCTCTCAATAATTGATTGCCCGCGAGATGCTTTCAAAGGAATATTCCTGTGATAAAGTGGATAGAGAAATTGATTCGGAATTTAACTCAGCATGGCGACGAAGATTAGACGCAGGAATCTGTTTTAAAAATACTATTTTTCATAGTAAATGAGTTAACACCTTCTACATCAGATTCAAATAGAAGACGGCTCGAAATATTTTGTGATCGCAAGTCATGCCTGATGTCACGGAAAAGACCCTATGGCGGGTCGAAACAGTTGTCTGGCATAGGATTTATGCAATCCTTTCGACCATAGATTTTCTGATTTCTGTGGGGGGTCGCAGCCCTATCTACAAGTAGGCCGAAAACGATTCTCGTTCGTGGCGGGTCATTTGTTCTTGCTTTGCCTGAAAGTTAAAAAGTTCTTCCTTGTAAAACCAACAAACTTGGATATATTCAACAAATGTCCGACGGAAGCAACTATTTTCCTGTCTAATACCACGCCGGATATTGTTTATAATCTGACAGACATATGTGCAAGTATTTGAGGATCTAAGCTGAAGAGATTTTCCACGGAAATGAGATAACATCAGTAATGTTTCATAATGGACGGTGGAAATTAGGCAGAGGCTCTCTCCAACTGTCTAGTTCCAGTCGCTTATTGAACATTATTTTATATCAAGTAGAGTTGAGGTGGAATTATTCAACATTAACTTTCATCTTCACTTCATTTTTACTTTGACTTCGTAATTTTCAGTAAGATAATACTGATATTTTATATAGCAATTTCTTCAGAAATTATGCATGCGTATCAATTGATAATTTTTGAAGTTGAAGTGAAAATATTGGTTAGTGAAATTGTCTATCAAAGATAAGAATGGATGTTGCACTAATCTACCTTCGAATTATATAGATACTGAATAAGATATGCTATTACTCAATGTATGTTATTAACACAATTTCTGCAATATTCTGAGGATATTTCTTGAGATATATGTTGAGCATATTCCTTTTTTCAATGTTTTCCGAGTTGAATGCAGAGCACGTTTCTTGATGAATGATCTAGGAAGGAAATTTCTCAGTTATGCTGGAGGCATTCTAAATAGAATACTGTACCTTGCTGCGCATGTTTGCGACAATCGCATGGGGCATATACACATGATCATAATTTCAGAAAAAAATTAATCAATTCATATTTCGAAAACGGTAACAGATAGGTGAAGGAAAACATCAAGGAAAGTTGTCGGGTTATTGTTATATATTCCAAAAATAATATTATATACAGCGTGTTCCATTTGAAAAATCAAAGTTGCTACTACCTTCTAATAGAAGTGGCAACACCACATTGAGAAAAATATTTCGATTCTGGTAGAGAATGACCGAATATGCTCTCCTTTTAAATTCTCAAAGTGATCTTTTATCTGGTTCACCAGAAACGTCTAATGCGCCATCCACCGTGAATCACCCTGTATACGTTCATCGATCTGGGGCAACTCCTAGATGAAACAGGAGGTTATTAATTACCCTCTTCCGCTGGAAGCTGTGAAGCCTGTTTCTATTAATTTGGTTAACCCTGTATACGCTAACCTTCAGTGCAACATTTTATAAACAATGCAATCAGTGCAGCATTTATATTTCGCAATAAGGTGGCGTACCGTTGTGTATTTTCAATTATTCCAAGGATGTTTCGTTCTCGACACCAAAGAAATAATGTTTCCGGACAGTGTCGGACTAAAAGCTTTTTCACGTTGTGCAAATTGTATGAGAAAATTGGTATTTTTCACGCCCGGAGTGTTTGTTTATTATGCATGAAAAATTTCTCAATATTTAAACCAATGATAATTTAAATTGTTTTTGTTCGAAAAATGATGATATGAAATACATATTCTTCGATGGATCATATATAAATGTCTTATGTTCTCCCTCCATAGTTACGTAAAATATAGTCCAAAGACAGCGTCTCTCGTTGGTAAAATGAATAATAACATTTTCTGATGTAATCATCTATCGGTCAGAATTTGATAACTAGAAATCACTGTTAAGTACCGACTTTACCGCAAGTAGGGATAGGGGTTGTGGCTACATTTCATTAATGGATGGACAGATACAACAAATCATTTGTATATATCAGAGGATGAAAAAGGGAAATTTTTTGTGGAAAGAAGCTTCTTTGACCTCTATCCTAGATTATCACAACGACGAAATGTTGAAAAATATTGAAAATTAATGGAGAACAACTCTTGTAAATATATTTCAGTTGAAGTCTATGAATTGAGGAGTTTTTGTGTTTTCCTATATGGGGTATCCTCTTCTTTTCTACAATTTTTTAACGATGTCGAAATTTCGTTTCTTCAATACTGGACGTTTGAAAAAAATCAATACAAAATTTTCGTTCTATATTTTTATATTTATCAATACACTCCAACAAAACTTGTGAATAAGATATTAGAAAAACTAAACTTGAAATGAAAGTTGTGATTTTAAACAACAAATTAAGGAATTCGAAAAGTGAAACAAAAATGCAAAGGAGCAGAAATTAAACGCATCAAATCGAAAACCTGTCGAATCAAAAAAAAAAAATAAGACAAATTTTGGGAGATTTCAATATTGGTGGTATTATCCGCAATCCTTTCCAGGGGCGATCTGTTATATTTGCAAAGCTTCGTGGTGGAAAGAGGAGGATGTAACTAAATTGGCCTGCTGACTCATTTCAGTAGAAACTGGATGTGTTGGCTTGAAACTCTCTTTGGATAATAATAAGAACATGTAAAATTGTGCAAATATGTCAAACATGAAAGAATCCGAAAAAAACATTCCTATGTCGTTACCAAAGAGAAATTTCAGATGATATTGATACCAAAAAACTGAAATACTATTGCGAAGACTGATAAAACAAATGAAAAAACTTATCTTTTTCGTGAACCTTCATTATTCTGGAAATTTCAGGAAGTCATTGATGTTAGAATTTTATGGAGTTATTCCAAGGCAATCAATAGTTTGTTGAAACATTTGTCGATTATATATATCTTGTCACGGCTAGATTTTGGGGTCAAGTCAGTCTTGAAAGTGACAGTAGTCGAAAAGCGAAGTGAAAGTAGGGTTCATCCCTACAGCTGATATTTGCGAGATGGCTTACTGTCCCATATCTTTATAAACAATGTTGTTACCGAGCGACGAGTGGTTTATTAGCGATAGATAGTCGAGAGTGTTGTCAAGCGAATTCCACAGAAACAATTTGTGTCTCTGTATTTCAGTTTCCGTAATTTTTTTATATGTTATTTAATATTCAGTGAATGAATTCATTTTGTCTTCGTTATACCGAGTGTCATTCATAACCGAACCCACAGAAACATCTCAACAATAGGTATTTTTTCCACTTACAAAAACAACCGAGAAAAGGTACCTATTTTCTCCCTAACTCTGTTTAACAGTAAATTCCGGGCGTCTCTTGAAAACACTCGTATTTTTGTCTCCATTTATTTTTTTCTGATTCTCATACTGATTTTTTATATGAAATTCTACAAAGACAAACGAAATATCCTTTCGGTTTCATACCCCTACCGCCCCCAAAACAGACGCCAATGTCCACGGAAACGCAAACTAAACCAAAAGTGCTAAGAAGTCTAACGCACACTCTTTAATTTTATAGTTGGAACAATAAAACAAAAAAAAAGAAAAAAGGGAAAGTGCATATATAACTGGTTACCCTAGCTCTGTCCAATTATGGCGGAATGATGTAAAGTCATGACTTTATATTGACTTGTTGGTTTCTTCATATTAGCTGTCGGTGAGCATGTATCAAGCGATAAACACATTTTTCCTAGTAAAGCATGGGACTGCCAACGCTTTTGCGTTATGTAACACTTTGAGAGCAAGTTTTGCAGTGATTGTGCTCGGTTTTATCTTTATGGCAAGGTTGAGAACATACATTTCTGTTTTTGCTTTCGATCCATATTTCCTGTTAGACATCTATTACGAATCGCAATCATTATGAACCACTAAAACGGCACCCATCAATCATTTACGACTCTCACTTGATGAACATTTGTCAGTCTTGTCTCAATTATCATCAACACATGTTTATGACTTTCGCTTAATCGTCCATTAGTGATATGAAGAGGTGTGGCCTTCGGTGTTCGAGTCAATGATAGCAGGTGATTGGCAAGAGATCGCTTTTTATGTTAATACCGATTCGAATTTTACTTTGGTCACAATGAAATTTATCTCAGAGAAAATCTGGATTTCCACTATTGGACTGATCTGAGATATAGTAACCTGCTATGCCATCAGAAATGTAGTTATCGAATTCATGAAAATAAGACATTGAAAAGTTGGTGTTTATCAATCTGCTATTTTTCTGAACTCTAAGCATCCCAGTGTGATTATAAGTACCTGTAGTTACATTAATATTCATCTGTATGTATTATATCGAGAAATAAGAAACACCATGTTTCTTGAGGAATGCGAATAAAATATCCGTTCTCAACGCAGAAAAACTGACGAAATATTGTGCTGATATCTCCAAAAGGCACATATGGGGCCGAAACTTCTCCATCATCATCGCCAGAGTTATTGAGCGCATGATATATAATCGATGGAATTAACCGATACTTGATGAGAAGCCATGATAAGTAACGGAATTAAAAAAACTTCATTGTGTGATTTTTACGAGAAGTTTGTAAGTTTATCTACATGTTTATACAATAGCTCATTTGGGCGTGTTATGATACTAGCTTGAAGGGTGTTTTTAATTGAGTAAAATCTGTTTTCTCGAGGCTCTGAAGTTGTTACAGATTTATTGGATCAATTTTCTCAGTTTTTTTTTTAAATAGAAAGTAATTGAAACTCGAAACAAAAACGAATCGTAATCTACATGAAAATTTAGGCGCTGCGTGGTACTTTCATGTGAAACGCGAGGTAAAATCCAGGAATTCTGTTCATTGTGATCGATAATGATTTGGATTGAAGTCGATTCACAGGCTGTCTTGCATTCGTTAGTCTCAAAAACATCGCTCGAAGTACAAAAATCATGAGGGTATACTGTTTCAAATGATACAGGGTGATTTACAACTTACCTGAATTGTTCGTAAAAATATGTTATGAAAACCAACTGTTCACAGTATGCACATTACAACTGGAACTAGTTTCATCGTGAAATTGAGGGAAATGTGGGACCGAGGTATGGCCATACTCTTTGGAAGTATATAGTGTGTTCCAACAAAAGCAATTTATCAGTTTGACAGGGAGTTCCACGCAATCCGCAATGTTTCTCATTACGATTTAACACCTTCTTTGATACCTGGACTGACTGTCACGAAACTTTCCCATTCAAAATGCTTTCAACTCAATGCGGAATACATTAAAATGATAGATACTGTGAGGGGTAGTTTTTTGGTTCGGAAATGACTTCATTAATACGCTTACGTCTAGAGATTCGAGAAGAGTGTCATATGGAAAGAGATTTTCGAACCAGATATTAGACAAATTCAATAGTCATAGCTAAAAAACACTCATAATTATTATAATGACATATGCTCACTCCCGTGAGAACTTCCCATCGCCTTTTGTCATGTTTTTATTTCAATTTAAAAATTTCCTTCAGAAAACAAAAAGCAAACGAGGCACCAGCGTTTTCGTAGTTCTTTTATAAAGTTACGCTACATGCACCAACTCATTTGGCTATTGGTGGAATATGAAAATGACAAATACGGATTGGATCCTCAGTGCATCACAGTTCTCTGCAATGAAAGAATTGTTTTCTATGATATTTGATCTCCCCTACATAAGATATCGTCATAGTATGATACACGTATCTGGTATGTAATTGTTATGCCTGGTTATAACCGCTTATAACCCATGGGTCGGGTTTTTGTTCGAATTTCCGGATTTCTCCATCCCTGCCGAATGGGTACATTGTTCCTAAAATCTTCGAATTCATTGATCATACACATAGTTCATTTCCTAAATCAGAAATAAAACGTTTCTGGAATATTAGTCATATTACCAGCGAAGGCATGGCATTATTGGCCAATCTGAAGATCTTAGGCCCAGTTCAAGTATTTTATAAAGTCTATGTCGTATACTTTCCCTCCTCGGGTCATAAGTCATCTTGTGTTCACCACAACTGTTTGAATTAGAATGATATTACAAGAATTGTTTGCTCGAAAGTGGTTGACAATGTTCGTGTTGCTAAGAACGGAAGGATCAAAATACAAATCAAGTGAGAAAATTTAATCAAAATCAAATTTTACATAACGAAATAAATGAAATAATATTGTGACAAGAAAATTGAGGTATCGAATGTGAAATACTAGTCAAAAAATGCAAATGGAGAAATTAAATATAAATATTATGGAAAAATGTTAAATCCAAGTTTCAAGTTGAGTGTACTCACGACGTTTCAATTGCAGGTATCCGCAATCGTTTCAATTTTCTTGTCACAATATTATTTCATTTATTTCGTTATTCAAAATTTTTTGACTTACTTATATTTCATATTCGATTTTTTGTAACAACAATTCCTGATTTCATTATTTACCATGAATTTTATTTTGATTTAATTCTCCCACTTAAAACAACCAACACTTTTGTTCAAATCATTTCAGACTATATCGAAAAGTTTTTACATATTTGTTGAAAATTTCCAAATAGTTTTTTTCAGAATCACATATTTCTTTACATTGCAAGTATAATACCCAGTAATATTAATTGATATTAATGTCAATATAATGTTATATAAAACGTATAGTTTTCTGCTCGGCTGAAGGGTAAAATGCCTATCACTCGTTCGAATTTTTTCGGCTCATAAAACAAATTCTTTGCAAAATATTGTATCCTACATTTGCTGTTGGTACTATATAGCGCCTTTAAAAAAATAACCAAAATGATCTTATTTTTTCTCTTGTTTTCGAGTTTGACAATCGCCCCGAGACGTACTCGTTTTTTTCCTCGCCTCAACTTCGTGCAGTTCAGTTGCCTTTGGTAGATAAACGTTCTGACATGCAACTATATCATTAAAATGTGCAGGATTGTTATTTCGATTTTCTTATGAAACGCAAAAACGCGAAGCAGATAAGCCGGAGTTGTGTTTACGGCATTATTCTACTCCAACCACCGTGAACATATTATTTATTCTAGTATTCATATTTATTACCATAATTATTATCTATTATGCATTCATTAATTAAATCTGCATGGCAATTATTACAAATGGGATTCTTACATTTTTCATTTCCGTTCGAGTCGCTGTTTTCTGTACGCATCGGTATTTCTCTTTGCAAATTCTTCGCCTTGGAAAAATGCCATTATTCGTTTCAGGAGCATGGTTTATTAGAGTGATCTTGATATCTTTCTTCTTTTCTTTGAATATGCACGGAATGTATGTTGGGTTAGTTGATGGAAAACAGTGAATGCAGATAATTCGTTATCTCATCGAATTGGTGAATTATGAATATGTCTGATTTCTGTTGCTATTTGATCTTATCAATGCTTTTCGAAATTTTAAAAGAGACTACGTTGCACTTTATCCGCCAGTTATAGATGCGACAAGGTGCTGACTAATTTGTTTTTATCCATCTGAAGGCATTTTCCACAAGAAAAGCAACTTCTCGGGATGGACTAGAAGTTTGTTCTTCTAGACTTGCATAGATTCCTTGATAACTTCCTAATGTTTCTGAATTGTACTAGGTTACACCTTGAAAACTACGTAGAGAAGATATCACATGCTTCTGTGATAGAAATACGTAACTTCTATTGCTCGAGGTAAATCTGCGAAATATCTTAAATAAAAACTGAACTCATAATTGAATTGATCGGTAAGAGGTGACTGGATTCTGGGGATATATTTTATGGAGTACTCGTTATCTAGCCCTAATCAAGAGTAAGCACTAAGAAAGGAAAGGGGGTGTGTACAAATAGCCGGATGGAAAGAAAAAAATAACTGCTTCAGATACTTCGAGATACTGTGAAAGAAGGCTCTTTTCCCTATCCTTCATTATTTGTATTTGTATAGTAGTTTTTGATTTATCATATAAATTATTTTAGTATTAACGATCTTTTGACGTATATATTTCACGCTAAGTTTCTTTTTTCTATCGTTTTGAGCATGTTGGAGGCAGATTAATCATACTCATCGGGGTTGTCGGGGTTTTGGTCCTTCAGTCAAAAGTAATAAAATTTCAACTTTTTTTTCGACACCACGGCAAATAACAACAGATAACCTCTGTTGCACAAACTCTATTTCTTGGGTGTATACCTGGGGAGAACCGGTATTATAAAATCAATACCTATATGCTTCTGCAGATATAAAATGGAAAGAATCTATATTATAAGCCTCATTTACAGAATTTCTTCAGGAAATATGTAGAAACTATATTTATTGTGTACGACCCTTTTATTATCCAAATCTTATCTCACTTTCATATGATTTCTTACAGCAGAGCGCACCATAGTTTAAGAGATTATTAAACACCCATTTATGAACCCCTCACCTATAAAAGAGTCCCTTTGTTAAGGGTCTCATAAAAAAGTCGGTGCAGTCGGCTGTCAGACTAGTAAAAAAATATCTCATCCACAATAAATAATTCTTTTTATATATTTATCTGTTATTGAAACAAACAGAGAAACAAGTCTATCATCGACTTGGTAGTCAATATATAATATCTTACCAGAGACATTTCTTAACTTTATAACCATACCTTATGAACTGTCATAAGCTACCATACAACCATATTTTCTTGTCTTTTTGCCGTTTTCTCGGCACTTATTCACAGGCGAAGACAAATATGAAGCTCGACATAAAATGAATTTGTTAAATTATTGATTTCCGAACATACCCCTTGATACCGGGATCTCCATATATATATATATATATATATATATATATATATATATATATATATATATATATATATATATATATATATACAGGGTATTTCAGAATTCGGCGGGCAAATTCATACATGTCATAGTTTCTTCAACCGATTTCCATATGCGTAGTATTAATTTTTTTATTAATTCAATGGGTTTACGTAATTCGACAAAATCAACATAACTCATAATTCAGAACGTTAGTCTTCCTTATGAGTCATAATTATGTAACAACTTGTATGTGCCCTGTAGGTATCCTAAGGGTTCTTTACATACATCCTATCTCATTCTTCATAATTTTATGTAATAAATCAGACACATGAATTTGTCCTTCATGTTCTGCAACACCCTATATCTGTTATTTCCCTCAGAATAACAATCGATAGTACAGTAACAAAAAGAGTGAGTTATTTGATTAACTTCACCTGGAAAAAACTTTTTCTAGAATTCATGATGTCATAAAATCGTATCTTCCTTCTTTTTCATTTGAGTTGAGTACCTCTTAATCCTTTTGCACGGATTGTTAACTTTATTGTATCAGGTCTAGAGTATTTGGGATATCCTTGCTACTATTACAACCATCTAGATTATTATGTTGAAATTCGCTTGAAAAAGTACAGCTTTCTTATCTTCTTTTTTTCCTTTTTTTTTGAATAATACTCCATCTGAGATCATAATCCTTCCTGGAACGCTAGCCCTTTCAGTGTACGCCTCCTCTCTGCATTGTCGGGGTACACTTGCAGCATCATCACCGACCCTTTTATCTTTCCGTTTATGCATCGACTGGACCCTTACTTATTTTTTCATCCTCGCACAATAGGAAGATTAATTTTCCAGGCGAGTGGCACCCATCTCTCTCCATCGATTTTATGTGTGAACTATCGGCGGTGTTGCCGGTAAAATTGAAAGACCCCTCTTTTTCGGTCTTGCCTTGTTAGACGGTCTGATATATTAACACGAAATTTTTCGAAAACTGATTTTGGCTTTTTCCCTTCCAAATGAATATCAAAAGAACACAAAAGCTCTATAAACGGAGTAACAACAGAAAATTATTTCTTTTCATATTCTCTCCCATAGGTGTAGGTATTTCCTTTCTTCGGCTAATGTATTCGGTATTGTAGTGTCAATGTCAATTCTGTGAGTTATGAGTTGTATTTTATTGTATATGCTATTTTTTATTGACTGAGGGCCATGTTTCCATAAAAAAATGGACGGAAAGTCTTTTTTTCCCCTTAGAAAAACCCAGAGATTATCCATACTTGGATTGAATGAGCAAAGTACAAAAATCTCTTTCGGGACCAAATTTCCAACTCGTATATTTGCCTTCGGAATTCATATGCCACGTAATTATAAAGATCTCAACGCACTTCTTTCGCTGAAAATTGGTGGCAAGTAGCTCCTCCCCTAGTTATACAATGGTGGTACAGACTACAACAATATAAAAAACGCCTACTACAATTAAATTTCGTCACAGTAGAACACACATTACACATCTTTTTATTTCGAACCATACTTTACACATTCACATAATATATTGGATACTTCTTCTTACATTATTTTTACAGTGAATACAAGGCGTCATCAAATATTGCAAATCATAATCATTAATTGCTTTCATGTTTGGTACTGAATACCTAATACTGAGATGCAAGCACTTCCATAATTTTCGAAATTCAATTTATAGTCGAACGCTTCTGTATATAATAATCTAGACTAAGAAATCTTCTGAGCAAAATTGCGAATTATGACTGTGCAAACATTTTGTCCTATCAAACTTGCTGATGGTCCTTGAATATCTTCATAAAATCTTCCGTTTTCAAGAAACTACTTTTCTAAACCAATGAAGAAGCTCCCAAAGATAAAAAAATCAATGAATATACATACGATAAACACGATCATTCTCACGCAAAAGGTTTAAAAAAATATTGAAATTAATAGTCCCTTTTCTATGTCTCTAGGCCTTAGAATTCCTAGAAGATGCATTCTCCATCTCATAATTTCTACTCCAATTTGACTTCTACTTCACAGCGATTGCTGTGAACTTACATCGTTCATTTCTATGACAGAATGGATTAGATGAACTGAATACGAGGTATCACTGAAAATTGCAATCATTTTCATTACTTGCTCTTATTGGGTATTGAATATCTATAACAGAAAGTATTTTTGTGCTTTCGATATTGAAACTAATTTTTTTCAAGATCACATCTGTTGTGTTTCATCGTAACATTTTGAAACATTCAGTATTTTATATGTGAAATAGTTGCACGACAGTTTTTTCAACAATGTGAATAGAAACTTTCTGAAGAGTGTTGGCGTTTATTCAAAATATATCTCAGAAGCCATAGACAGAGCTGATCTTGAATAGTTTTATTTCAACGAATGTCGATATAATAAATCGAAAAGCTTTTTCGGTGGATCATTTGTGAAGAATTTTTGACACAACAAAGCCAATGAATGTGATCGAAGTCCGTGTTAAGTGTTCAAGGAATGTTCTTCAACAATCATGTGTTAGTTCCAGTTCGATGGTAAATTCGCAAAAATCAGGCCTTTATAATTAATGATTATTTTGACAGACTTCAGGTATCTGCCGCACATGAATTTAGAGTTGAAAGTGAACCCTCATATAATTTCGGAGCCTTAGATTTGGTGCCGAAATAAAGTGTGACGAAACTCAGTCGGTTATCGGCTATCATCAACAGGTTTGAGCGAATCCCATTGCTAATGGGGGCAAAATATTGGATCATGATGGAGATATGAGATTTTATTTTCATGCAATGCAATAGCTAGTTGAATAAAACTGGTCGAAAATTGAAGAAAATGTATATTAGGAAAAAACTCCAAACAGCTTTCCTGCGAGATATTTATAATGAATCATAAGGTAAACGCTATACAAAAAATGTCGCAGGTTTGTAAAATTTATTCTAGTCAAAATTTTACAAGTAACGGTATGAGTTTTTTTCAATGAGTAGGTTATGGATATATTCCATGACACGATTCGTTCAATGGTATTTGTTTCAATTTCCATATTCTATACCATTGAAAACTTACTGGATTGAACCTTCGTTCAAGTGAGAATCCCATAGGAATTTTATCAGTGTTCAAAGAAGTCCACGATGATTTAACCAGAATCAGAAGGATTACCTCAAAATTTGGAAAACGGCAACGTTGCTCCTATGATTCCTAGACGTGTTTGCTCGATACATGATGATGGGGTGCGAGACGTTCTCTTGTCTCCTGTAACAAATTTACATCCAGGGCCAACTATTAGAAAAAAATGCTTCAGCTTGTCAATTGTTTGAGAAAATCCTCTACAAGTTTTACATTGCTTTTATGACCTTGAAACCGGAAGATGGGTCTAGTCTAAGATGTTTGTTGTATTGGTCACGGTTTTTCTTGATTTTTTTGTTGGAATATAGTTTTCGCTTTTTTTTCTCATCAAGGGTGTTAAATGAATGCTAGGAAACATGTGATCCGGTGTGAAATTTTTGTTATTGCATTTTTTGAAAGCGGCATGATTTTTCATTAAATATTATTATCGAATGGCAGGATGATAACGATTTCCCAAGTATGTGTTGGTTCAACTTAAACTGAGATATCCATTGAGGGAGAACGGGAGAAATGAGGGCAAATTTCGGAATAATGGACCATTCGAAAGCAAGTGCATACTTTTTTGTATGTAGTTTGGACTAACTAATTCAGTTTATCATGGAACTAGACTAAATTTTTCACTCCTGAATATTCCTCGAGTTGCGTAGTGTACTTTTTCTACTCTCATCTCGTTTGTGCATAGATTTTTGCTGGTGTATCAAAAATTTATGATTTTCGAAGTTTGGGTTAGCAAATGACTTGAGTGTATATTTTCTTGTCGATTGCGCTTGGTGTAGGGGGGATATATGTTGAGATTATTTTCAAAATGTAAACTCAAAAAACTCAAATGGAACACAGGAACAAAATGATACTTGAAAAGTGAGGTTTGGAAGCTATAATGAACCTGAATACAACAATTCTCATTTAGAGTTACGAAAATTTTTATACAAAAAAATGCGAATTTTCTCCACTTAGACTTAGAGCGTCTGCCACAGCTTCAATTTTCCGATCGGAAGGTATGATTTTCTTAGCACCTATCTCTGGCTCTTTTGTTAACTTTGTTGAATCCAGTAAGTAATAATCAATTACACAAAAATTTAGCTAAGTATGAAGAAATGAAATGCATTTATGAGCTGTCGGTATGCAACATATTCAGTAGCTTTTAATTTGATATTATGTTCGAGTCATGTTTGAAGAAGTGGCAGCAATAGATACTTTCGCGGTTTCTACAAAATAGAGCGATTCCACAACTATGCGCGTAACATGACCAAGCACTGCACTGATAGAAGATAACTGTAATCCTAAAAAGTTGAAAATTGAAGCGGTGAATTGCAAAATTTCTTTGGTTGCAAATCATCTCCGTGTTGCTTTAATATATGCTGACTCATCTGATGGAACACCACTTTGAGAATTGTTCAAAATTCACTTTGGAGAGAATGATTACTCTCTTATCATCGGTGAAATGATCGCATACGCAAGGGTAGAATGTGCCTATCATCGCATTGTGATCTACCATCAGCGAACTGTTGAAGTGCATTCATAAAATGTATTACTGTACCTTCAGACTACGAAATTCATTTTGAGAAAAGTGTTTGGAACTACTCCTTCGAATAGTTGTCTGAAATGACATGGAATGGAATCTTCTGGATATTTTTTCAGCAGTTTCTGGATAGTGAATGTCGTTTCCAGTACCATTTATTTTTCGACAACATGGTAGATTGTGACGAAAAACTGGGCCAAAAACCCCTATTTTTAAATTTCACCTGCGTATAGCTCATCCAAACCATCTTGCCACAAAAGTCGTAACGTATATGCCCAGCAATCTCTGTGAAGTATACTAGAATAAAAAACTTCTATTATATGTGTTGAAATTTATTCCTAGAAGGTGTTTTCTCTTTCGTCAAGTTTTACACTACCAGTGAGCAACTGGAAAAGTATCTGAGTTTGTGCTAAGATGGATTGGATAAGCTGTACATTTGGGTTTTGGTGGACCATTGAAGTTGAATATTGCTTTCAGAGGAGTCTTCCATAGAATAACTGAGTTTGTCGAGCTGATTTTTCTATGGTTTCGTTTTGATTGTGGCATATATTTCAGATACAAATTATATATCTTATTCAAAATATATCGATTCATTTCAAACATCGTTTTGTTTGGTAATCATCGAGTTGCTGCAACCATATTCATTCGTTCGAGTCATCTTCCAAAATGATCGGCCAAGTTAAAACAGCAATACCCATTCTATTCCTCGGTAGTCATGAATTTCTCTTTGTACCTAGACCTTTCATACTCTTCGTTTCCCAAGCCATGTTCACTGTACAAAATACCATTTTGTCACGGTTCTCGCGCAGAAACTCATTTTATCACCAATAAAATTGCAGTTATTAAAAGTTAGAAACATCGAGTGGCTTTCACAGGACTCGACATGCAATAAAAATATAAAGTTTATTATTTTTCGGAAACACGGCCTTTAATGGCTATCTCCGATTATCGTTTTTATCTCGGAGTCTATTACCTAGCAGTTTATTGGGGTTGTTTGTTCGAGTCAATCTTGTAGAGAAGAGCCTTTCTTTTTCTGTCATCACCGTCTTCGAGGAGGTAATAAACCTAAGTCTATGTAAATGGTGACATGAGGGACGTGGGATCAGATTTTCGATGGCATTCGTGACGTTTATGTATTGGGAGTACAGGGACGGGTTAAGTGAATTTTTCGTGTCTTCATTTACGTCCAGTTTTTATTCTAGAAAGGTGTATATGTTCAAATCTTGGTTATTCCGCCTGTTAACAACATATTTCTGCGATATTCTCTATCCAATTTTCAGTAATCTGGGGTTCGAGATTTGGTCACATAACTTAGGAAATTATTCAAGGGCTGTGGTCCCAGTACATTACGAAATTCACATGCCAGCTTATGAACACAGAAATACAAAAAATTGGCATTACAAATATATCTTACCGGATGATGTGAAGTGGAGGTCCTTGAACTCAGTTATTGAAGGTTTATATATTTTCGAAGAGTTTATTTCGTGCTGGGATTCACACGTTTGAAGGTGAGGCCTAGTTAATCTATAGCTAGGACTAGTTTCGATTCAAGGGCTCACCTTAGAAATGGGGTGAACCATAATATTATTACTACCTTGGCCATTTTCTCAAAAATAAAGTACAGATACTTGAACTGTTGATTGGTTCTATTTTTTGCTACAATGAATATTTTGAAATATAATCACAGAACAAACTTCAGTACGCAATCGTCCTCTATAAAGTTAAAAATTCAATACATAATATCTTATGAAGGTTCTCGCTGAAATATATGATAACCATCGTCCTAAGACCCTTAGGATGATAAGCTATCCGTCGTCACAGAACACAATATTCAATCATTGCTACTCCTTGCCGCTGTCAATATTTTGAATCAATTCAATGAAGAATCAACTACCAATACTTCCACCTGTGTGTTGTACAATAGTCTCACTGAACCAATCATTAGATACTGCAGAGTCGCATGGGGTGTTGCTTTCATTACCACATTACCACCTTTACAGACAGCACAAAATATCTTGATTAAGATCGTACTGAAAATAGATAGATTATTCTCCACTCTACAACTCTATGAAGATACCGACCTGATCAATATAAAAACACTCTTCATTTATCATTACCACAAAACTATAGTGAGCATAAAAAATTCACGGTGAAAAAAAACAAGGACGACCAAATCGACCCTCAACAATAATGTTCAAGTTCACTGTTTCAAAAAATCTTCAACCCGAAGATGTATTTCGATCCAAAATATTTCAATCTTATCCCACCCGACCTTAGAGAAGTAAAAATCACAAGACTTTTAAAATTGAGGTAAAAAAATTATATTACTGAACCTCGATAAATTCCTTTAGATGAAATTTCGACAATTTATTCTGTTGATTCCATGATGCATCCAAAAATAAAGAAAGAAAATCCAATCCTTGTCTCCGTTGGTTCCTCTTCATTATGATAACAAACTTCTTTTTGATTGATGATAATATATTCTACACTCGCTACTAATTTACATAAGGAACAAATTTGAAAGCAACTGGTAGAAATGCAATACAGGCATCTCTGCCTAGGCAATTTCTGCTCCTAAACCAGATGCCTCTATATAGCAGCAACCAAAATATATGCATCCTTATCAAATAATTTAATGAATTGAATTGAATTAAAAAAATAGATCTCGACAAATTAGTAAATCACACGTGAAGCCGCGTTATGGCGGTGTCTGCCCTTCAGTACTTGTGTAGATATCAACATTAATTATTCATTTTTTTATATTAAAAGACATGTTTTTCATGTATTAACATATTCCATTTCTTGGACCATAATTATCACAATCGCATAGACACCACATTCTTCGATATCTCACTATACTCACTTTCTGTTTGATCATATTGTTTTTTTCTGATGAGATAAGATAAGATAAGATTTATTTCCCATCAACCAAAATTACATTTTATACATGAAAGTTGACATACGAACATCTAAATGACAGGTTACGCTGCATAAAGCTTTGGGAAAGAGAACTAGCTGTAACTGCTTAATATGTACATATACATGAGCACTAACTCACACACACACACGTACAATAAAATCGTGAATGTTACATTTTGTGTTATTATTTCATACCATAACGCTCCGAAAAAAATTCGTCGAGTGTATAAAAAACATATTGAGTGTTTTTAAAGATTGATTCAATTTGAAATATTGATCAAATGTTCATTTCATTATTTTTGTTTGATCAATTGTCTTAACTTGAATTTTTCACCCAATAATTGTTTTGACTCAATTAATAATGGAAAATGGAAGTTAAAATCATCATCACCATGGAAGTTATTATTTTTGGTACCATTGGTACTGTCGATTTGTAGTAGTCAATTGCACACCAAAGGTTCCAATCTCATCGTTTATTTATGACATCCGAGATCATTACTCATTAGTAAACACATTTAGAATAAGTATTCTCGATTATTTTTTTCACTTGTCAAAATGTGACGTTTTTGGCATTTCAACCAATAGTAGCGGGTTATTCTATGGTTATTCTGACCAATCATTCGGTATTATACTGATAAAACTGCCTGGTCCTTTTGATAAAACATTGTTTACCTTTGAACTGTCAAAACTATAAGGTTTACCGCGTCGATTCTATTGAACTGGCTCATATTTATATAAATTATCATGAATGAACAGTTACCTTATTATTAATAGTCATTCACTTTTCACTTTTTCAGCATAATAATAACATAACACATTTCAATGAACACTCAAACACGTAAATAACTCATAACCTCAACTTTATGACAGATATAGCGATTCAAATATTTAAGGTTTCCTTCAAATGAAGATGGCGTACAATTAGTTTTCATTAAATACAATTCATTTTTTGTTGTATGAGAAGAAACCGTTGTATGCAGATTTTGATACAACGACATAACGAATGATTTTATGTTCCTTCTGGCGCGATTTTCATGTCATAAGAAATTTTCAATTATCAACCTTGTACAATGAGAGGTGTGACGCCATCTCTTGGTATCGTCATATCATATTCAATGCGTAAGCATTATATCTCTTCTGGATCATAGAGGGCATACATCGTTGTTTGACATTTCGAATTAGTAAAATTTTCATCTTTTCTTGTTTCCTTCTAATGTAAATGAAATACTGATCAATTAAATTGTTCTTCCTTCTATTTGTTCAAAAAATAATCTTTCCAAATACAACTCGTTCTTCAAATTTAATAAGATAAATTTTCATTTTTGAAACACTCAAACTTTTTTATTTTGAGGCAAAAGCATTCAAACAAACCGAATTAGATAAAATCACTCGTCCTACGGACTCGTGATTTTATCAATCGGTTTGTTTTCATACTTTTGCCAAATAAAAAAGTTTTTGTGGAAAATGAAAATTTATCGATTAAATTTGAAGGACTCGTGGTATTACCTTTGATAATTTTTCATTTTTATTCTCTCCAGGTCTAAAATGGTTGACCATTGATTCTCTTGTGATCCTGAAATATGAAAAATATTTCGGGCATTTTTAGCAAATATTTTCATGAAAAATGATCCTCTGGACCAACTTCATTCTACAAAGATCTGATATTTTTGTAGAATTCACCATTGTTATCCATTTGCAAATGTCTATATTCACATACATAATTACTCATATGCGATTAACTTGCATAGGAAAGCAATTCCGTGTTCACAAACGTCTAGTACCAACATTTCTTTGAGCTGCGTTTGAATCTACAACGTCAGCCAGCACATGATATACATTCCTGACCTTGGTGTGATTTTGCCTGACCCAACCCTGGAAATGCATTGGTTGGGGTGCAGAGTCTCCCCCTAATTGGAAATAAAGCAACATTTATTATACAACAGTACCCTCCCTTTGGTAACACAGCTGTCGAGTGTATGAGGTTTGTTATGGAGAGCTATGAAATAAATGAATGATACTTCATGTTATTTGTGAACGGAAAAAGCGACTTGAAATTGGTTAATGAGACTTTGGAATGGGGTATCCAGCTGCTTTGAAGCTAAGTGGAAAGGCAAATTTGCTTTAAACATTGCGTGATTCTGATTTCTCGAGGACTTGAGAGGTTAACTACCTGAATCATATCGTATCAGTCCAGACATAGATTTCGACTAAGATTTGATTTGATTAAAGCTCAAGGAGGCGGAAATTTCAACAAAAAGCATGCCATTCTCATAGTGTGGTACTTAAATCCAAAATAATTGTACGATACTAATAAATAGATAAACAAATGAGGTAATTCGAAAACAAAAATTGAAAATATTTGTAAAAAAAGTTTTTTTGGAATCATGAACATGAACACTTTCGTGGGAAAAAAATTATTTCAATGAAGAATCCAATTTTATCGATTAAGTCAAAATTTCAAAAGTGTCAAAATAAAAGAAATACATGCCTACTTTCTTGGGTTCTCAACCTACCATAATCTGAAAAAAAACTGCAGGCTGGGGCAAACTGACAAGTTGGCTGTGGCAGAACACGCACTCGGTGAGGGAAACCACGGGATTCTGTTTGAAAATGCGAAACTGGTTGCCCCTAACCAGGGTTATCATAGACGACTGGTACGGGAGGCGATAGAGATCCACAAACACACGGACAATTTAAGTAAACAGAAAAGAAGAAGCGTTGAGTCTAAACAAAATTTGGAATCCCATTCTGAGGAAATCAAGAATAACTAATGAAATTACGGCAGGTAGTGCGGCAACTGATAATGATGATTATTCTCCGAACCCGACAGAAGTAATTAACACTACAGACTACCGGCATCAATATAAATACGCCTTACGAAATCGAAACGTTCAGTCATCGGAATAATAACCTGTGGTAGAAGTCCATTGTATCTCAAAGTGGAGTGTAGTAGATTTAAGATGCAGAAAAACTCAAAGTCGTCTCCACAATTTAATATTCGAAAGATGTCAGTACGGTGATTCAGTACATGTTTCGAACCTACATAGGTTCATCATCAGCTGAATTTACATTGAATTCTACAATAAAGGAAGAGTAATATAATATTAGTTGATAAATGAAGTATAAAATTTACTTACATGGAGAAGAAAAAATGGCAAAATCACATGGTGAAGTTCAGGACATAAAAAATTATTGTAATGACAATTAAGATTAAATTGATATTAGGGGAATTTGGGACAGCCCTAATACCATAAATACATTAAAGATTGGGGGGCTTGGAGCCCTTATGCCCAATATGCAATATTTGAAAAATCCACATTAAAAGATACTTGGAAAAACTCTACCGTTCACAGATTGACTGAGTAGGAAATGGAAAGGATCTGGCACACACGGAACGAGAATCAAAGAGCTGTCTTTTCGAGTCATGTCCCGGGTGGACAGATCCAACACCCCACATACAGGCGACGAGTATCACCGTACTGACATCTTTCGAATATTAAATTGTGGAGACGACTTTGAGTTTTTCTGCATCTTAAATCGGAATAATAGTCAGATGAGTGAGCCTCTGAAGAAGCTAGCCACTCGCGCTAGCGAAACGTCAGGAAGAAATTCCAAAGAACAACGGCCTTCAAACCCAAAGAAAAGTAGTAATACTGAAAACGTCAGCCGCTAAAACCATTTCGTCTGAAAAAAAAGTTTATATGGGAAATAATACAAGTGTTAAAGACCAGGTTTTTAATATACTCCGATAGGTTGCTGCGCTCATTGAAAAAGAGTTCCTTCTGGGGCCTGTTTCAAGAAAGTACAAGTCTTGTAGCTACAAGAGAAACACAAAGAAACACGATCCGAAATAATTGTTTTTAACTCGTTTTTTACCTGTATCTCCATTGTCTTTCTCTTGTAGCTACAAGACTTGTAATTTCATGAAACAGGCCCCTGGACAGAACAAGTCCAATTAGTCAACAACTTCTCAGATATGTCTGTCAATAAACTACATGAACGAATATTTATTGAAATACTCTCAAAAATCTTTCACAAACATTCTTTCTCTATTAGATTCGTTTTCTTCAAAATGTTAAAAATTTTTGACATTCACAAGAAAACGAAATACAGCTTGTATCGGCGATGCAGTGTGATGTATTCATGCAATTTTTTCGAGTTGCATGAATCTTTATTGGTGCGATAAGTTGCAGCTACTTAGTTATTTCTATATTTAATTTGTTGCTGCAAACTACAGGTATGTGGTGGCACCATTGAGGAGAATGGTAATTTTGAATAATTCGATTATTTTTCGACACTAAAGGAATAAAGTGAAGTAATGAGCTTAATTTATCCCGATTACAATTATTAGGAATGAATAAAGGCGTATATCAGTTGTTTATCTTGCTAATATTCAGTGCTATGACATTTCTCGCAGCGACAAGTGGCCGCGATAAATTGCAGCGACATATTGCATCGTCGAAACAGGTTAATACAAGAAGTTGCTGACTATTCGAATGTGTTCCATTCGGAAGGAATTGTTCTTTTAAGAACGCAGCAACTTATCGGAATAGATTGAAAATCTGCCCTTCTACACTTGTATAGATTCCAATATCCATTTCTATTTTTCCAGATTGTGGATCAGAAAAAACTAGGAAATAGATATACATTTCGAAAATAAATAACTCGGCTACCTATTATCTTCTGTTCATGAAATTCAATAAACCAATTGAAATTATTCATCATCACATTGTGTATGTTTTTCAATTCCATTTCGCTCTCACAAATTATCGGTTATAATTGCACGAGTGCATAAAAATTACCGATAATTTTGCAAGATGGCGTGATATCTAAAAATTGCAAGTTTATATTCATAATTTGGCGAAAGTGCCCAAGTCCGAAGGACGAGGGCTCTTTTACAAAATATGAAAATAACCGAATGCAATTTGTATAAGATATCACGCTTGAATGCAAAATTATCTGGTCATTTTTATGCACGAATGTAATTCATTGAAATATTTCACGAATAAAGAAATTCTCAAGGAAATGTTATTTTTTGTTCATTTATACTTTCCCCTATAGATTGTATGGAGCACTCACCAAAACGCGAAATGTTTTTCTATTTTTGAAGTCCATCTGACATTTATTTGTGTTGTTTACTGACGTCTAGCGATACGGTTTCAAATGTATTGATATGGTGACTTGATACAATGTAATTACCGCTGTAAGTATTCGATAATTGCATTGCTCTTATGGGACATTTCATATATGAGGGAAATATTCTGAATAAGTCTCTCAACTACTACAATAAACTGGAGCCGAACTAATAGAGTATGATCGCATAGCTACCAGCCTACGTCATTTCAACGAAGCTGAAGTTTTAGGAATAACTTTGAGCTTGGTTAATGTCATTAAGATCGTATGCTTGTTAGCTTGAAAAAAGGGTCCTATTTTTCACTAGTGTATGCGCGCAAAATTCTAAAATTTGAGAATTCATACATGAGTTTTAAAATTCGTTAATACTTCTTCCGTAAAGTGTTAAATATCTTCCAAAAACCACAATTTAATAATTCTTCCAAATTTCCCAAAACTGCGCATATTTCAATTCTCATTTTCCTTTTTGTGTTGTGAAATAAGAATGTAGAAACAGCTGCGCACTGATATTTATCAATATGCCGCATAATCAATACTTTTTCGAGTTCAGGGCCTATTTTAGTGGGGCCTTGAATTGATGGATTTTATTTAGGTGTGAAAAAATTCAAACTGCAATTAACGTTTCTAATTCAAAGTTTTTTTGGCTTGACTGCAATGAATGTCTAGGACATCTAGAAGAATAATGGTGTAATTTATATGATATCATACATTCTCCAGTGTATCTGCAAACAATTGACTGAAACTGACTGAAAAAGTTGATTTTTCGGCCCCTTGTGATCCAACTTCTCAAGAACCTGTTCATCAATCGATCTCAAAATTCTCTCAAATCAACCTATCAATACATTCAAAATGATAATACCTTTCTCAATTGACGATAAATTTCAATCTCTATCACAGTGCTGAGTCGAAAATTTCAGTTTATCATGTGATCGAATTGAAATTATCAGCAAATATTCCAATCGAAAATTGAATTCCGCGATTCCAGTTTTTTTTTTAGGGTCAATATTTATTAAGCACCTGCTCAAGTTGAGATCGATACTGATAAAAACGACCCCGCTTGCCAACGATGTAGCGTTTAGTAGATAAGGAGTAAATAACAGGAAAGATTCGTTCTGATTAATTTTATAATCGAGTTCATTATCGAATTACAAACGAGCAAATTTTTTGGACGGTGTATATTTTAGGTAGCTGTTTAATAAGCGTCCTATGTCTCTGATGGATTTCATTATTCGCTTGTTGATAGTACTTGGATTACACAACAAATTCATGCATTTTCACATTCACTGTCATTTTTTGTAGGATTGAGGAATTTCACATATGAGTGCTTCCTATTTTTGCTGGGATCAAACGGTTGGAACAAACATATGCCAGAGATGTTTCTGTGATGACAATAGTATATTATGCAACGATGGTGTAATAACCATTACATGAGAGTTGCATGCGCTATTTTATCTACACCCAATGAATAATGAAGAACTAAAAATATTATATTATTAGGTATTTATATTGAACACAATAATAGTAGGTAATCAATCGTATTTCTTTGAAACATTCTACGAAATTATAATTAATGGTATAACCACGGAAAATACAATGAGAGATGAAAAGAAAAAAAATTCTGCCGAGGTCAGGATTTGAACCCGGACGTTTCTATCACTGCCCTCGCCATTGACCACTCGGCCGTGATAGCTCATTCGATTTGGTCGAAAATAAAAACATATATGTTGCATATGTCAAATGAAAAATATAATCCTTTCGTTTGTATTTTTTTTCTTGTCTAAGACATCTGTGGAGGAGTCGCTGGTAATTCTTCTATATCACTGCTAAAAGACATTTTCATTCGATTATCGAAAATTGACTCAATTCTTCAAAAATTCAATACCTACTGATTTTGACTTGACAAACGTCAAAATGCAATGCTTGCACATCATGCTCGATTGAAAAATAATGGGTTTCTATTGGTTGAAAATCTCGATCGTAATGAAAATCTGTATCGTAATGGATTTCATTATAAAACAGCTTGTGGGCATATAAGTGTATTATTAGAGTACGGGTGTAGATAAAAGTATATTATGAACGTTGGTGTGGAGTCAAACCTTTCTTTTGGTTGAGGGGAAGAGCCAAATTTTGAACTCTGCCATTGAATAAATTCTAGGTGTTCATTACATATCATGTACGTAAGTGCTACTACGCATTCAACCAAACACCAAAAAAACACAGTCGATGCGCATTTCGCCAATAAAGTTTTCATCTTCAGGAGGATAATTAATTTTTTGTCAAATGAACTCATGGTCTCAGCTGAGATATCATCAGAGAGGGAGAGGAAAGTGGGAGGGAGGGGAGGAAGGAGATAGAAGGGGAGAAAGAGGCAGAAAGAGAGAGAAAGAGAGACAGAGAACCCTGAGAGCATTTTTACTGTAGGCGGTGCCTGCTGAAGCTAACTTTACTTCATGTTGATCTATCTCTTTCTTTTCGGACTGGGAAATGACTGCGCATAAGTCGCTCTAGGTCTTTTGCTTAGTGTGGCAACTAGTCGACGATAAAATGAAAATAGAACAAAGGCCTACGCTATTCAGTAAAATTTCTCCGAACTATATACCGTTTTATGAAACAGTGTTGACTTTCTCTTCTCGAAATCAATACTTTCCGCAGAATTTTTAATTTTTTTGAATGATATTTTAGAAATATTGTGTTTTCAATAGCATTCCAAATTCATTCAACATCAATTTTTTTTACTCACAATATATTTTATATTGGTTGAAATCAGGATTTATTCAATTCAATTATTCAGGAGCAAACTATGTTTTCTAATAAAACATTATCGGAGCATGTTATTTGTATTTCCTTCATAAGTGCCCGCTAATGGAGCAACATGGCAATTTTCTTCGCGCAGAGAGAAACTTGTTTTTTTTTCGTGTATGTATGAAACGTCTCTCGATTATTCACACATTTTACTGAATTGTTTACTAAGATTTTCGGTGCTGCTCATTTCATAAAAGTTGTGTTTTTTTAAATTGATTTGAAGGAAAAATTCCGAAAGAGTTTCCCTGAGAGAGAAACTTGTTTTACTTTTCGTGTGTGAATGAAACGTCTCTCGATGTTTACACATTTTACTGAATTATTTGCTTATATTTTCGGTGCTGCTCATTTCATAAAAGTTGTTTTTTTAAATTGATTCGAAGGAAATATTTCAAAAGGGTTTTCCTGAATTTCATTGAGTCCAAATCAGTACCGTCGTTTTTCTGCGTTTCCTTGAAATATCAATTTCCTTCTACCGAACTCATTTCCATAATAATTGTCTTGCCTGACATCCCATCTGATATAATATGGTAACAACCCGATTTTGAAAAACAACTGTCTCGAATCGAAAGAATGAAACTGAAAGGAGCAGAAATTAGACCAAGAATAAATCAATCCACAGTGTTATAATACGCTTACTCAATTGAGACGCCACAATCGGGACGAGTAAACACACACACATTCACTCATTGTTTATTTTCAACATCGTTCGAGATAGTGTTCGTATCCTCAACATTACTCAGCGAAAATAAACATTGCAGGCGTCCGCATGGAATTGATATTTCCTTCGATTCGCGGAATTTTTCACAGGAAGTATTGGTTACATAATTTTCAGATGGTGATGATTGTTGTTTTCCATGGATTTTGTTACGTCGATACAGGAACCGATGAAGCAGGGTTGAGTTTCAATTCGGGCATGTTTGCAAATGATTCATAATGCAGGGATTCATGTCATGCGTGATTTTTTGTGAACGAACAACCCGAGTGCTTTCAATTCTACATATTATTCCAATCGCATTTTCATCGCTCACTAGAAGGATAGTGTCCATCTCACACCTGGTACATATGAATAACCGGTAGGCCGGTTCGTAGAAGACATTTGAATTGTGTCTTCCCAAGTAACCACTAGTCCTCAAATATGAATTTTTCAGTTCACAAAACTTTCAAATTTATTCGAATATTATTCATAGTTATCAAGTTCCAAGAGCCTAATGGAGATATTTATATTCAAGAAGAAACCGTCGCTGTCTAGTCGTTTCCATGATAACGACGTTAATCTATCTAGTCAGTTCATAAAACGCGTGTAGTATTCTTGATACATTGAAGAAAATAAGAAATACATGCTTTTGAAAAATGTCTATTTTCTAACTTCAACACCCTGTACCTTTAAAACTAGTCACAGGATTGAGTTGGGCCCATGGACACTATTGTTCAGAAAGTCGTCAACTACAATATACTGTTACGATATATCCCTGGGTTCGTCGATTAAAACACCAAACAACACTGAACTACTTTTATTATAACTCTCTATCACAATATAATACAACACAATCACTTAAATCGCTCCGATAACTTTCCAATGCTCGCTACTAAACTCTCTGTACTAACAATTCTACACCTTCGCACTTAGCAATAACAAAACTCTTTCCGCTTAGCTCTACTAAACTCTCGTCACTTAGCTCTGAATAAAACTGCCGAATCACTAACTCCCTGTAATACAAATTCTCTATCCGACGCGAAGACTGTCCCGTATTTATATCTGCGTACCTATCGAAAATCCTCTAGAGAAGCCCCGATGACGTGTCTCGAATTCTCCAGGCGGCGTTTACGGTTCCAGGAAAATGACGTTCGCTACGACGCGATTCCTCATCTGCGTTTACGATCTGGTCAGGACCGACGCTAGCACGTAACAATACTAACAATTCATGAATGTTCACCGAAAAGTATTGGTGATGTTGATGGTGACGCGATTTGTAATTCAATTTTCATATAATATTTTGTGGGTTCGAATAATAACCAAATTCAAAAAATACTTTTTAATCATAATATGACCATAATGAAGAAGCGATAGCAAAAAAATCGAATTTCATGCATATTAGCTATTCATGAATACCCGATTTATTTAGCGCCTCGAGCTACTAGAAATTTGTTTTCGGTTTCATGAATAAAGAAAAACAATTATTCGCCTGCCCTGATATCTGAATGGATCAATATCCTGTTCGCTTCTACCTCAACCAATGAATTGATCGACAGCTTCCTGACTATAGAAATCGAAAATAATATATCGTTACAGAACAGCTGCTCCACGGTTTTCTAACGAAAACATCTTTCGTTCATCAAACTACCATGTGATATTTTTTATGTATCAAGTTTCAAAGGTGAGTTCTGTGAAATTATTGACGGTCTTTTCACAAGAGAAATCGATGTGGTCTTAAATTCAGATTTCATTAATATTACTAATAAAATAGTGTTCATTTCATATTTAGTGAATACAATTACGAACAGGTTAGTAGGAATACAAATGAAACATCATTATGGTTTGAAAGAGATTCACTGACGGATACAAATCGTTCTGACTGGCGAGACTTCATGAAAAAATAAATTAAATTTGAGTTTGACTCGAGGTAGGAGTAAGCACTACGGGCAACTTTTTCGACAGATTTATAAAAGTGGCCCAAGTGGTCTTCAAGTTGTTTCATATCCATTCAAGAAGTTGTTAAATTCAGATTTTTTTATATTTTTGTTATTGTGATATCTATCTTTTTCACTTTTTACTATATACACACACCGTTTTTCAGTTGGTCCCACTAGTGCTATATCGAAAACGGTACGACCCACAATGTTAGTAAGACAAAATAAAAATAGTGTACTATATTTTTTTTTCATCGATTTTGGTAGATATTATCCAACGATACGCCTTTTTTCCTACCGTTCACTTCGAAAAAAAATCATCAATGGATGGTCATACAGGGCTGAAAACAGTGGAGCGGCGAGCAAAGCGACGAGCAAGAGTAGAACAATGCACCGAAAACAAACATGTGCTTTCGAATTGACAGTGCTGCATGGTCGTTTTCCTCGCTACTATGCGTAGGTTAAAAGTACATATGAATTTTTCACGCATTTCTTCAATAAAATGAATTATTTGAAAGATTTTTCTGCGCGAGACTCTGAGCTGGCACAAGTCAGGAACTGTGCGGAGCAAAAAACGGCGTAGGATGAATAAAGTTGAGCCGTAAGTGTATCTAAGTAGATTGCCCCTGCCGATGATCAATAATCATTCTCAGTCTCATCTATTTCCAATTATATGTCCACTTATTTCTTCGGTTCCTTTCTAAAACATGACAAAAAACATTAAGATCAATGTTTCTTACTGGACGAGTAGGAACAGAGTTTTTCTTTGAGTATCCTTAGTTTCCGTCAATGTTTCTCTTTCGCGATTGTTTTCCATAATATAGAAAATTTCTCGGATTCACTAATTCGAAATCAGTTTACACTTATCACATTCAGCATAAGAAGTATGTTGACGAATATTCGAGTGAGGTATCGCGGGGTGAGGGACGCGGTGATTTATTCTTTCAACTTGCGCATATCAGTCATAGAGGTAGTAATACTACTACAAGGTGATCTATTCGGATGGGACCAACAGAAGTATAATATAGATAGATCGACATTATTGCTAGACAAGTCAAACTAAAGTACACTGATTATTAGGGGTCAATATCATACTTGGAATGGCGAGCATGGACTGAATCTGTTGTTAAATTAAACTCGGCCGATACTTGATGAAAATTCATATTTAAGAGGAAATATCACAGTTTTGTCACGGTTTTTCAAACCCATTGTTGGTGAGAATCAATACAGGAGCCTGTGATATTTTTCGTTGAATCTGTAGTTGCTCTCAAGTTTGTTATTGGCCGTGGTCTGTAGGTTTTTGTGACTGTTTGCAACTACGGTAGATATTATTTAAAGGTGATGTGGCAATGGTTTGTAGCAATAAGCACAATGAGGGTGGACTCTCATGAGTATACAGTGGTGAACTACAAGTAATGCCATGATATTATTTACCATAATTTGTCTATCGCGGAAATCTCTACGTCTTTAGTATTGTGAGTCCGTGGTTTTTCAAGGGCCACAATTCATGGTTCAGACTTTTTTCCTCACAGTTGAAGTTGTTTTCCGTTTATTGATTTTCATGGCCTCTTTGTAAAACCGCGGGTAAATAACTTCTGGCCCTATCCTGAACTTTTTTTTGTTCGATGGAAGGTAATGTCATGGATACCTTCGAGAGGGCGTGTTCCATGACCCTGATTTATCTCTTTCGCCATAGCGTTTTTTTGTGCTTCATTCACAGCTATTTAATTTTACTTTCCGTGGCTTCATGGTTTCCGTTCTTTCCGGAAATATTTGAAGTTGGGACCAAAAAAAAAACGCTTCTTTTTGATTTGGGCGATTGAAAATAATCTGGAATTCTACAAAATGTTCTTCTTGGTCAGACCTCTCAAACTATGTATATGTAACGAATGGCATATTGGCATTCTAAAAAGTTGAGGTGGAAAGTTTTCTTTGAGAGGCTTTGTACAATATGTTTGCACAACTTCTGCCCAAACAGAATGTATTTGCTATTGTCGTTATCGACTTTTTAACATTCCATTCTCGAAAGGTCATTACATTTGCAGCGACCCGCTCCTGGTTTTATAAAGAGTCCTGCTAAATTCATTATCATGATAAAATGTAAGTTTTTCAATTCGTTATAAAAAGGAGTTGTTTGTCGAAAATCCATTCTTTTACGAATAAGCTGTCTTAACTTAGAATTGTACAACGACAGATGACCCCTCTACTATAGTTTCATGTTTTTGCGTTCTCATCATGTTCTTATCGAGGTTCTTATGGTTTCCTTGTCGATACGAGATGATTCGGACAATAAACATGCCTGAATTGCTGAAAGAGATGTGATAACCTTTTCGTCGTCTAGTCACAGCTGCTAATTAACATACTTGTAACACCTGCAGTTCCATACCTAAGATAGGAAATGTCATGATACAAAGGAACCGAGACCAGCGTGACATAGTGTGGAGCCAAGTGTGCGTTTGGGAATCGCGTGCAGGTGTAAACCACATCTTTTGTATTTTCATCTCGAAGGTGATGTGTTACGTTATCTGAAGGTGAATGGATGGCTCCATAATGAGACCATTAATCGAATCGATATTTCTTGACGATTCGTGGAAGTAGGTATTGACATACGTCATTCATTGTATTATCAAGTGAAATAGTTGTTGAAGAAGCTGCATTCCTGATGATGTATATGGTATTATCTATTTTAATTTTCCAATTACGGTAGAGATACGAATCGTAGATACATCAGTCACCTTCAAACTAACATAAAACATTTTATTAGAATGGGAATAGTTTCGTTTTACTTGACTGAACTTGGTAGAAATGAAAAATATTAATATTATTATATCGTACGAGAGTTCAATACAAATCTAATTTATTTTGAAAAAGTTGACTGTCATATTTTCAATACATCATTCATATTTTATTGTTTTCGAATTTTCAAATGATAAAAATTATTATTTGGATCTGCTTATCAATGTTGAGTAGTGATGATTCGAACTTCCATTGTCAAAATAAAAATAGTGTAATATATTTTTTTCATCAATTTTGGTAGATATTATCCAACGATATGCCTTTTTTTCTACCGTTCACTTCGAAAAGAAATCATCAATGGATGATCATATAAGGCTGAAAACAGAGGAGCGGCGAGCAAAGCGACGAGCAATCGTAGAACAAGGCACCGAAAACAAAAAACAAACACGTGCTTTCAAATTGACAGTGCCGCATGGTCGCTGTCCTCGCTACTATGCCTAGGTTAAAAGTACATGTTTGTTTTTGGCGCATTGCTCTTCGTTATACTACCACAAGGTAGGATATGAATTCCATCACAGAGAACAAAATAATTGGTTACCGGGGACAACCTTGTAGAAACGTCATAATTCCGTTCTGTCTACCTACAAACACGAAATCCAAGTTGTTTCGTTGAAGCATAAATGTACGTATATCTGAAATATTCAATTGTTTATTGAGTCATGTTTGAATTGTCACAATTAATGTTTTTTTTTTGTAGAGTTGAAGGACTTACATCTACTCTTCACACCCATAATTAACTGAAATTGGACTGAATAGTCCAAATGGCCTATAGTGTAGCCGCTGAAAAGATAGAATGATCACGGAACGGCACGCACTCTTTGAATGTTCCTCTCCCCGATGTTAAAGTCCGATTTACACCACTCAACAAAAACGTTGCATTTCCCTGTTCTCCCATAAACTCTTGGGATGCTTTTTGTGTTCATTATTACACCTTTTTCCTCTACAGTTAAATGTCTTTTTTTTATCTTTTTCTTGGAGGTGAAAGAGTGTTTCCATACATATTATTCAATTAACGTAACACACGTGAATACAAAGCACAAATGAGTACAGTACAGTGTAAACAGTTCTTCATTTATTTCAGTTCAGAAGGCGTGGCTACGCCGCGCAGGCTATAATATATAGATGCAGGCATTTACTACTGTTCACGCGTCTTGAATCTTTTGAACGGCCCGACTATAGCTGTTTCTAAGCGTACGCCCTCAGAGAGGGTCCGACGGTCAACTTTATGGTTGGTTCGAGTATCTCCAATACCGATTTTTTTTTAATTCTTTTCAATTCTACATTACTTACTAATTGATTTTAATGAAGTTTCTTCCCTTTCAGTTTTCATTGATATCGAAAAAATACTCTATATCTAATATTGATCATCAATATTATACTTCAAAGGGAGTGCTCAAACTCCGTCCTCGTTCGATATGGCCACCATATTCACTCTTGTACAAACTACTATCTCTTAAAGATTGATAAATAATGATGGACAGCTTGATATTTTTTTATATATTTTTAATGGGATTCCAGGTCCTTAATTTCTTTCAGAATTCAAAAAGGAATTCCAACAATGCAGTTTCTGAAGGTTTGACGAAATGTAATTGTCTGTATTATTCTTCTTCAATGAGAAGTATTTTGATACTCAACTGTCTATAAATTTTTGAAATTTAATTTTTTTCAACTACCTATATATTGGTGAATGTTTGCTTTTGCAGTAAAGCTGTTCTGTTCATTTCTATATTCGATTTTTGGTTTTTCAAGTTTTTCTTCAAATGCGATAATTTTACCAAAATCATTAATCTCATTATTACATCGTCATATTTTTTCGCAAAACTTCCATACGCATT
Source organism: Zygogramma bicolorata (assembly GCA_032362365.1). NCBI lineage: Eukaryota > Metazoa > Arthropoda > Insecta > Coleoptera > Chrysomelidae > Zygogramma > Zygogramma bicolorata. Next base: position 401,210 of record JAVJAQ010000857.1, on the reverse strand, counting down.
CATTTCGGTATTATCTTGAAGGCCATATTTCTTGTTGAAGAAGTAAAATTCAACGATATTATTATCGATTATATTTGGGGTGGAGGCTTTGAAAAACTAAATAAACTATATAATACTCGAAGGCATCAAAATCCCTGTGTCTATCTTTGCGGAAAACTGTTTTTTGTGAACCGCGATTGTATTAGATAGACAATTTTTCGAAATAACTCGTTATTGGTTCCTTCGATGGCGTTCTTGCAAAGGAGACAACACTATTCCAACTAAAAATTCAATACTGGTACCTACCTATTTGTTTTCTCCACCTATATTCTCACGGTGCTTCCTGAATATTACAGGATTTTTCTATTTCTTGTAGATGAAATCCAAGGGTGTTTTCAGTTGGTGATTCAATATGTTTTTGATTGAAACATCTTAGGATTATATTTTTCCATTTTTTGGAAAATGGAAAGTTAACTACGTTTGTCCACTTATTTCTGATCTAATCTAAGTGACTGTTGAAGTTTGACTTGTCTTGGTGTCACTTCCGAAACCGATACATGCAAGTAAAATGTAAGGAATGTCCCTATTAACATTTTTTCCCAGACTACTAGAAACGGATGTACTATAAAATAAAAATTAAACGTGTGAACCGAAGAGCGCTTCATGTATTATGCAAAATATCCGAATATATATCCTGAAACGACAAAGAAATATCGATAAATTATGCCTTGGCAGTTTTGTGTTTTAAAGACGGAAAAAAGTTGTTTCTTCTACTGCATATTTCCATTAAACAATAATCCACAGGTCGCGCCTTCGCAAAAGGTTACAATTCTTCATGGTCATGGCCATTTGAACAATATTACTCAACAATCTGAAGGCCTTCGAAGCTCACAAGTGAAATGAAAATTCTATATGTTGTGCATGGTTTCTTCAACGCCCATTTTATTATGTATTTGCTTATAGGGTATACTAATTGAATTCAGGGCGTAAGTAAGAGTATTGTTCCTGTTCATTACCTTTTTCTCCACCCCCTGTTTGTATCTTCAAATGAATATTCCTTGGCTTATGACAACGGAGAGTAATACTTGTTCTCACAGGATTGCATCTGAGTTTTTAAAAGACAATTCTTTGTGTTAGAAACATTTTTATATAAAACTATGAGACATCTTGGAATGTGTGACCGTGAACATAGTTTCTGTTAGTGATATAATCATTTTTTATCCGAAAGGATAACAATTATGTATAGTCTCAGATGATATCCGAATCAATAATTAATTATTCTTTTTATTTCCAGGTCAGTAAACTTTGAAATATCATGGAAAGTTACGTAAGTATAATGGAAACCGTTAAAAATTCTTCATCTTTCATCAGATATTTCACAATAAGAATTGTGGAATGCCCTTCAACTGAATCAAATATCTGATTATCACCCAATATTTAATGTAATAATGCCTACCAATTGTCCAATGTCCTACGAAGTATACATACTATTTTCCGCGAATCCTTGAGAAAAATACAAAAATTGGTATTTTATTCACTTCAGTGTTAATGTAGAATCATTCACCAACACATAAATCAATGCTGTCAAGAAATTTTGAGTCAAGTCAACAGTAAGAGAATGATATATCCTTACAAATACAGTATAGTATATTGTTCAACGATCGAGGAATGATATCTGTTTTCAATTTAATTCTGATAATTCCTCAGCAAAAAACGATTATTTCATTCAAAAAAATGTTTTGCTCTCAAATTGGGAGATTGAAGGGTTGAATCTTCAAGACGCCATTTCACAACTTTCCAAAAATCACTTCTGAACGAAAACTATTCAAAAAATTCGTCTAACTTCAGAAATGAACGATGTTTCGTGATGACACTTCCAAAGTTGGTGCAATCGGAACTTGCCAATAAGCGGATTCAATATCGATCGAACTCAAAAATTTTGCACCCCGTAACTTGTCCAATATAGTCGAAATAAATGGTAACGGATAAGCATCTTTCTTTGTAACAGGGTTGAGTTGCCGATAGTCGACACAGAAGCGATATTCGCCACCCTTTTTTGGTACTAGAAGTACTGGACTTGACCAAGCTGAACTAGATGCTAGATGGTTCAATAACACCCAACTCCAGCATTTCTTTGACAGCCTTATCAATATGTTCTTGCATAATCGGCGAAACTCTATATGCCCTTTGTTTTATCGGTTCTGAATCAGTTATTATTTTATGTTGAATCAATGAAGTACATCCCAATTTATCTCCTTGCCGTTCAAAATAATCATTAACTAGTTTGTCCAATGTAGACTGTTCTTCGGCGGTCAAAATTTCCTTAGGAACTACTTTATTGGGGGTGCTTACGGTGTTGTACAATACTGAAGGATTATCAAATGACCAACATCCACGCTTTGAATCAGGAATTATTCCCATAGCTAGCCAAAAATAAATGCCCAGAATAAGAGAGTGATTCAATTCGGGAACAACTAAAATATCTAGAACTTGGACTTAATGTTCTAACTTGATCCTATAACTGTGCAATTATTATCATTCGCAACTACACAAGATTTTAAAGATGATTCATTCAAATTGATGCCTGAATTTTTCAAAATGTCCCATCCAATCTCACCTAAAACAGTATTGTTGGCTCCACTATCCAAAAGAGCTTTGAATTTTATTCCGAAAATGTCTACCAATAAAAATGGCCAATTATCGCCTTCACAATGACTTAATATATATGAGAGCACAAGGAAAATTGTCTGAGAATAACTATCTGAATGGAAATGGTCGACTGGTGACTTATTAATAGAACACTTTTTCCTGCAAACGCCATTTGCAAATTCGGAGGCATTTTGCCCTCGATAAAACTAACCCTATATTCTTCCGTTGGTTTCGAACCTAATTCATCGAATAAATTCTCCATATATGAAACGTAGATAATGACATTTTCATTTTGACCTTGAGTCCTCCTCTTAAGAGTATCCCAAATTATTTCCTCATAATTAAGTGGCAAAAAACTATTACGCAAGGCTATTACAAATTCATCATACGTTTTAATATTGTTTCGAGCAAAACGGTACCAAACTGAAACATCTCCTTCTAACAATTCAGGAATTGAGTCATATAACTGTCTCTTAGTAATGTTGCGAGAAAACACGCATCTCTTCTTATTTCTCTAAAAAGTCTGTAACGCTTGAAGAGCCATCAAAACGTAGTCTCCAACGGCTAACATCTACAAATCGCTGATGATTTACTCCTAAGTCATTATCAAAAACCGAAACATGTCTGTCAGTTGGAGAAGAAAAGCAAACTGGATTTCCATAACCTACTCTAGTAGTCCCATGAGTACCGCATCGACTATCAAGATTTGAATCAAGATTGTTATGATTATGACAAGTTGATTGTAGGCGATTAACCTGCATATCTCTCATCAATTCTGAAATCCTATTCATTAAAATCGAAACATTATTATCGTCTTCAGGATTTTTAGTATTCGGCAAATTATTTGTTGAAGACGATTGAGACACGGGAACATTACGGATTTCTGGGACTACCAGCGGATTATCTAATAAGGGACGGTCACTATCTCTTTGTTCGACTGTTGTTGTTCCAGGAATTGGATCGAAACTGATGAGATCTTCGACAAACGAATTAGGTTGAGTCGGGACCTTGTTAGAAGAAAGTATTTTTCTTTTAGCAGACCTATAAGCGCAATCTAAAGCCAATTTCAGATCATTTGAGAGTGTTGTTAATTTAAGTTTCTCAATTTCATCTTCAGCTACCTTAGCAGAAATTCTTTCGATACGTTTCGTGACATGTATAAGTCTTGACTGTATTATCTGAAATTCATTTTCAAAATTACTTTCATAAAAAGTTTGAATGTCGCCTAAGAGTTCTGTCAGTTTATTTTGACAAATAAGTAACTCGTTCTTAGGATCAAATTGCATGACGGTTTGCTGATTTGAACTTTCTTGGTCATCCCGTAAGACGGATCGTAATAAAACGCGTTTTTCCTGAACTGTATCATTTCTCAAACTAGAACCACGTAAAAAAAGTTCGTAAGTGAGCTCGTCACTTCGTAACCGATTGATCTCCATGATAATCCTAAAATTTCTCAGTCTTGATCAATTATCAGCAACAACAATCCAATCAGGTCAGGAAATATCGGAAAAACAATATAGAAAAAAAAAATCGAGAATATCAATGAAAAAAAAATAATGAAAATGTAAACGGGAGTTTACATACCCCCTCCCTTCCCAGAAGAGAAAAAAAAAACAACCGAAACGGTAGAAACCTCAAACAGTCAATAATACAACCAAAGGACAGCACACCGTGAACCCTGTATATCACACTAAATTATGATAACATGTAAATCATAAATGAAAGGTGATATGATTTGTTTGCTTGTTCAGCAATTTACATTGAACTCCTGAAAGTTATATTAGGTGCTTGAGTTCTGAGGTTATTTGATTAATTAATGAATTTAATTATTCATTTGAACTTGTTCTTTTATCAAGTGCAATTACTATAATTTATTCCAGGCAATTAGGTGCATTTATGTCAGTGGGGAATTTTTTGTTCGATTCGGGTTTGTATACTTTATCTCTATTATAATGGGCATTATAAATTCAAAAGGGGTCAAGAGGACATTACCTGAATACAATATTTTCCTGAATAAACAGTTTAATGTTACCAGGTATACGTGAGGGATTCTCGAAGAGGGTACATCAGGGTTAGCTTCGAGATTCACAAAAGATTCTTTCAAAAAATTATCCGTGTTTCTGAGAGGATGGATTTACAGTTCAAATTTAGGAACATAATAATTTCTATAGAGAACGAGGTTTTGAAGAGGAATTTCTTGTTTTTACTTTCCCGAATCACTGAAAAGAGGAATATAAAACTTCTATAAAAGGAATAACATCTAGAAATTGAAAAATACGATATGTGTATATATACCATCTGTTGATTTTGCATGTTACTCGTTCATTTATCATGATATATACAAAGTGTAAAGTGGTAATAACAAATATATAGTATCTCTAATAATATTCATATAATCGATATCATAAGCAAGTGTAAAAAATCGTTTGCCCAAAAATCCATTTGACAAGGAAATATTCACGTCAGAGAGAACTGACATCATTTTCACAATCTGGTTTCATTTCCGTTTATTAAAGGGTAATATAACGAGACCTTGATAAATAGTCTGGTATTTTCATTACATCTAAGTTTTTACTGTATTTTATAATAATTTAACAAGACATGATTTCAGCATTAATAATCTGAGCAAAGCTCTGGTAATGCCTAAATAATATCGAGTCAAAATAATAAATAAAAGAGAAATTTAGCAGCAATAAAAAGAGTAGCCTATTAATCAAGGTCGTGTTATATTTATGTGGGTTATGAAGGATTGTAGACTAGATTACACTTTCTGTTTTTTCAACACGATTGATTCAATTTGACGTTTAAGATCCATTCATTTATAGCACTGTGAGATGCACGGACTGTTGTGATAACAATAACATAATAAAAATATATTACAGTTTCCTGTATGATTTTCACTCACAATGGATTAACAAAACCGCGACACGTGTTTCGCTATTACAATAGCTTCTTCAAGCAAGAAAATTTTTATCTTGCTTGAAGAAGCTATTGTAATAGCGAAACACGTGTCGCGGTTTTGTAAACCCATTGTAAGTGAAAATCATACAGGAAACTGTAATGTATTTTTGTTGATACGGATTTACATCAAGTATCGGCCAGTTCAATTCAACAATAATGTAATCAAACAAGAACAACCAAACTCATGTTACCACATTCTATTATTTTTACGAAGTTAACGTTGATTTCATTGCATGGTTGTCTCTTTGAATTTTTGTTTCCTTAGCTGTTATGGGGACTCTGGAAGAGAAACTGGTATGGAGAGAACTGTCGTCTGCTATGTACTGAACAAGATGTTTTTTTATGAATATAAGGTGATGATGCTCCATCAACAACCACAAATTGAAACCTATCAGACAAGAAAATCTTCAACGAAGCACACAACTGAGGAATAATTCGCAAAGTACTGGTGTCAATTCGGGGGCACACACGTGAGGAAAAATTGCAGGGACTCCATCAAATTCGCAAGCCTTATTCGTCCTCAGGTCCATTAAAATTTTTCTTATATTTTGTTGGTGGAAAATTATTTCAGGCATATGACTGTCTACAGGCGTGATATTCGGGGATCTTTTCCCGATGAGCTTTTTGTTGAGCAGTGGTGGCTTGTGATCCATCTTTTTTTGGTTGAAGAGGGGTAGCACTCCGGGTTTTTTTGAGCTTTCCTACAGTTGAAATAGCAAATACACAACCGTAAAATCAATGAGACGCCCAAGAGCTCTTCGCCACCCAAGATGATAACTGGACCTTTGCCTGCTTAGCCTTTCGGACACACTGGTAAGAGTGTTGGATAAGATGAAGAAACTACCCCTCAAGGACATATGCAGACATACAACCGTGGTTAACAAATATTCTTCAGTTTTCTACGTCAGGCAATCTTGAGAAGTTTTTAAAACGCCATGCTCAGTTCATGGATGATCCCTCCATGAAGAATCATTTGGGATATTGTGTAAATGATGAAATACTCTACCTCATGATGATTTGAAAGTATAACATTAATAGCTCCTTTTCGCGACACACTGGCAAAGCCCATTCTTCTTCTGATATCTATCAATAAAAATCTGAACTACATTAATTGATGCATTACTAGCATCCGTCTCTCCCACATGATGGTAGCTTCTGCCGGACGGGGCAGGAACCTCAAGGCATTTATTTAATGGGTTTTTTCTTTTATGTGTCTTAGAAATTCCCACCTCGAAAACAATAACCTAAACCTAAAGCATGCCCTTATCCGCTGTAAACTTTGCATGAGAAAAGCCGAGGAATCTTTCGCATCACATATTTATATCATTCATCCCTTATGCTCTTAGTTTATTCAACCAAATAAACATACATATAAATTTGCGGACAGGATGGAAATGACCGTCAATTTTCAAAAACCACAGGGGAACATTTGATGTATTTGTTTAATTTCAATTCTGCCCTTCCAATCATAAATTGGAGTGGAATAAAGGCTTCGAAAAACATTCGACAGTATTGGTTGCTGTAAAAACTGAAATGAAAAACGATAATTCATCAGAATCGATGCGGAACCATGACTGATACTGGCTTTCGAGGAGTGAATATTTTCCGGTGTAGAGTTTGTGTTCGGAGTATACAAGACAGTGACGTAGCAGATGGAGATGATCTTCGGAATTTGATTCTTCGCCAGGATAGTTTTTCAGTATCTACTGAATCTCGGATTTCCTTAATTTTCCATTAGAAAAGTTAAATACTGAAAGTATTAAATTTTCACCCAACACGTGCTAGAATAATATAACAGATTAATAAAAGCAGTTTGAAATATTTGAGACGGTTAGAAGGGTCTGCAAATAGCTAAGTGTAAGTGTAGCATGAATAGTACAAAGGTCCGATCCGATTTCATAGTGTCAGGAGTTTCAGAGAGCACCAACAGCCGTTTGAAATTCAGACTGTTTTTTTCGGAAGAGTCAATTTAGAAGAAGTCGAAAGAACTGAAATCAATTCTTCTATAGCATGTTTGGGAATGATTATCGGTCCTGTTCTGTCATGCTGTTGCAATATCCAAAAATCAGTAGATTGTGAAATATTCCATTAAAGTAATCTGAACACTAAACACTACACGTCCCGATTCTTATCAGTATTTTTTTACGCATCTCAATCCGTACAATATTATCTTTACAGTTTGCCCATTTTATTTTTTCTGTTACCCGAGTTACTATTCACTAGATCTTTGTATGCAGCTTTTATGTTTTTAAATATATTAGTTGGGACAAGGATACCTTTTTGTGGAAAAAATGTTGATAACCACTTTTTTAAATCAATCCATTTGGTCATTGGTGGTTAGAAAATTTTTATATTTCCATAACCATCAGGCAGATAGAATCAAATTGAGAATCCTACGATGACAATAACGCGAATGGATACACACGAAGGACATAAAACAAAAAAAACACCGATAACCATTTCAAGCTGACTGTAAAAATCTCAGAAAGAGAAACATGATTTTTATGGCGCTCTTTTCCCGTTATATTCATAGTAGAGTTTATTCATCGATCTTTTTCACTGTATTAGCGATTGAAAGTTAACAAGATGATATACGATTCAAAGAAACCGTCTATACTGAATGAGTTTTCTTGATTTGTATTTGTTTGTTTACATCTGAATACGACGATGTTATGACTATCACTCTGCACTAGGGCGTTATGAGCGGGCGTTATGCAAATAATACTTTACGTTCAATACAGACACACACTGAATCAACTCACATAACAGAAAACACAAAGAATTGTATTCATCAAATTCCCTGTTCTTGCGCTCAAAAATATGTCGGTGAAACGTCCAGACCTCTAGAAGTACGAAAGAGTGAACACATGATGTACATCAGAGACAGACAGATTGGTGACTAAATTATCAGAACACATTCTCACTATCGTTGGAGACGATAAGTAGAATGGAATGACATTCAAATGATAGCAAGAGATATAGGGCAATTGCAGAAGACGAAAGATTAAGGAGTCTGCTTTCATCAAGCTGTCTGCTGATGCATGCGTTTCAAACAGTTCGATTGATATGGATCGCGGTTGGCTGCCAATCTTGAAAGGCATATGTCAAATCTCAAATTTTTGACATTTACAAGGAAACGAACCTGAAAGAGAATCTTCGTGAAATAATTTTGAAAAGAGAATCGTAATTGGTTTCCGAAACATCAAAGATAAGTTTTTCCGAGGGGTTGACCACTGAGGAAAAATGTGTACACTGGAATTCCCGTGAACCGGAATTCCCTCGGAATTCCCTGGAATTCCCCGGAATTCCTAGGAATTCCTACAAAAAAAAATGTCAATTTGAAGAAATATCGATAAAATTTTAAAACTAAATGACGGAAATACTGGGAATTCCGGGGAATTCCGGGGGAATTCCGAGGAAACCCGACGAAATATGAAAGATATATTTCGGAAATTTCGCACAAAAGTTTTTTTTGAGATTTCTGTGTGGGACATAAACTTTAGACTTTTAAGTAGACTATGTCATGATTATGACCCAATCTGAATAATATCGGCTTTTACATATCAAAACTTTTCCCATTTTCATTGAGGCTGGTATTTATTATATCGGAAACAGAATAAATCATCTATATAATGCAAGTCACAATCGTAAAATAAAGGGAACGGATCGTCTGATTCCACTCAGGTTTGTTTTATTAGCATCATTTTTCCTGAGGTTTTTCCTTATAGAATCAAGTTCTGAATCCGTTAGAATAAATGAGTATCGAAAAAATACAATTTGTCATTGAAAAAAATACGGTATTTTATGGTCTATTGAGTAAATTCTATTATTTTCAACCGCTAAATAATTACGGGATACTCAATCTGTGGAGAAAATCTTTTTTATACGTTTTTGTCATCGCTTATATAGCGAAAATGAACTGTTTCCTAAAAACGTATATTCCATAATATCAAAGATTATTGATAATCCTTCAACATTACCTACTAGGAAAATAAAAAAATATTCACCGGTGTGTTCACCCTGTATAAACTCAAATGAGAACAGTTGACACTGAACCACAATATATCCGATCATCTTTTTATTATAAACCGATAAATTATATAAAACTGTCCAAATAACATGATGGAGCTGCAAAGAAACTTCGGAAATCATACAAAGACTGCAGTCATTGACTATTTAACTCGGATCGTATAACGCGAGCTATAACCGTCTTATTTTAATTTCAGTAACCGCTGGCAACAATATGACAACCTGTGTTTTGTCTGTCAATTATGATCTAGTCTCTCTTCCACAATCAAGGGTGTCCCTTCTTCTTGTAGAGTAAAATTTCAAGATACGTCATTTTTTAAATATTGAGGAAAATAATGGCAGTCGCAGAGGTTGACCCCAAAAACAAACACACAAACTACGACACAAAGTTTTTTTGGGCTGTTTCACATGCCCAAATCATATATATTGGAATCAGAATGAGGTTCTATTCCATTGAAAGAATTTATCGGATTATTTGAAAAACTACCCCCAACCACACCCCTCTCGAGGCCGCACAAACTATAAAACAAAGTTTTTTGGGTTGTTTCACATAGAGCGGGCGCTGCGAAACATTCCGTTTGAAAAAACCGATGACCTCATTCTGATTGATGATTTGAGTTGAGGAAGACTTGATGAATAATAATCTGGAGGTTGCCGGACGGAATTATGGTCCAGTTTTTTTTTTCGGCCCTATAATAGGAGTTTTCGATTCCATCACTGTAGTTGTTGAAAAAAAATGTTGTATCGAATGCAAAAACCATTGACCGCTATTTCTCGACTGGAATGTTGTTGCAAGATCCTTCCAAACCTGGAACTGAAAGTTGCCAGAAAAGCCCGTTGTCAGTTTTATTATAAATCTCCTTCCCAGCGTCACATACCTTCTCTCGAGTTTTGAAGCGGGCCGCGCTTTTCTCAACAGTTTTTGTGACTTCAGTTATAGCTGAACTTCATCCATTATTATAACAGATACATTTTCCAATACTTAAAATAGCAGTGCTTCGAATTTTGTGATAACTTTCTTTAAAGTGAATAAATATCGCTACAATCATTAGATTAAAAAAAAGGCGAACGAAAAATCATGCTGAACTGGTGAATGAACCGAAAGAAACTATTCAAATGCAGCAAGACGACGCAAAGACGAAATTTCAGTCAAATTTGAGAAGTTGTTTGATCCGAATGCTGATGAAGAACACTTCTCGTGGTATAAAAGTTGCATGGCCAGCTATATCAGCGAAGAAAAAATTCGTCGTCGTCACTACATAGGGAGCTGGAAGAAAGAGCTTCATCAACAACACAGGGCGTAGCTGGATCATCAAATGACCTGCAAATCAAAAAGAAGCAACAGCGATTCGTCGAGTGACTCATGATGTTCCATTTGTGGTATACGACGAAAACCATAAAAAAAAAGTCATGTTTAACTGAGATTTCAGCAGCTTTGCTGTTTTTCAATGCGTCGATAATACTATGAAATTTTCACAAAAATTTGTTATACAAAACACCGGAATATTTGTTTGCAGAAACTTCCAATATCATACGTCGTGTTGAAGAAATTACGTGTCATTACCAATAACTTCTAGTAACGAAAGAGGTCGACCAACAACAAATATCACAAAAACAGTTACTGGCTGCTTTTGACAAATTAATGGCGGATATAAAAGACGGTGTTTCGACGACCGCTTTTGAATTGACATACTCGGCTCAACGCATGACTGTACTCGGTGAAGTAGAGGATGTAGTTCTAATCGTGATCTCAAAGTGATGCTGATCGATAAATTTGGTGACAAGGTTTCATTCTCATATCTTACTGAGAGGAAGCAATCTTCTTTGGTTTTCATGGCAGAAAGTTCATTAAGGAAATAGCTGAACGTGTACGTCGGCTAGACTGTAGCAAAATCGTCATGTGTGCTAAGGAATTACGGAAGGAACCATCCACTACTGAACTTATACCAGAGGAAAAGTTGTGTGATGAAATTCTTATAAAAGATGCCGCGAAGAAATGCACATTCACGCCGAAATGGAAGACTTTAATACAAGCCTCATTCAGCAATCAAAATCTAAAATTGTCAGGCTCCATGAAGCATTAGCGGTGTTTAGTGATATATATCAGTGTAACGAACAGAAAGACACTGCAACATACAGCTCTAGCCGAATTAATTCACCACCTACCTAACTAAATCGAAACATATTCAACACTGTTGAACAATCTTAGACACTGTGACAATGACTTTCAAGGGAACATCAAGTGGAAAAATTCTATGCACGTTACAATCATGATAGTTAATCAACAAAAGAATGATGAAAAGAATACCTCACGGGCATGGCCTAGCTCTCCATGTTGACTGGTCATTCGATATCTGAAGCTAAGCAGCAGGGAAAGACCGCGTCGAAAGCTCATAAAACTGCAGCAAAGTATAATATCATAGCTCACAGGCAATATATCAATGAACACAAGATATATTGAGGAATTGCTGTCCTTCGGAGGAGACGTAAAGCCGGCGGTCCTGAGTCCATGGTTGTTGGACTCGTGAAGGATCCCTACCTCTGGTTGGAATACCAGAGTGTTCGGCAAAATTTCCGGTTGGGGGAAATGTGGTCACCGGAGTCGATGATTAGCCTTGGTAGGGAAAACAGGCCGACGTTGAATAAATCATTTAAAGAAAATAACACCTCAGACACTGCTAAACCGAAACTAACTGAAACTGACTACAAATATTTATATCAAGTCCTTCAACCAAAATCCCAGCTGGCCATTACAGGTGGATATAAAGACTCCAAAAAATCTTCAAGCTCCAAGGTAATAGGTCTTCTGAATTGTTAGATTCATATTATTCTGCGTTTACGAGCGACAAGGCCGGCGCTAGAAAATTTCGTAACATTATTAATGAACTATTACATTAATATTTAAAAAGAAAACGAAACCTTTTTCCGTCGAAATATGTTCATTCATCTATCCAGAAGCAGATTGAAGGATTTTCAGCCATATTTTTGTTGCTGTTCGTGAAGGAATTGAACAAGTTTTTATAAATTGTGCAGATTCCGATGTTTTCGTACTCAACATCCACTTTTAGCATGAGCTATCGAATAGTACTTTTTGAGGGATTTGGTTTGAAGGATCAGCCAATAAATATCTTTCAAGCTGGGATTCAATTCAAATGAAATGAAATTATTAGAACTTTTGATGTTTTGTATTTACATTGCTTAAGGGCTGTAATACATGGGCCTCCGAACTTACTCCAATTCGGTTATGAAAGACGAGATGGAAAGTTGTACCCGGTGCAAATGGCAAAACCACCTATGACAAATTCTTTGATCAGGCTTTGCAAATATAATGCTGAATGCCTGACAATGTTTTGCACTTGTAGAAAAAGCGAAATCAATTGTATTTTCCTTTGCAAATGCATCGGCAAAAATTGTCAAAACTTACCTGAATGAATTTTTCACTACTTATTAATAGGTAAACCACTTTCTTTATTAAATTTGTATTGAATTAGATCATACCGTTTTTCTCCATACATTACCTAAACCAGGTGTTAATAGTCAAATAACAATTTTTTTTTCGCAGCTACAGCGATGGAAGCGAAAACTATTATAGGACCGAAAAAAAAAACTGGACCATAATTCCGTCCGGCAACCTCCACAATATCATTAATCAAGTCTTTCTTAACTCAAATCATCAATCAGAATGAGGTCATCGGTTTTTTCAAACGGAATGTTTCGCAGCGCTTGCACTAACATGCCTTATTTATATATTCGAATCAGAATGAGGTACTATTTCACTGAAAGAAGTTATTGACTCATTTGCAAAAACTTCCCCAACACACCCCTCCAGGGACATTATGTCTATCAGATCGTGAAGATTGTTGTCATCAGCACGGGGACTCTGATAAATAGAAACGTATATTAGAATCGAAATGTGACGTCAAATTCGACATCTCGGCAATGTAAGTATAGGACCGAGATGTCGAATTTGACGTCACATTTCGATTCTAATATACGTTTCTATTTATCAGAGTCCCCGTGCAGGCTTATTTTTCGCTAACAAAATGTATTTCAAATTGGAAATTCGCCAAAAACTCTTTCAAAACAAAGCTCCTAACTTTCTTCGTCCACTGGAAGTGGATTACTTCACAACGGTGTTTTGTTTTTGAATTATGATTTTATATAAATATTGAAATTTCACTGTATGCTTTTTTATTATTGCGCGAATAAATTGAAGTTACCTACTAATAATCCCTATAGTTTATAAATTTTTCGGAATTCCCCAGGATTTCCCTCGGAATTCCCCGGAATTCCCTCGGAATACCTCGGAATACCTCGGAATTCCCCGGAATACCCCGGAATTCCTATCAATTGTACACCGGAATTCCCATGTGGTCAACCCCTCGAGTTTTTCGAAAAATATTAGTTGTTGTATTTTATTGATGGGCAAATTTGACGAATACGAGAGGTTGCTGTCTAATAGAACGTGTTCCATTTGGAAGGAACTGTTTTTCAAAATGAAAGCACCAACACTTCGGAGTCGAAATCTGCCCTTCTACACTTGTATAGATTCTAATATCAATTCTTATTTCTTCAGATTGTGTTAGATTGAGAACCTAGGAAAAACTACGAAGGAAGAAACCATCCACCATAAAATTCAAACAAAATTATCGAGAAGAAACAGAGACGACGACATCATATGATGTGACGTTCGAAAGCTGATTCGAGATTGATATTAACCACAGCACCACAGCCTAACTCGATTTCGGATTATCTCGGACAAGTTACAAGATCTGAAATCCGAATATAAACATTTTCGTTTTGCCCTTGGTACATTGATCTATAACTGTCCAATCCGTCGCGAACCTATTATATGATCGAAAATCTGTTAGCAGCCAATAATTTCATCTCCAACGTCTGTGCATATCCTATCTGAAATGAGCGGTGAGATGGAAAATCTCTCGGATTGTGGCGTTCGATCAGTAATTCGTTTTCCTCCGGCGGAAAATCAATTTGATGCTGAAATCCATTTGCGATCTCGTTTGCCACGTTTCAGCTGTGTGCCGTGTGAGGAGAGTATGTAAACTTGAAACATGTTGAAATTTCAACTGATCACAAATGATTCGTTGAGTAATATCAATGGAAGATTCTTTGGAAATTAGTTATAAAATGGAAGGAGGGAAAAATAAGGAAAATACATCATACACCAAAAATTTATGAGTACCGTACTGGTTTTTCCTTTACTGAAGTTGACTATTGTCAAACTCATGTCATCATCAACACGGAAGTTTAAGTATTTCCGTTTTTTTGGAAAACAGAATATAATTGCTCAAACTCAGTTCTCTCCACAAATATAATGTTTCTGAATGTGTGGCTCGAATGGTTGGGATCTTTGTGATTCAGACAAATATTTCTAGAGGAAGGGGTTCCTCTTGCATCAATTTTTTTAGCGAAATCAGCAGAATTTGGTTTCGTATCGTTCTATCTCTTTTCCGTGCATCTGAATGTTCACCGATTGATCGCATATATCGATTTGCAAATGTTTAAAATTATTTTCAATTAAA
The DNA here is from genome assembly GCA_032362365.1 of Zygogramma bicolorata. Lineage (NCBI taxonomy): Eukaryota > Metazoa > Arthropoda > Insecta > Coleoptera > Chrysomelidae > Zygogramma > Zygogramma bicolorata. The sequence goes on along the minus strand of JAVJAQ010000857.1, from coordinate 386,049 downwards.
ATTTTTACAACTCGTGACAGAGTTTCGCAGTCGAATGTGATTTTTTTGACGATTAATGTTTTGTTACTACCGTATGTCGGTTTGCAAATGTTGGTAAGTTGTAATATGGAATTCCGCAGATAGGTGAATAACGCAGATGGGCCATCGTGGTGTTTGATTAGTAGCAGAAACGCTGAATATGTGTTTATCGTACAGTACCAAATTTAAAAAAAACTACCTCATGCATTTACACAACAAAAAAAAGGTAAAATGGTAAAACGAGCAATTACCATGTATCATATAGGCGATTTCTCTCAATCTGTATTTCAGTTTTCAAAGAATACTCAAAAGAAAAAGAAAAGTTAGAAAAAAATAATAAATTAAATAATGCAGCCTAAGTATATTGCTGTACTAACAGCATCATCATTATTGAATAAGGACCTAAACACAATTTGACATCAATGAAGAATGTTAGTGAGTCAGTGGTGATAAATGATTCCTCAACTGAATGTTATAAAAATATCAACGGCAAAGATCATTTCAAAAAGGCTGTTAATGTTCTCGATCCTCTCAATTGAAACTTCAAAGTGTTTTGAGTTATGTTAGTCATGATAATTCGATTCTTATAATCCACATTCTTTGACATCACTACCTCAGTATACATGTACCGTTTACGATGCCTGTTTCATGAACGTACAAGTCTTGTAGCTAAAAGAGAAAGACAATGTAGGTACAGGTAAAAAACGAGTAAAAAACAATTATTCAGCATCGTGTTTCTTTGTGCTTCTCTTGTAGCTACAAGACTTGTACTTTCATGAAACAGGCCCCTGGTGTTTTTGAATGTTGTAAATTATTGTTACTATTTGTCGACTGAGGTAACCTCCGTATTAACTTATGCCTCTCTCATATCTTCGGGTTTTTTGATAATTTGCACCTTATGTTATCGAATCGATACTACTGGGTGTAGGACAGCATTGCTGTTTATTCAACCGAGCATTTTTACAACGTTCGTACATGTATAAATATTACAAAAAATGGTATCTGTTACTATTCTTTGAACATACATACGACAAAAAAACTATCATTTGCTCAATATTATTCCATATCGGAGTTCTTTTTATTGTATTTTATTTGTTTCACATTTTTTGTTAAATTGGTCTTGGAGAGAGAGGTATATTCATTTTTTAGTTTCTGACTGATCACGATTACCTACGTCTTCCTATATGTTGCAACGAATCCATTTTCATTATTGCCATCGCCCGCCATTGTCTGTTTGGAAAGGAAATTTTACTTGCGTACTTTTATGAGTCTGATAATACTTAATGTACGTTTCTAACGATGTTTTTACAAACACGTTCGATGAACCTTTAAGAAACTGATGGATATGAAATCACCCCATGAAAGATTACATTTTTATGACAATGACAATATTCCTGCAACACGTGCGTTGAAGAAGTTCGTTGTACTTCGAGGTAGTGGTAGAACTCAGATTATTTTGAACTATTGTTGCTTTCTCTGATCCTGTGAGATGCGTGATTAATATAGAACAAAATATTTATGAATTATGCTATTCATGAATCTTTCAAGTAATCAGTAAAGCCGTTTCTGTATTAACAGTTTATAATAATAATAAAATAGCAATGTTCTGCAAAGTTCTGTTAACCAAACATCTACACCAGTAAAAGAAATGACAGTTTAACAGTGACTCTGTTGTGACGTACTTTACATGTCCGAGACTTTTTGCTTCAAATTCCAAAGAAAGAAGAGAATCTAGATGCACACTTTTTGTTGGACCACCCCGTATACAGTTTCAAATTGATAATGAAAATAACACAAGTGGTACTTTGTCGCCTTGTACCTCATTTCTGTTTTCATATTCAACTTCATGAACAATGTGTGTACTTTCAGGTTCAGTCTGCCTCGTTTCTACTAATTGCCTAATCATGACGATGGCAATATCCTGTTTTCAATTATTGTACTCTTTGATGAGATGAGCGTATCAAAGACACAAAACAATTATATCCATTTTAAAATCATTGTTTTTATTCGACACATTGAATTACCCCCAATTTTCAGTCACTGAGTAAAACCACTCGAAGAGAAACGTATCATCACTATTATTATTGAACTGTGGGTTGAAATAAGTTCAACGTTCACAAATGGTCCAATCAGAATCGCGCAAATTACTCTCGCTCAACAACTTCCGAAGTTCTCCAACCACAACCGCAAAATCGTTTAATTGAGAGATCTTTAATCCCATCAAACTTTTGCATAAAACCAGCCTCGGCATCGGTGTTAATTAATGATAATATCTTGAAATACCTGAACACCTCATAATTAAAAATCTCAATCTGATTGCTCGTAATGCGGGAAAAAATCCACCGCAAACTTGACGTTATAAAAAAGGCAGAGAGAAAAGTTGCTAGAGATGCAGAAGCCGACTTGAAGTATTTCCGCTTATATATATATCGAATACCGTTGTAGGGCACAACACCAAGGGGTATTGATCGGTAGGTTTGCCGTTAGTACACTCCCTAGCCCTTGAACCAGCGGCGGCGTGTGTATTCATTCCAGCAGCCTTTTCTTGTATAACATGATGGACTGTTTCTGTGGAAATTCATGATAGTCATAATTGGTTCTACCTAATAAATAGGTTGAAATTTTTGGTTTTTACGTTAATTTGTTTCGCCTTCATGCATAGTAGTCACTAAAATACTGTTGGTTGTAAGTTTCAGTAAATTAACCTTCTGTAGCCGCCTGGTCAATCGGGATAAAGTGTCAAACATGAATAGTAAAATTCCAGAACGACTATGAGTTCAGAAAGTCAGCTAGTTCGTGAGAACATTTATATTTTCCTTTTGCTGAAATTACTTACGAGTAGGAAAACCCAAAAAACCCACAGTGCTACCGTGTCGGTTGATGTATCCAATCTAGTTATCCCACCCACCAGAATTGGTATCTAACAACTGCTTATCGAACTGAGCCCGTCAGAAAAATTCTGTCCTGATCGCAGATCGAACCAGCAGTGAAATAGCCAAATTTCATATAAGGATTGCGCCTTAGATCGCTTGGGTATCATCGACGAGATGAATGGTTTTGTTTACCTCTGGTGCGGTTTCTTAGTTGACAGAGAACCATAAATTCGTTATCTTCAGTCCATTGCAAAGCTGTGTTCGAAGCTTTCAGGACCTCTGAATTTCCAATATTTTGGAGGCGACTACCTCAACACTGTTATCATCATCTTGTTCGTCGTCTTCGAACATAGTCGCTTGCACCCTCTGTCCCCACTACCAGCAGTCCATTCTTGAGCTTCTGCTTCATTTAGCCTCCTTGACCTGAAAACCTCGGCTCGGTTAGTTCAAATTTATCATCACTCAGAATACTCAGATATCCAGGATGGTGCAAGTTCCTCTATGATTTTTTAATTAGTGATGCTTTGACATCCTTCCAGCAATTAATCAAAATTTTCAGGGTTTTCGATTTCAATGTCCATAAAGTTTTCACTGAATGCAGAACAGTTATCAAAAGTGATTTATTTGCGGTAATTTATCTTTCACATTTTGAATAACGTTCAGGATCCATTGATCGTATACACGCCGGCAGAAGCATTGCAGAAATATTGCCGTCTTCAGTTCAAAAATTTTCTCCACCTCGATTTTTAATTCAACAAGAAGTTTTGCTACTTGGGAAACACTTCAAAAGGTCGCTTCGCTTTCTCAGATGTGATTATCAGGTCAAATGTGGCAGAGATCCCATAAATTGACCCATCAGAATATTTATTGGAATTAAGTGACATTTCAAGATTCAGATCACCAAGGATGCTGAATAGATTTTGTTCATAATGCATGAGGAAGTGATTTTCAACTTGCGTTTCTTCTAGTCAATGCAAAAAGATTACAAAACTTCTATCAATATAGGTGTAAATCATTTATAGACGCTCGAATCATTCACAAGAAGGAAGGAGAGTCTTCCTGAAATCGCTATTTCCCTGCCTATATCGCAATCACTCGGAACTTGATCAAACAGATAACATTTATGGTATTTTTCAACTCAAATGGAGGGTAGTTTGCCAAATGATCATTCTTCAGGATATCATTTCATTCTCGAACCCAAAAAGCTTGTTTCGCTCAGAAAATAGTATCCCTTGAACTCATTAGTGGGCATTTACGAATAAATTATAAACTTTTCTTACCAGATACACTGTCCACTGATGAGCGCAAGCGATATTTTTCTCTTAGCGAAACAAGCTTGCCTGGGTTAGAGAATGAAATCTTACCCTAATGAATGATTTTTTGCAAACTATTTCATATTTGCGTTGAAAAATTCAATAAACGTTATCTTTTTTATTCTAGTTCGAGTTCAAGTTCCAAGTGATCGCTATACAAATTGAGCAAAAAAAGTGATTTCTACGTGATCCAGCGCCTATCACGCCATATAGGACTTTTTCTTCCTTTGTGTGAATGAATCAAACGTTTATACATTATTTAAAGAAATGAACGGATCGTGTTGGCTGAATCTTTGATGTTACTTCTTCAATAGAAGTTTTGTATTCTTTTGCATTTACCGTGGTTCATAGATGATTTACAGATATGAACGGATCGTGTTGGCTGATTATTTGATGTTACTTCTTCAATAGAAGTTTTGTATTCGTTTGCATTTACTGTGGTTCATAGATGATTTACAGATATGAACGGATCGTCTTGGCTGAATATTTGATGTTACTTCTTTTATAGAAGTTTTGTATTCTTTTGCGTTTACTGTGGTTCATAGATGATTTACAGATATGAACGGATCGTGTTGGCTGAATATTTGATGTTACTTCTTTTATAGAAGTTTTGTATTCTTTTGCATTTACTGTGGTTCATAGATGATTTACAGATATGAACGGATCGTCTTGGCTGAATACTTGATGTTACTTCTTTTATAGAAGTTTTGTATTCTTTTGCATTTACTGTGGTTCTCGGTAGTGTAGAGGTTAACACATTCGCCTTTCAAGCGGAAGACCAGGGTTCGATTTCCCGCCGAGCCACCGTGCTGGGTAATCGCACGTTAAAAGGTAGGCCTCGTTGATCCATTGCTCGCACAAGTTTCGACTTGTGAGGGTTGACGTTCGTCAGCGTTTCTCGATCGATTGTCATGTTTTAGTTTTTCAAAATATATAATTATGTTATTGGAGATGAAGTTATCTCAAATTTATACTAGTATTTGTTTGAAGAAATGTACATTGCGATTGGCCAATTTATGGAAATCTCACTCTGATTCAGTGACCTTTGTTAAAATATCATTTATCTCAAAGAAAATTGGTATTCAACATTTTCTGGTCAACAACCAACTATTTCCCACCCCCTACAATCCTCCAAACCATTTCAGAAACGACCCGCATGAACTGCGATGAATTAAACATGAAACGTTAACCGATCGAAACGAAAATCTGATTTTCTCGAAGCTACAAATCACAGGACCCTCGTGGCATGTGACAGTCGACGTTCTCCCTTTTTCCAAAAATAACACATTTTTATCCATTTCCGAGATCACAAGGGATATTAATGAACTAATTTGTTGCGTTTTTTGTGAGTCGAACATATCCTTAATGTTTACGGTTTGTTGGCGTGCCTGAGTAGGATTCAACAGCTGGACAATGGAGGGCAGGGGTTGAAATGCTGCTAGTGTCTCGGGTGGGTCTGCAAATGACAGTCATCAAACGGGACCCCTGTGCAGGGCTGGCCTGATAGTCTCAAGGAGAATTGGAAACTGCATCAATGTACATCCAAGTACCGATTCTATAGACAATATGACTATGCGGTATCAATGTGTATTGAAAACATCAAAAAGTAATGAAGGGCACTGGCGGAAACAAGACGATTCATCATTCTCTTTGGCTGTCACTCTATGAAGGAAGGATGTTTACCATGAAAAAGGTTAGATAGAGAATACAACTCTGCAATTCTGGTCATACAATTCCTTGTTAGAGTAATCTGTAAGAAGTAGGCACCATTACTCGAAGTCTTTCATTAAGTCCAGATATTTTTGAAAATTTTGCAAATAGATGTGAATACTAGGGTTTTTGCGTACCCGACTTTTTATAATACCCGGGTATCAAAAATTAGGCAACCAAATAAAAAACTATATCCAAATAAACTTTCTTTCCAGATTTAACAATTGAAAAATGAAAATCGCATACAGTTGAATAATCTCTTGTTCTCAAGAACTGAGTAGGAATCGAAATTACTCTTCAATACAATGAATTCTGTTTAAATTAGCTTCCATTCCCAAATCAGTTGAACATAATCACAAACAGTATTTTGCTCATAACTGATTGGTGATTAAAAAAAAACGTGCTATCACAAAAACTTTCGGTCATGTTATAAAATTAAAAATTATAACATTAACTTTCGTCTCAAAATGAATAATTTTGAAAAATCAACTTACCACAAACTTCAAATTGAACTTATCCTAGATTTGATTTAATTACTTACTGTTCACGGAACAATATTGAAATTTCCGAGCGAATATTGTCGACACTCCACCTAAACAAAACCAATGAGAACAAAACACGACATAAGCGGCAACCAAACCTAACTTCAAATTCACTGCATAGTTGTGAATGGCCTTTAATTGTTTGTAGTGCAAATTTGCTAATATTATTTTTAAGGTGCTACTTAGTGATCATTTTTCGATGATTTTAATGAATTTGATCAAAGTGGGTATATCCACATGCAACAGGCTTAAAAAAATCACAGAATTATAACGGCCGCTGGCCGTTAAAAATCTTAACGGTCAGAGGCTGTTAACATCAACTCTTCAACAATTGTCATCTGATTACCGTCAAATCAAAATGACAGTTTGGGATAACAAAAGAAATATGTAATGTAGCTTATTCTTCACGAAAACCGATATGTCATCGTGTTCTGATCAAGTCCTCTGCGCTGGACTAAAAGTTCCAAAATAAATGTCTATAATGGACTGTTTATTTCCGTCCAATATTTTCCACTCCTTGGAATCCTTGGTACCCAGCCTAGACGTGAATAAAAGTATAGAAGAACTTCAATGAAAACGGTAAACAAACATTTTTCATTCTCGTGAATGTCGAATGGATTCCCGCAACAAAATTCATATTGAAAATCTTCTCATATCCGATTAAAAACTTATCTATGTATTTACCTCCGGAAAGTCTGCTAGTTTTTCTAGTTGTCTGAAAATTATTGAAACGTTGCCCGATTAGAATTGAAAACTCACGTATTATTGACACGCTTTGTTGGCTATATAAAGTAACTCGGATTTATTATGTGTCCAGCAAGTTGGAATGTGGCCAAGGTAGACCGTGCGTATGACTTCCTGAATATCGACAGTCATTATAAATAAATCTGTTTGATTCCTATACTAGAATCTAGAATGATTACCACCGAGCGAACGGTGAGGTTATTACTAGTTACATGATGAATTGTGTTGTTTCATGCTCCACTGAACGGCGATTGAAGATGATGTGTAAGAAAAATGGTAACTGGAAGGAAACGAAAGAGTAATGATGATTACGATTCAGTGCTCAGTGGCTGGTTATGGCTGCTTTTACATATTATTTTTCTGAGGGTATGGGGAATAAATAAAGCTTGATATGCATGCAGGTGAATTATACTCATGCCAAGATTCAGCGAAGATATTAATGCAGTGCAGGTGTATATATAATAGACTTTCGATTCTCAATTTTCAATTAAAAATAGGATCATATAATAGATTTCAGTCTCTCAGTTGATTTGACATGCTAGTGGTCAATTTGAATAAAAAGAATTTTCATATTCAAATTTTGCGAAATTCATATGGGGATTCCAACTAGCGTTTACTATTTTCCGGATTTATTATAGTTCAAATATTTTTTTCGGTCTTAGTGATTGATTTCTTTCTCTTACAACTATTTATCTACTGCCTCTTCAATACTCTCCGGATTCAGATAGCAAGAAGATTCATAAACAATAATTTTAGTAACTATCAGATAAATTGTATTTCAGACGATATTCACATCGAGGGAAAAACATCGGAATTTCAATTGGAATCCGATTCATAAAATGAAAATACAGTGCAAGTCATCCTATTGGGATTTCAAGCTGAGCGATACGCTACCTGTTGGTAATTGACGAACTGAAGTTGTCTTGATGATTGATTTTGAACATTTCAATAATTATTCGAGACTTGAGGAATCAAGTTGAGTAATAAGGTGATGTAATCACAATATCAACTATTAGAAATGGATGAAATTATATATCAGTTATGATAATGTAGACGTTCATCTTGGTAACATTCAGTGCTACTTTTTAATATTGGCAATGCAAACTGACAGCTAGATGACATATCTCGCAGCGACAAGTCGTCGCGAGAAATTGCAGCGACAAAATTGCATCGTCGAAACGGGGTGTAACATGTAATCAAATATTCATCTTAGAATTCGCAAATTCACATCTTATTCAAAAAAATACACAAGAGGTGCAGGCAACTTATTGATAGTGATGGAAATACTTCAATAGAGCCATGCGCATTCGAATACCCAAAAAACAAACTGCCTCGACTCATTCTCCAAACATGCCTTACAGATATGTCTACCAAGAAACCTTCCTGGAACCGATACCTCATTATTAATGAAAATAAGAGTCAAGCACTTTAATGTTCACTTTGACGCTGCTCGCCGATCCTAGCTTATCAATAGGTAAAAAGAACTTTTGCCACTGAAATATGTCTTGAATCGAGAGAAATTTCAAGTACACATCCAAAATTGTATCAAGAAGTATTGCTGCTGTGCTTGGTATATCCCTGACAGTGACAACCACATATATATATATATATATATATATATATGTAATAGATTGAAACAAACAGTCATGAACCATAAGTCTCAAATTACGTTATCATCGATGCCTTTCACCTCTCTATTGGTGTCACATAACAGGAGAGCTGAAGAGAACTACCCACGGACCTCTTTTTATGAGACTTGTGTTTTCAGATAATTCATCAAAATTCCATTTGAAATCGAAATATATTTCTCTTTCCTTGCCACTCAACAAACGATACTTTCATCTCCCATTTAACCTCAACAATGAGTGACCTTGAAAAGACAGCATTAGTGTCAATATCGCCACCATGGCGCTGGCAACTTAATTTGAAATCTTAATAGTTGTGAAATAGTATTTATCTACACCCGTACTCTAACAATACACTTATATGCTCACAACCCGTTTTATAATGAAATCCATTACGATACAGATTTTTATTACGATACAGATTTTCAACCAATAGAAACCCATTATTTTTCAATCAAGCAAGATGTGCAAGCTTTGCATTTTGACGTTTGTCAAGTCAAAATCAGTAGGTATTGAATTTTTGAAGAATTTAGTCAATTTTCGATAATCGTATGAAAATGTCTTATAGCAGGGATATAGAAGAATTACCAGGGACCCTCCACAGATGTCTTAGACAAGAAAAAAATACAATCGAAAGGATTATATTTTCCATTTGACAAATGCAACACATATGTTTTTATTTTCAACATGAATTGTATGACCTCTCATGTCCGAGCGGTTAAATGCGCCGGCAGTGAATAATTACGTCCGGCTTCAATTCCTGACCTCGGCAGATTTTTTTTTTATTTTTTCTTCTTTTCATTTCTCATTGTTGTATTTTTCGTGGTTATACCATTAATTATAATTTTGTAGAATTTTTCAAAGAAATACGATTGATTACCTATTATTATTGCGTTCAATATAGATACCTAATAATATAATATTTTCAGTTCTTCATTATTTATTGGGTGTAGATAAAATAGCGTATGCAACTCTCATGTAATGTTTATTAATACACTCGCATAAACCATACGAAACTCACCTTCGGCTCGTTTCGTATCCCGGTTTATGCTCATGTATTAATAACCATCATTACACGATCGTTGCATAATATCATAATATACTATTATGCAACAAAACCCCAGTAAACTTATTCAAGTCTCGACAGCTCATCATCAGAAGATATTTTCAGAAGTTTGTGCTGGGTATCAACGTTCAACTCTTTCATTTTACGTTTGTTCGAATGTGGTTTAAAATTAAAATGTTCCTTGCTGAATGGTAATGTTTCTGACTTCCATTGTCTATCTTTATCATCAACTCAAATCAAAACGAATGGTTGAAATGGATTTTTTGGTAAATGATAAAAGTCAATAATAAAATTTGGGTTTGATTGATCAGACAAAATAATGTTTTTACAAAAAATCGAGATATCGAATATTAGTCAAAAAAAATTAAATAAAGAAATAAATGAAATAATATTGTGACAAGTAAATTGAGATATCGAATGTGAAATATTGGTCAAAAAACGTTAATAAAGGAATAAATGAAATAGTGTGAATAAATGTTGAAACCAAGTTTCAAGTTTACTGTACTCACGACGTTTCGATTGCTGGTATCCGCAATCGTCTTCGGGTGATGACTGACAATATTTCGAGGTATGGTCGGTTATTAAAATATTGATGAGACATCAATCAACAAGCAGATCTGCTCCCTGGTATACACAAGAGCTGAAACTGCAATCAGTAAATATTCGATACCTAAATAATTTAAAAAAAGAGAACCCAAATGAAAACGATATCCAGGAAGAGTTTAAAAGATGTAAAAAACTATATGAACAGAATGTCAGGAAATGTAAACAGACCTATTACACCAACCTAATAAATAGTTCAAATAATAAAAATAAAACCGTTTGGGAGATAGTAAACACGCGTTTGAATAAAAAAAGACAGAGAGATAGAATCGAACTTGAACATGAAGGGGAATTAGTTTTAGACCAAAAAGATATAGCTAACGTTTTCGGAGAATTCTTTGCACCAGTCATTGATGATCAACTTGACGTTCATTTCAAAAAAAGTTATCTAATAAGTGTACAGTTTCACTCCATGAATGTATGAATTCCTTCTATTTTAAACCATTCACTACCACCGAAATAGAAGAAATAATAGTAAACTCGAAGGACAAGAAATCCACTGGAATAGATGAAGTTCCAGTATATCTCCTGAAAAAATGCGTGTCGGAAATTGCACCGTTCTTAACATTTATCATGAATAAATCAGTCGAAACGGGGCAATTCCCTAGTAGACTGAAATTAACCCTAGTGTCACCAATTCACAAAAAGGGAGACAAAACCTCTGTAATGAACTACAGCCCTATTGCACTGTTGAGTATTTTTTCCAAAATAATAGAAAAAGGGCTAGCAATAAGAATACACAGCTATCTGAGTAGATATAATTTATTAAACAAAAATCAGCACGGCTTTAGAGAGAAGCACTCGACAGAAACAGCGACGACCAACTTCGTTCAACTAATTCATAAAAAATTTGAAAAGAAGGAACATGTAATTGGGTTATTTTTTGACTTATCACGGGCGTTCGACACCCTGAACTTCAATTTCGTTCTCGAAAAAATAAATAAACTGGGTATCCGTGGAAAAATGTCGGAGTGGATTGGCTCATTTTTGGAAGGACGAAAAATGATAATAAAAGTCGATGAACAATTGTCTGGAGAATTCCTGCTTGACTCAGGCATTCCTCAAGGCAGTGTTTTTGGCCCCCTGATTTTCTTACTTTATATAAATGACCTTCCTGATTACATAAAAGACGGCAAGGTATTCATGTACGCTGATGATACATCAATAATAGTGTCAAGTTCAGATGTAGATGATCTCATGAGCAAAACCAATAATGTACTACAACAGTTCGACAACTGGTGCAAAGACAATCGCCTGATGATAAACTACAGTAAAACCACTGCTATATATTTCCATAAAAATCTCACGAGTGGGCAGCTGAGAGAGAACTTGAAGATAAACGCCAATTCAATAACATTTCAGAAAAACTGCAAATTTCTCGGTACAATAATCGATAGTAACCTCAAATGGGACGAATGTATCAGCACAATCTGTAGTAAGCTCAATAAACATTATTTTGCTTTGAAGAATCTCACGAGCTGTCTCGGCGAAGAGGGACTTATTTCTGTATATTATGCACTAGTTTATTCGGCAATGAGTTACAATATTATTACTTATGGCCTCTCCACAGGTAGCAATAGGGTATTTTTGGCTCAAAAAAGAATTATACGACTTATTCTTCGGTTGGATTATCGGGAGTCCTGCAGAAATTACTTCAAAGAGAAAGGCATTCTGACTTTCATAAGCATTTTTATATATAAGCTCCTGATATATACATTCAATAACAAAAATTGTTTTGAGCAAAATTCAGACTATCATAATTATCCGACTCGTCGAAAGAATGAATTCAGACTAGAATTAGCCAAATACGAGAGCTACAAAAAATCTCCAAACTATGCTGGTATGAGATTTTTCAACATTCTACCACATGAAATAAAAACTGAGAGGAATATCATTAAATTTAAATTAGGGCTCAAGAACTTCCTTATAAATAACGCATTTTACAGCATGCAAGAGTACATAGATTACTGCCAGCGTTTTTCAAATTCCTAGGTATGTGATAATTTTTTTACTGTATGACGATATGTGTGTATTTGTGCATATGTGTATGTTTATGTTTACAAACATTTTAACCATAGTAATAATTGATACATAACATGTACTGTGAGTTTTTCTTCTCAATGTTGTAAAACTTCATTTATACACTGACCTGTCAATCCAATGTAAAGATTGGTTTATGATCAATAAAACTATCTATCTATCTATCTATCTATCTATTAAGACCCGATTTCCCTATGGTGGGGAAGGGGCGGTACTTGCAACTTGGGATTCTCTTTTCATTCGTAAAGAGTTTTAGAATGGCGTTCGATTTATTTGAATGAGAGACTTTTTGGAGTTTCAGGCATGTGCTACCGATACAATTGGAGGTATATAGTGCGAGGACGACAATTTTCAGAATCCGCATTCGTGATTACCACAAAAACCGCACACTGCAACTTACGTAGTATTTCGCTACCATCCGCCTCGATTACATTTCACAAGTACGCATGTAATATGCTGGTCTTGCATAACATGTGCTCTCATCTGTTCTGCGGCATGTGGCGTCCAAAAATAGAGATTCGTCGTGTGTTGTGTTCGTCGGTCGCAGGCGGCCACACGTCCGTCCGCTGTTCGCCGACTCTCTTGCAGAGGACGATCGCTCAGGAAATATCTCGCAGCTGTCTAGATTGTAACTCGGTTATTTGTCGCTGCGAGGATTGGGACTTTGAATTGGGATTTCCTCCCGTAAATGCGGGTACATGGTGAATGCTGAATAATTTCAATGTGGTTGGCTATAGTTCTCGGCTCATGGATAGTGGTCCGAATTTCCATTGTTTGAAACGAAATTTGTCGGAAATATTAATTGGTCTTCGAAATCAAAAGATTTGGCTTTTGTGAATCAGAAATGAAGGAATATTGATAATAGATTGAAATATGGTAATATACTCATATCTTTTGAAATTCATTATTATACTGTGTCATACATATATAACTGTATAATCATGGCAAGTCAAATAATATGTGATAAAATTATACAGAGTTATTCTGTGACTCATAAAGACATCGTTCATAACCGATAACGGTATGTGAACAGCAAATGTGTCTCATTTGGAATGGAAATACCGCAACGAAATTTTAGTTTATGAAGCGATTTCAGCCATTTTTCTTGTGAATTGTCAGGTTATGAATGGTCCAATACAGGACGAATTGTAAAATGTGTATTCCAGTGTGAGAAGGTTTCCACCACTGTGTTCAAATACTTGCGATCAGAATTTCACGAGGGGTAAACCGCAGGAGAAATGTTGTACACTAATTCCCCTGAAGACCAGAAGTAATAACTCTAATTCCCCAAACAATGCCTCTAATGCCCGAGTAATGCCTCTAATTCCCTTGTAATGCCTGTAATACCCCAGAAATTCCCGTGTAATACAATGCCTATGTAATCCCCCCATACCTCTAATTCCCCAAAAATTTCCTAGTAATGCCTGTACCCGACTAATTCCTTCGAAATTCTTTGTTGGTTTTCACGAATTCCTAATGAAATCGAATTTTTCTCATCTTTCCTCAATAAAATGATGGCTATTCATTACGTTATCAAAAAAACATTATGGAAATCCTCATTGTGAGCTTTGTCAATGGCGCCTACTCGAAAATATTTGAAGCGATAAACGGATCCGCAGCTTTTGAAGAAAAAGTAAGGAAGCCAGGAGTAGTGGGAAATTTTATTACTTTTCTCACCTCCATGGTGCTAGATGCATGAAAAAAATGTTTCTCAACAATATATGATTCTCAGGTAGATTCAATGAAAAATATCGTCAATTACAAAGTTCCATGCTGGCACGACTTTCCTTTTTCGACAGCTCCTTCCACGGAAACTTGTCGCGTACGCACCAAACAAAGCATATTTTCTCGACTTCTAGTGAAAAATATATACTATTATTGAAATTGAACTTTTTCTTTTTCAACGATAAAACATACTTATGTTTGGCTTAGGAGCCATGTTTCTCCAATGTCATCTTGACCAATAAGATGAAGTGAAAAAAAAATCACAAACAACCTTTGTAGCCATGCACTCACTTCAAATTTATTATCCAACATTTCATTCATAACTTGAATTTTCTCGAAAATCTCAATAGAACGCGGGCATATCTGACAGACGACAGTAATTCAGACAGTTGTAAATCCAGCCTGCTGGACAAACAAACCGATCTAAAGAGGCTTTTTGTGCATTTGTGTCATATTTCAAAACATTTTCTCTCGGTAATAACTCAATTTTGAGTGGTTTTGAAGTTTCAATCCATCGATTCCTTTCTATTTTCGACAATAGAAAGAATATTAATCCTTTTGCTGTTATGAGACGTGAATTGTGGATTCAAGCAACTAGAAGAGCATATTTAGGTACTGATGAGTTGAAATAGGCAACGGTATATTCATGAATTTTGTATCTCAGATTTGAAATTATGATCCCATTAAATTACCATTGTTATTTATGGAAATAAGAACGATTCGTTTGTACAGCAGGCTGATGCGTGTGACGTCACATGCCCGCGGTCTATAGGCTTTCCCGAATTTCGAAATTGGAATGCATACTGAATAATATACCATTCGTTTCATTTTTCCCTTCATACCTTTGAAATTTTTCTTTATACTTCTCCTTCATGGGGAAAATACTTCGAAGTTACGTTTAAAATATTTAATACTATAGAACGTAATGCTATTTGGGTAGGAGATTCGGGTTAAGTACCTATCTTCATACCAAATGCCATCGACTTCGATCAAAGTCCTTCAATGCAATCATTTTATTGTTGAAAATATCGGCGTCAATGAACTAAAGTCTCATCCCGATATTTGATTGTCAACTTTGCAAACATTTGATTAACGCCCTGTGCAATAATTTCGCTGTCAATCGTTATCAAGCTAGGCATGTTGTGAGAAACTTCTAGGACAGCTGTTTTATATAAAAAATTATCGAAAGGTAATTAAAATTGATTCAGATTATATTGTTTGCCTTGTAAACGAGAGAATGCGTCTAACTCTACCTACCTTTCATGAAGAAATCATTTAGGAAGTGCCAGTTATCGAAAAAGCCATTTCTTTCGCCTAATTTAGTACAAACACATCTTCCCTACATTAATCGAAAAGAAGAATATTTACCTTCAGAGATCGATATTCTCACAATAATTCACAAATCTAATTGAAATATTCTCAACGACAAATCTCGCAAAAATTTCCAGAATGACAAGTGCGAACTTGAGTTTTGAGTTCATGAGTTCGCCTCTTTCGCGCGAATTCGACTGTTTTCGGGTGTTATCGTATTGCTGGCAAACAGTTGTCCGAACCAGTATTTTTAAGGAGCATTGAATACGTGATATTCTATCATGATGGTCGTTCTTCCCTAATAGTTGCCGCTCTATACCGTGTGTCACAGACTCATAGTACACCCCCGTTTTCTCCTTTGTTTTTCTAGATATATTTTTGAAATTCGGAACATTGAATATGCTCACTGAACAGCATTTCTCGACATATCTGAAATAAAAAAATAACTTCCAATTTTTCCGGAAATGACATCAACTTTCGATTCTTGAATGGGACACCCTGTATATTGTTACATGATCGGCTAGGGATGATCATGAGGAATCCAACGATACCAGGTTTGATGATGTTATCTCCATTTATTTTATCCATAAGCTCAACGAGTAGGAGAGAGAAACTTTTTCTGGCGGGTCAATCCAATTCTCTCTCCCACTCATTGAGCTTATGAATAAAATAAATGGCGATATCTCCGCAGTAATTGGAGATAACATCATCGAACCTGGTATCGTTGGATTCCTCATGATCATCCCTAAACGATCATGTAACAATATACAGGGTGTCCCATTCAAGAATCGAAAGTTGATGCCATTTCCGGAAAAATTGGAAGTTGTTTTTTTCTTTCAGATATGTCGAGAAATGCTGCTCAGTGAGCATATTCAATGTTCCAAATTTCAGAAATATAGCTAAAGAAGCAAAGAAGAAAACGGGGGTGTACCCAGAGTCTGTGACGCACGGTATACATTATAATAGGTCTCGTAATAGGTATTTATATCCATAGAAACTGAGGTTTTTGGAGGGGTCTCTATTCCAGAAGTGATCAGAAACACTATCAGAATGCAGGGATATTCATTTTACAAGAATTTAACTTGATAATCAGTTTCATAATGTTCGAGATGATGAAAGTATAAATTTGAATTTGATAAATACGACACTGAAAAAAAAAACATTCCCGTGAAATTCCGGAATGGTGAATCAGATATTGAAGTTCATTGAAATAATTTTATCTTTGGCTTAGAAATGTTTCTCCGTGTTAGGTACTTCATCACAGTACATTACATCCGTATATCGTTATATAATTAAGCCGAACACGGCTTGTGTGGACGAATAAATAAATAAATAATATAATTAACGAATTCTACAGATGCATTAGCAATAACAGAATGAGATGAGTTATCATTTTCTATTTATCTCAGGAACAAGATGAAAATTATGTTAATAAAAATGATAATGGAATGGAAGTAAAAACGGGGACGATTTCAACTGCGTTGATCTTCCATACATACATTGTAGTGAAATAACCCTCTGTACTGCAAAAATTTCTATTCATATATCAGTGAACTAGGCTCACAAAGTATAATATGATATTTGGTGATGAGCTTTTATACCGGTTCGTGAAAAAACAGACACCTCCAGTTATCAATCCCAATATTTTGATAACAAAAAAACACCTACATTTATCTCGAAATTCCTTAATAATACCTCTAATTCCCGAGTAATTCCCTTGCAATTCCTCTAATTCCCGAGTAATGCCCTTGCAATTCCTCTAATTCCCGAGTAATGCCCACGCTATTCCTTTAATTCCCGAGTAATACCCTTGCAATTCCTCTAGTTACCGGGTAATGCCCTTATAATTCCTCTAATACCCGAGAAATGCCCGAAAAATTTCTGTAATTCTCGACTAATTCCTGCGACCTGTACACCAAAATTCCCTTGCGGTTTCCCCCTCGGAATTTCATGAAGATATGCTTATCGAGAACGAAATTAGAATAATTTCGAATTCAATAACTTACTATATAAGTTAACAATCACAAAAATACACTGAACAGATAACCATGGATAATATTTTTTCTTTCATTAATTCTTTGGGTTCTTAACCTATAACAATCTGAAAAAATAAGAATTGATATTGGAATCTATATAAGTGTATAAGGGCAGATTTTCATTCTACCCCAAAAAGTTGAACACGTTCCATTACTCAGCAACCCGTATTTCTGAAATTTATAACTCATCCAATCCATCCTGGCACAAATTAGCTACTTTTCCTAAATGAAATAGAGCAAGCCACTGGTGTCGGTTGCTTAGTTGGAAAAATAGGTCAACCTACTTTATATTCATTCGGATGAGTACCCTTCACCTTCTTCAGAAGATTCGTTACATTCTTATTGTCTAGGCACGCTATGACACGATTTTTTGTCAGTAGGATCATTACGTGAATCTGACCCAGAAGAGTGATTCATTGAAAGAACTTCTCTTCGTCGAATTGAAAAACTCTAGCGAAAGTTTTTGGTGGCCTGAAATATTATTTTTACACCTTGTCGATTGTAACCGAATACTTACCACACGTACTTTAATTATCCATGTAAATTTTTCTTGCTCACGAATATTTTGAGAAAATTCTTCCTCGCCTTCGGATCGAGATCTCGAAAAAAAATCCGGAAATAATTCAATAACTAGTGGTATTGCATGTGAAAATACAAAATTACCATGTGTACTACTTGAAGTGATGTCGTGGTCTTATGGCAGCTTATGGAATCGTATATACTTACCTAGTGAGGTCAATTTCCGCCAGTCTTATTTTCAGGTGAACGGAAAATTTGAAGTAATGTGTGAAGAAAGGACTTGACAATTAGGAACATGGGTATAACAATCGTTTTTTTGGAGAAAAAGTATGAGGAATAGGGTATATCCCCTTTTTCGAATCTCAGAGGGCCATAATCCAAAATAACTCGATCACATGTATCTATCCGTGCCTTACCTAACCATTCAGTTAGAAAATTCTGAGGACCATAGGTAATTTTCGAATTTGAGAGCGCTGCGTTTTCAATTTGGATTCATTACAAACAGTTACTGAAATTTTCACATGAATTTCAAAGATTATGACTGGAAAACAAATGTGTTTACCTATTTGAACACAAGATACCAAAATTCTTCTATTCCAATTATTTATGGGAAATAAATTACACTTGATAACAACACTCGAACACATTTGAAGTATGCAAAAGTGAAGAGTCTCCTTAAAAATAAATTGTTCACAAATTCTACTAAAATGATATTGTTGAAATGACCTGGCTTTTCTCATCAGGTCAACAGTAGAACTTGCAACACTGGTATGACATTCAAGCTGCTATCTTGTGATCTCTGACAGAATGTTTGAGATGGTTATATTATATTCGAGTATTAGAAAAATTATTAGGTGAAATTAATTGAATGATTCCGATTTTTTTTTGGTTTATATATTATTTATTTTACAATATGGTACCAATATATCCATAACGATATTTCCTTATAATCATTTTTGAATATTGAACCCGAATCACCGAATGTTAAAAAAATTTTATCGCCAATATATTATTCATAATATCAGCCACACGTTTCCGTAATATTGCACCAATATTTATCCGAAATATGTGTGCTCCTTGAGTCAGTACTAAAACTGGAGTGCTGTTGTCTAGTCTAGGGAATACTTTCAATTTTTTTTACTTTCCAATTCGAAACTGTCCCAGAAATTACGGTCAGTCATAATCTCTCATGGGAAAACCATATGAGATCGATTGCTAAAGGTACTTGCGAAAAGCGAAGGCCGGAGATTTATTTCTCTTCTATAGATATTTCCACGGTCAGTGTTATTCTGAATTGTTGTCAATCGTTCCACCCTTGTCAGTATCAACACATCAACACGGATGATCCGACGAGTGCATAATTCTCACCCCTTTGTTGTTAGCTTGGAGACCTGTCAAACCCCCTTTGCCTGGAAAACTTCTTCCAGTAGAAAAGCTGAACTTTGAAACTCCTTGCCAAAGAATTTTCCTGAGGCTTACAAAAATTTGAAGTTAATGTTAATTGATTCGCGCGGTGTCTTTATAAAACAAAATATTGATCGTAGGTCTTGTATTTATACAAAACTTCATCAAACTAGAATCTTTTTCAAATCGATAGTGCAGAAGTTACAAGAAAAGAATTGAAATATAGTGGAGAGAAAAAAAACGAAAACCTTTCTCGTGACTCAATTTCAAAAAGCTCCAGGATAATACTTAAAATTTAGGTTCATTTTAGTGAATAATTATTATATGGAAAAATTCCATAATAGCTAGTGAGAACTCAAGTGCTGTTTATTTTCACCTATTCCTACAACAAAAACTGAATATTATTTTATGTTTGAATTGTATTTATTATTAACGAAAACGTTCACATATACGGTAATCGTATGTGTCCCTGTATTCGACTTGGAGCATATATATTTTACTTTTGACCTTTTGATTAATACCTATGAACCTCCTGCTATCCCTATTGAGCCGAATCATTTCAAAAAAGGCAGCTGTTAGGATATAACCATCAAAAAGGAGGTGAATTGTGACCCGACTCAGAAATCTTGAGCATATAATAGTGACATTTATATTTTTTGAATAATCTTTCAATTTACTGGAAGGTCTTATTCGATTTGATTTGCTGTATATGATCTATAAACCTATCGAAATACGTTCAGGTTGACTTGAGATCATAGTTGCCATGATATCAATTCCATTATCAACTTTTGGTAATCTCAGTGATTCAAAAGCTATGAATGAAATTATCCTCAACACTTCCCTCAAGGAAGTGAACAAGGATTTGATAGCCATCAAATCCTGGAAAATGTATGAAAAATCATACGGCCAATTTATGACTTGGAGGACTGTAAAATTTTTATCTCAATTCTCGGAAAATATTCTGACAGTATTCGACGAATTGTCTAATACAATTATCATCTGATTTATTGTGAGTAGAATAAAGCGCTTTTGTAATAGCTATTAATACAATACGATACCCGCCATCGGCTCGTAGTCATAATATCATGATCGTTGCCTAATAATCATTGAGTGTGAGTGTTAACATTTTTGTGGGTCCAATATTATTATTGTATATTATTAACATCTACACCCATTACAATAATCTTCAACGGAATGATGAAAAGTAAAATTTAGTATTAGAATTGTTGGATAATTGGTCAATTGCCATGTGGTTACAAGAATAATGCTGGCTGAAAATAGAGTAATCATTAATAATAATTAATCTGATTGCATTTTCCAAAGAAATTAATTATCGTTCGACCTTCCTTGGTTGTAGTGTGAGCTAGACGACTACACAGATTGGGTCATTATCTCACGGAATCTTATTGTTCGTTCCACTTAGAAACGCCTTCCGTTTACTAAATATGCATGCATAAGCACGACAATGTGTGCTGCAAATAAACGAAATTGCTGGATAAATATTTACACTTGCACTTTGGTTAAACGTTCATAATGAATCATATTTGTCTACTATTACTTTGTATACATATACATAACATAATACCTACTGACTGACAACATAGTGTAGTCATACGTCAAGCATTTTGCAAGGAGTTAATTATCTTTGTTTAATGTAGAATTAGCCATTACCTCATGTTATCACGTAGCAGCTCGAAAATATAAGTGTATTCTAGTAAAATTGGTTTCAAATTATTCCATGATTTCAAGTAAAAATAATATCAGATCATTAAAACCTTGAACGTTGCCCCGCTCAATTTAACTGGAATGAAAAAAAAAATACATGTAATTTTATCGTTCCTGAATCTGCATTACCTTTTCACCCTTTTCAGTCGACTACCATATGACCTGATAATGTCGACAACTCTTCCATCTTCAAATGAGCCACTCATTCATATTTCCATTCATATTTCCTTCATCTACATATTTCGTAGACAGTTGTGATCCACTATAAAGTTTCTATATTATGTGGGAATCACATATCTCTGAGCTACATAAATAATATTATGGGGATGCTATAAAATAATAATGACTGCGGGATATAAGGAAGGGAGAAGTTTTTACTATTATATAAACAGTTTGGACGAATAACGCCCAATGTACGGCAGCGTTCTAGAATTCAGATCCAGGATATGTGAGGTGACATTTCTTTGGTTCTCTTACTGAAAATGTACACATGGTTCATCAATATCAGCTTATCAGGAAGAACGTCGTACAATCTCAATTTCATTATATTGAATAACTTTTGATAAATGTTCAAACGCAAAATTGGTTGGTGAACTTCGTTTACATGATATTTTATGGACTACAAATGTGTAAAAACAAATATTCAACAAAAGCTCAAAGCAATGGAAAAAAAGCATACTCATACATACAACAATCCTCATTTTCAACAGAAACTCCATTTGAAAGTTCTTTTTATCATGATGACGTTTGAAAGCAGTTTTTTCGTTGTCGAATAATATGGCTGTGAACCTTTTTACTCATACTGGGTGAATCAGAATTCGAAAACATATTATTTTATATGTGGGATATCCTTGAAGAGCTCTTTCCACAATTGGATATTCCAGCATGCTCCACTTGGTGAATGATTGATTAACCCTCCGTTAGTCGCGCATAGTTCCAGCGGACCTATGCGACTGTGTTTTTCCTTTATTTAATAATCGGATTAAGATATCGTATTGGGCCTTTTTGACATTGTGAAATGGTTTGATTACATTTCTTTGCCAAAGCCGCACCCCGATAGGTATCGAAATTCCTCGGTTAATAACATCTAAATGGAGGGAGGTACGGTTTTAAGTCCGTCGGACCTATAGCGCCCACTTGCGTTATATTCCTGATAATTCTGACACTATTACTGTTTACTACTCCGTACGTGCTTGTGAGTTGTTTCCTGTGCATATTTGTATGAGAGTTCATTTTTATTTATTATTACCTGTTAGTATTTGAATTATTACAATTGGATGATATCATTTTTGGTGATTATCTTATCAAAGAGAAAATAAGAGTTGTAAGAGTTGTATTTCTTTTTGAACTATTTAGGCAAATATGAGTAAAAGGCAAGTTTTAAGAAGAGCAAGCAGCACCACCTGCAGCCCGTCGAAGCAAAAGAAAATATTGCGGACCTTGTTACACAGAAACCAAAAAACAGTGTAAAAGTCGATACTCATGTGAGAAGTGCAATAAATGTTTATGTTGGCGCCTACATGTCAAAAGAATGTGTCAGGAATGTTTTGAAAAAACTTCAGAAGACGAAGTAGACACAGAATAAAATTTTGACTGTACGTTGTGCTTTGAATAAATATCTTTGTACCAGAATTTTTGTTTTTTTCTGTGGTTTATTGATTGTAGGCCATGATTAATATTAATTAGAAATAATGGTGACCTTAACTAAAAATTTTGATGCTCTTTCAAATAGTATACCATGAGCAATATCTTTATATCAATAAATATAAACAATTTACGTCGTACCTTGACAAACAGTATAATATTAGGCTTTAGGTCCGCTGGACCTAGCGCGCCTAATCAAGTTACGTTAAGCGGCGCGCCTAACGGAGGGTTAAGAGATGATAATATAAGATAAAAATGCGTTTAGCACTGGGAAGGATAACGTTTCAAATAAAAGAAGAAGACAGAGTCGGGAAAGTGCCAAGAGATTGGCAAAGTGTTTTGCCGACTTCGTCTTCTCCTGTGGAAACAATTGGCCACTTACTACCCGAAAATATGGTAATGAGTGAATTTCCAAATGATTGCAAATGAAAAAATATTTCATCCTGCCAGAGAGATGCATTTCCCTTCATTGTATTTTGTGCTTGAAAAATGCGGAGTATTACATTATATTGTAGGTATAAAAGCTATTAATTTGATTCCTATAACCCAGGTTTATCGGGTTCTGTCGGGAAATTTATTGTTAATGTTCATATAACTATCCAACCTCTCGGTATATACCCTATAACCCCATTTTCTGAAAGTTGTAATCCACACATGAAATAATGTATAGAATGTTCCGCTTGAAAATTTTGAGAAATAATCGAGTTCTGATTATACCAGTGTGAGTAAAACATTTTATTCCGAAATCATTAATCGACATCGAAGAAATAAATTTCAATTTCAAAACTTGTTCAAGATAAACTGGATTCTCCAACCATAATTTCTGCATTGCTCTTTCTTGCACAATAAATGCAAAAAAACAAAGTTGTGTCTGAAAGCATTCCAATGAAGTAATTTCATAAAAGCTACAGGAAGCAGTTATAAAATAAGCTTGGAATAGTTTTATGAAGATAATAGAAACCTCACAGCAAAGTGCTATGAAATTGCTACGAAACAATTTAATTTTGAATGAAAATATGTTTTATGAGTTTGTTGTAAGAACGTGTCTGTGATAAATCCGTGTCTATTCCATAAAGGTTTTTTAATTTCATTTCATAAACGTTTCTATGTCAAATCAATAAAACACTTTCATTGCTTGCAACTGTTTTGTGTTAACGGAATGTCTAATATAATCAATTAGCTTTTTTGAAGTAATTACCAACAAAATAAAACTGTTGCAGCACCATGAAATTATAAAACAATTCTGCTGGTTGGGTAGTTGTAGTACATCCTCCTTCGCAACCTGTCCTCGGGAGGGGGCGAACGATGAAACGGAAACAAAAACTCGCGGAACAAGGGGTTGGCGAAGGTGTGTCCTATCGGAAGTGCCCATTTAACACCCTAGACTTACGTCCGAGTTCCCGTCGTATTTTTTGTCTTTATCTCACGCCACGATCTGCCACCGGTCATGTAAATATTCACTTATGTACACACTGACTACTCCACTTCGTTGAATAAACCGGCGGTTTCGAAGTCGCACGTAACAATCGCATTTCACCTCAAGGTTAATCGATAGAAGATAGAATTGCTATACGAGCATAGAAATTATGTTCATAGACGGAGATGATTGGTAGGTGGGCGACCGAGTTCACACTAACTTTCACTCCTCATCCTCTCCCGTGCTAGGAATCACACGTTGAAAGGTAAGACCTCGTTTATTTATTGCTTGCAGGAGTTTCGACTTATGAAGGGTTGAATGAAGTTCGTAGGGTGACATCAGCTGGTTAATCGTTGTTGAAACCCACCCTTCGAATGCATTTGTATATCAGTAAATTCAAGGAAATTTGCAAAAATTGATTTCAATAAATTTTCAATTCCAATAAGTCATCGCAAATATGCGAATAATATTAAACACCCAACCTAGGTCATTATTGCCATTCTTGAGGTAGGAAAATTCAGTTTGGTTTTGACGAATGCGTTTGGCAAGCCAATCATATTTCGTAAATGTAAATTCTGATGAGTGGAACTACCTTTCAAATTACAGAAGAACATAACTGAAAATTACTCAGATGAAATAGATTTTTTATGGAATGATAGCAGAGCGCTTTCGACTAGAATTATCATTATCAGTGCTTACTCGTCAGGGGTACGAGAACCAAAACCATCAAAATATATGTCTCTGAAGGACATACGTATTAAAAAATCTTTTGAAGGAGTTTGAGAGTAGATTCCTGAGCAGGATTATTCAAGATATAATTTGATAATGTCTGCAGTCATGACTATTGAGGTTGAAGAAAATAGTTATGATATAACTGCTAAAAGTGAAATTCCATTTTGTGAGAAGGGAAGTTTGGGACACGACGCCGAAAATCACTTTTAGTTGGTATATCATACACTATTTTTTCTACAAACACCATTAAAAGTCCAAGTTAACGCATACCTATTTGACATTGAATAATTGATAAAATAATAGCCTCGAGATTATCAGTTTTGAATCGATTTTCATCGAATCTATTCATGAAACAAGTTGCTAAGGTAATCAGAAACAGAATTTGTTGATTTGTCTTTGTTGACAACTAACGTCAATAAATTACGAATTACTCTTTCTCGTTTCTTCGTTCCTCGATGGAAAGTGACCCAGAAAATGAATTTCTACCTCCGGAAATTGAAGAAGCTGCCAATAAAGCTGCTTTTGAATTATTGCCTAGTATGTCAAAGCGACAGTACGAGTTTCCATACGATCGTTTCTTGAAATGGTGTGATCAGAAAAATTTCAGTGGCAAGGAGGCCAGTGAAAGAGTGCTTCCAAAATATGGAAATCGTCAACGCTTCGGTCGAATTACTCTATGTTAAAGTCAATGATGAACATAAATAATCATGACATAAGCAGATATTACAAGCTTGTGGCTTTATTGAAGCGAAAGGGTGATGTATATCGACCAAAAATAACTTTTAGCACTAGTGCTAAAAATGATTTACCTCAACACCAGTGTCATAAAATGGCATTTTAGACACAGACTGCATGCGTCAAAAATTATACTTTTTCTGACGTTTGTAGAAAAAATACTTATTCTTCAACCTCAATAGATTTCATGACTGCAGATATCATCACGAATCCAGGATAATCCTGTTCAGTGATTTACTTTTGAATGTTTTAAAATTATTTTTAAACACTAATGTCATTCGGAAAAATGTTTTATGGTTTTGGTTCATGTACACCTGAAGGGTAGGCACTGATGATGAATATTCTGATCGAAAGCATTCTGCTATGATTTGAAAAAAAATATATACTTCCTCACGAAATACGAAAACTTTCTTTCTCTGAGTACAATGATGCGTGCACACAGCTCGACGACAGTGCTGGGAAGTCGGAAAAGTTCGTTAATCTCTTCCTCTTCTCAATGAACAATTATTGGTCACTTCTCAAGCTGAAGGATAGGTACAGAATGAGATCATTTTATTACTATTATGAGTAAACTGCGACTTCAGCAATTCACCATTATCCTCCTAGATTTTTTGTCATTTGAGTCTACATTCTGCACATCAGAGTAATGGAAATGATTAGATCACCGCTAACGCGTGGGTACACACAGACGTACTTTACAAAAACAATCTAACATTTACAAGATATTACACTGTCTCAGTATCGAACGAAAGATATTGGCACTCAGTTTCTAAAAATACTCCAATTTCTGAAGTAGCAACTACATACCAGTGTCCAGGATAAAACGTTATCAGCTACCACGGTATCCTCGACGGTATCTATCCGTTTTCAGTATGTGGATCAATGATATTCATTAACTCTCAGGGCCAGTCCATATTCCTTTTATTTGGATCTATTACTGACGAAATATAGAGTAACTCAATTAACTTCTCATGAAGATGCTAACCTTGTTGGCGAAACGTTCGTCGAATGCAAATACTATCAGTTTGGTGTTAGGGTAATTGTCATCATTTATTGTTACTTTGGTATACATAATTGAAAATCGTTTTAAAATCGTAAATCTATGCCTTGATGTGCAGTACCCTATTTTATTTCATTTTTTAAGTTGCAATTGAATTGCAATCTTCATCACAATCTCATTTCATCTTCTAATTTTGGCTTGGTTTCATTTTTATTCTTTGGAGTTTTTGTCGGAGTTTTTTTGGAATATTTTTGGAATGAAACATTTAATATTTTTCTTATTGACTTGCTTCCCACCCGAAAATCAAACTTTTCAACTCTTTGAATGATTTCCATTATTGTTTTTAGATACATTTCACATTTCGTTACTTTCACATTTTCAATAACATCCGAAATTACTTTATTTTCGTTTGGTCATAGCTTCAATTCGACGTTCAGTTTTCTCTAACAGATTTCAATGGAGCTCAATATCTTGAACATAACACTTTTGGTGCACTACCACCTTAATTGAAGGTGAGGAAAGGGCTCCTCGTAAATATAACACTACAACGGAGTTATTCTATTGAAAAGCTACCAAATTGACTATAAGGATTGTTGTTCTAAAATTGTTCGTTTATGTTAACCTGCTGACCAAAGTGAACCCTCAGAAGTTACTTATATTTGTTTTCGTATATTTTTGAGGCTCGCACTAATTTTTTCATTTTGCCTCTTATAAACAACACATATATCCTATACCAGATAATATAATGGTTACAATGTTTTCTAACCACTTCCGTTTTCGGTTATAAGAAAATCCAACACAAAACTTGAAAATATATTAACAAAAATGACTAATAAATTAAGTACAGCCACAATAGGGAACTCACTGTCAGATATGGCAATTTGTAGCCATCTACAAAATAAATAGAATAAGCTTCAGGTAACAGAATAGTCCCATAACTTTCATGGACCATATCCCCAAAACTAAAACGCAGAGAATCGGTATCTACACATCATCTGATGTAGGACGATAAAAAACTTGGAGTAGGAAGTGTAACCAATTTTTGACACGAGTTAGTGCATGAAATATAGGTTTAAGTTTCTCTCAATAATGTAACGTATAAAACCAAAACGAGTAAAGAATTTCGCTAATGTTTTTTCCGAGCCCTTCAATTATGTTAACCAAAACACATGTGGCCAAGTACTTAATGATGACATGTTGAACATTTTCTCAGTCACGAAAAGGCAATAAAGAAACCGGACCCCAAACTAACGAAAGGATCTAATATACCTGACATTATTATTACCTAAAGCTGGCCCTCGTGTTTTCTTTACACCGTTGACAGCGTCTTGAACACTTCTGAATAGCGAATTCTTCCTTTTCGAACCCGTAGAAACTCTCCAAAATGATAATTTAAAAAAACCTCGCTCGATTCTTGGGTGCCGAAGTAATTACTCAATTTATATTTTTCATCTTCCCTAGTGATCCACCACAATTCTAATATCTTCAGGCCCCGCTGCCACTCTAGTTTCATTAGCTAACAGAATACGAAGGAAAGTAAATGTAGACACAGTGCTTCACCGATTCTGTCAAACACCCATTTTGGTGGAACCCTGAAATGGCACTTGCAGGACAAGAACCACCACCCTGGCTGTATACAATAATTGTTTTTGAATGACATCTCTGCAAACCCTGTGCAAAAATGTCAAAATGTCATGCTATAATTGAAAGAATCGTTGAGCATTGTCTGAAATGAAAACCTCCGAATAGTCCTTTTTTGAGGCACGACCAATCGTATGGAGCGGTTCACTCTTCTTAGAGATCGTCAATAAGATATGGGAACCCCCAAGCAACAACTGTTGCCCGGACTCCTCATACATAAGCTAATACCAATCAATCCACTTTCATTGTAATGTAATGATTGCACCACGATATTTAATGATATGTAAAATTGATACGTATTCCATATATCATATTTAACATTAGAAATGACACTGACAGTTCGAACGAAATTTTTATCTTTTCATTTAGCAGACCTCCTGATTAAACTTTGTTACGTTTCATCGTGGAAAGACAATGACAATAAGAATATTTTCTTTATTCAAAGTGAACAATAATCCATTGCATGCACTGCGGTCATAAATCGATATTCAATTGTCTTACATTATCTTGGGCCGCAGGCCCTGCATCTTGTGTAAATTGCTGCCCTGAATTGAAAAAATCATCATTCTGACCTTGGTACATAAATCTATTTTGCAAGTGTATACCAATGAATTAGTCGGTCATAACGAAGTCATCTTCAATATATTTTGTTATTTTTTATTCTTGAAGGAGTGTTTTCATAAATAGCTTCAATTATGACATTTCTATCCACTTTAGTACTCCGTGTGATTTTATTTTGTGATAATCTAGCAATTATTGTTCTTCTTAATGATTGTTTTGGTACCTAAGCTCGTGACATGGATTCTCCACGTAAAATGGAGATGAGATCACCTGTTTAGTAAAAAAAACAATTTTGAGTAGCAATTTTTTACATTGATGAATCAGTGAATACACTTTCGTCGAAATTTTATAACAAAATATCTCTGAAAATGGGTGAATTCAGCGAAAATTTCACACCAATAGTTTTCGACTAATAAAATGCGTGTTTTGTTTCTCCTATCTCTTATTTATCGGAAATGTTTCACGTAGAGGTACCCTGGCAAATTCTGATTGAAATTTTTCGACGTAAGAAGAGAATAATATTTTGTTTTACATAACATGTAACTTACCCACTTTAAGCAGAAGTAAACGAAATGTAACTTTCGAATACGGCACTAGAGCAATTTAGCAGACTAAAGAAAAATGCCACATCATTATTTACGAGCCACCGACACTTCACCATCACTAGTATTATATTTTCGGAGTAGCATATGTATTAATTATTTATACGAAGGTAGTAGTCCATACTCAAAGTGGAAGACCAATTTTATTGAAAAAGGAAACACGAAGTCATCTCCACAACATATTTAATTCCTAAAAGAACTATGTCCTAGTTAATAAGACATGTTTCGAACATATATGTTCATCTTCAGTTAAGTACAAAAAGGGAAAGTTGGGAGAACAAAATCGAAAACTACATATTAACTGTCCTTAAACTACTTTCGAGAACCATAGTGGTTCAAGAAATTGAATTATATGTTATAAGATGCGGGTGGAACCCCAGAATAATAATGAAAACTGCATTACAAATTGGAAATATTAACGAACACCATGCAAATGTAGCGTGGGTAGACAACAAAATGGACGAAATCCAAATTGAATATTTTGCGGAAATAATTCAAGCACTAGTGGTATTCATTACAAGTGAAAATTTGAACATTCTAACTGAAACGTTAGGTGCCTTTGATTGATCACATAGACACCCTCTATAGACAACAAAATACAGCAAAAAACGTGTACGAAAAACGAAATGTGTTGGGAGTGATAGGTATCTTCGGGCTTTATTGCACGCCTGTTTAATACCGTCATTTTTTGTGTTCGTTTGTATACGTTCTAAAATAGAACTCTCGCGTTAAGGCATCTCATGTGTGCGGTACTTTTTGTCAACTCAACTCGTTGTTTATATATTCTTGAAGTGGGGTGCTTTTATAAATAGACAGTTTTAATTATGACATTTCTATCCGATTCAGTACCCCGTGTGATCTCATTTTGTGATAATCTAGTAATTAGTGCGCGTGTGAAAGACTGTTTCGGTGCGCTGGTCCGTGACATGGATATACCACGGAAAATGAAAAGGAAGAGGTGATTTTGTTGTGTTCTATAATTGTTCGTTCGTTGATGCATTTGAATTCTTGGTCTTTAGACTGAGGTTTGATGTTTTCAAACCGTAATTATTGAGCTCATGAAAGCTCATTAAATATTTCTAACGCTTGCTTGCTTACGTTTTGTAATCAGAATGTTCAAAGATTCTTCCAGAACGTAAAAAAACGGATTTTTTGCGTTTGCGATTTTCTTCAAACGCAACTGAAAAAAAACTCGAAGTTTCAATGTCAAATATATTTGAAATTTATAATTGGCTCATATCTATGTAAGGAACTAAGTATTCCCATAAACCGTTAGAATGAATGATACGAAACTTGGTGAACCGATAACTCAAAGATTCATTTATGTAATTGGATCCATTGAAATGTTAAGACATTGTTTGTACTTCGAATGGGGCAAATTCAAGAAAAAGTTCAAAGCCTTGAGAATTATAAAGTTGATACGTGTTGTAGGACGTCATGGCTGATTGAGTACAGCTATTAATTACTGGGTTTATATCGAGCTATGTTTGATAAACATAAATACCTTTATCTACACCCGTACTCTTATAATACACTTACATGCCCACAACCCGTTTTATAATGGAATCCATTACGATACAGATTTTCAACCAATAGAAACCCATTATTCTTCAACCAAGCATGATGTGCAAGCTTTGCATATTGATGTTTGTCAAGTGAAAATCAGTAGGTATTGAATTTTTGAAGAATTTAGTCAATTTTCGATAATTGAATGAAAATGTCTTATAGCAGTGATATAAGTAGAAGAATTACCAGCGACTCCTCCACAAATGTCTTAGACAAGAAAAAAATACCATCGAAAGGATTATATTTTTCATTTGACAAATGCAACATACCTATATTTTTTCATTTTCGACCAAATCAAATGAGCTCTCATGGTCGAGTGGTCAATGGCGCCGGCAGTGATTGAAAACATCCGGGTTCAATTCCTCTAGACAGAGACTTTTTTTTTCATTTGTTTTTCTTTTCAATTCTCATTGTATTATCCGTGGTTATACCATTAATTATAATTTTGTAGAATTTTTCAAAGAAATACGATTGAGTACATACTATTATTGTGTTCAATATAAATACTCAATAATATAATATTTTTAGTTCTTCATTATTTTTTGGGCGTAGATAAAATAGCGTATGCAACTCTCATGTGATGGTTATTAATACACTCGCATAAACCATACGAAACTCACTTTCGGCTCGTTTCGTATCACGGTTTATGCTCATGTATTAATAACCATCATTACACGATCGTTGCATAATATACTATTATAATACGTGTATTATATTAATTATAAGTGGTGTGATGCGGTTGGGTAAAGAAACCAAAACTGTTAGTTTTGAACTCGTTCGGAACGCTCAGTAGTTATTAACAGTCGACAACACAGTTTCCGTCCCCAGAGGTCAAGGTGAACCTCGCTTGTTTCATTCAAGCTTCAAGATTTTTCCAACCAAAACTATATGAAAATATAATCAATTTGGTGGAATTTCCATTTATTCAAATTCTTAGAATGAAGTGAAGATAATTGAATATAGTATTCCACTTAGGGAATGTAATCCCGTATCAGTACACGGGATCCCGGAAGAAAATGTCGGCCGACATTGTGAAAAGTCAATCCCTTGGTTTTCGGGATCTGAAATGAGTATATTTTCTCTCCAATAGATATTCGTAAGAGAGTATTAATGAGATCTAACAACATAAAATTATAATCGGCAACACCGCGTTCAGCTCCGCTCACAAACTAAGCTACTCCAGCAACAAAAAACTGATCATATGTGAGTCAAAAGATAGAACTGGTTCGTTATTATCTAGTACTAGTGCATAGTCGCACTCGTCAACCTAAATATATATTTTGATATCGATATATTGCCACTTTGCAATAACATATTGATTGCAATTCCATTTTATTCATGTTATGATTGAACCAATTTTTTTTATACGGAATTTTAACCGTTTATTCAGTGAAAAATAAATCCCGGGACCCCGGAATTGAAAAATTTTGATCTCGGAATCCCTAATCACTGCTCCCGGTCCGAGATTACATTCCCCAATTCATTCCACTTTTGTTATACACAACTTACAGATCATTTTGGTTTTCTCTACATAAAAGTAGAGAAAAGCAAAATGATCTGGAATGTATTTGAACATTCGGTAATTGAGGGCCAGTTCCACAATTTCTGGCCATCTAAACGTCAGATCTGAACCATTCCTCACCCATGAACTGCAAACGTTTCGAAAAATTTCACATTAGACTATTATATTATGCTTACGGCATTTCACCAAACATTTTGTGTTTAAGTATCAGGTTTTGTTACGGCATCACTATTCCGATTCCCGTTTTTATAACGCATTTTCATTAACGATGACAACTTCAGCTTACTCATTATAAATTCTGCTTTTAAGTTTATTCATTAACGCTGTAACGACTCAGTGGAGAGAAATTATATTGCCTTGTCTGCACGGGACATGCTGATCATTACTGAATCCATTGATTACTTAATGATAGGTATTGAAATCTTGACAATAAAAAGTATATTATTCCGACTTTATGGACACCGTCCTTGTATAAACAAACAATTACACGTGCAGTGCTGGCTTAATTTCATGACAGATGATTACGAATCTGATTATCGGTTATAATTGCACGAGTGCATAAAAATTACCGATAATTTTACAAGAAAGCGTGATATCTGAAAAAATGCAAGTTTATTTTCATATTTTGGCGAAAGTGCCCGAGTCCGAAGGACGAGGGCTCTTTTACAAAATATGAAAATAACCGAATGCAATTTGTGCAAGATATTACGCAAAATTATCTGGTCATTTTTATGCACGAATTCAATTCATTGGAATATTTCACGAATAAAGAAATTCTCAAGGAAATGTTATTTTTTGTTCATTTATACTTTCCTCTATAGATTGTATGGAGTACTCACCTAAACGCGAAATGTTTTTCTATTTTTGAAGTCTATTTGTGTTGTTTACTGACGTCTACCGATACAGTTTCAAATGTGTTGTTATGGTGACTTGATACAATGCAATTACCGCTGTGAGTTTTCGATAATTGCATTGCTCTTATGGGACGTTTTATATATGAGGGAAATATTCTTACTAATAATTCAATTCCGTCAGTCATGTGTATACGGATTCTTCCGAAATTAAGTAGACGCTTTTACATGCGGAGACTGTTGAATAGGAAATACTCCTCATTCGCAGTAGAATTAAATAATGTATGATGTTTTGTGACGATATTTGATTATGATTATTGAAGTTTTCCTACTACTAAATTCAAATCACCCTTAAGTGGTTTTGTTTTCTACTTTTACTCCGCCGAACAAAATATATACTAATTCTACCGCCACTGCCGATAAAACAATTTAAGATCACTATATCATTTTCATCTACAAAACTAATTAAGTCAAGGTCACATCACATTGCCCTATTGACTCCGTCGAATGGGTCGAAACAACAATGGGATATTATTCCCATGAAAAGAACTATGCACTAGGAGAGTGAGTCACACGATTGACTATTCTGTTTCAGTCTCAAAAGGGTGACCTTTTCAAAGGGCATCAAGCCAGAGGTATATTAAGTACCTATTCAGTATAGTTTGGTCAGATATAACTTTTGATTTTTAAAGAAATTCCTTTTATGGTAGAACTATCACATTTTTCCTGAAGATGATGACTATTATTTGGGTATTGACAGTTTTGATCATTTGGATATGATTTTTAAGATGGGAAAAGTATAATATCCGTATCTTCATATCTATACGGAGTAGGTTCTAGGTACTACTGGTTATTCAAGCTCTCGTTCAATTCTTGCAAGCCCCACGTAATCCTATGAACGTAAAATGTATATTTCCATAGGACGCACAATCGATACAATTATGGTACAGTGGAGATTTTATGGGCGTCTTTCGAAGATACCAATATCAGCTCTTCGTACCGAGCGCTTACAGCCTTTCAAAACAATCAATGGACAAATGAAAGAATGTAGGCTTTCACGGTTAGTGTTGATACATCTCATGTTTTTCGAGCTTGAGGGCCGTGTCCTGGAATTTTACGTTACGGAGCTTTCGGCATCTAGAGCTTGTTTGTTTGTTATTATCTTGCGGTCGGGCCCTTTTCTCGTACGTCGGATTCTGTACTTCCAACGTCTTTGGAACGGGATGCCAAATTTTGTTTAAGGTCAGTCCTTCCTTCCTGTTGAAGTTATCCTGAATTGCTATCACTATCAATTGCTTCACGGTATAAGCGAGTAGAATAATGGAATAATGTGTCGTTGTGGTGAGGATTGAAGTCTTATTAAATTGAATATTGTGATTATCTAGGAGGGCGTGTTCAGCTACAGCTGATTTTTCAAACAAAAATTTCGACGGTGCTCACCAATCCGTGTCTTGATAATACTTTTTGTGATTCCTACATATACTTTTCCACATGAGCACGGAATCCTATATACCAGCATTCGATACAGGATCTCTAGGATCTTCAACAAACCTCAGGTGTTCCTGTATTTTCCTCGTGGGCTTGAAAGCGGTTCCTGTCGGTAGAGTTTCGTCCTTTGTTTCAGGGTGTGGGTTTTTGGTATTTAGTCGTATTGCTGGTTCTATCTCATTGTCTTGGAACCATCAGCTCGTAGAGCGTTTCTGAGATAGTTGAGCTCAATATACTTTACTAATGTTGGTACTGAAATGGCTAAAAAAATTAATAAATCCTATACAGTGCCCCAAAAATTTTTGAATGACAAATCAATATCGAATTCAATTTTTCTCACCCCTGTAAAAGATATAGAAATTATTGAAATTATATCAAATTCAAAAAACAATTGTGCTCCCGGTCCCGATGGAATTAGCTCCAAACTGATAAAAACACTACACCTACATTTAGTAAAACCCCTTGTCCACATAATAAACTTACTTTTCAAAACTAGTAAGATACCGGAACAATGGAAAGACTCTGTGGTCACTCCAGTTTTTAAATCTGGTGAAAAAATTAAACTGAGCAACTATCGACCAATTTCAATGATAGACAATTTTGCAAAAATAGAGCATGCCCTCAAAACTCGACTAATGGTATTTTTTCAAAAGAATGGAGTATTGACAGAAAGCCAATTTGGATTTGTCAATGGACGTAATACTGAATTAGCCGTATCAGACTTATTTGAGCAAACAACAGGGGCCTTGGACAAATCGGAAAGGTGTCTTGCAATCTTTCTTGATTTGGCCAAGGCCTTCGATACAATTTCTCATGAAGAACTCCTAAACAAGCTGAACGTATATGGAATAAGAGGGCCAGCGAATAGTGTTTTTAGAAATTATCTTTCTCATAGAAGTCAACGTGTAAAAATCGGTAACAGCTTCAGTGAATCTCCGCTGGAGTACCACAAGGCACCGTTTTAGGTCCAATACTGTTCCTAGTTTATATTAATAGTCTTAGCTGCATAAATAACTTCAAAGGGCATCTCATCTCATACGCTGACGACACTGCGATTATCTGCACAGGTAAATGGCAACAGGTATACAAAGATGCAGAAGAGTGTCTAGGAAAAATACAAATATGGTTAAGTAATAATCTTCTCAACCTCAATGTTGGAAAATCTAAATTTATAACTTTCACTCTCCAAACTACCCAACAACCTGACAAACATTATATCCACTTACATAAGCCAAAGTGCTCTGATACCGTTTGTAAATGTCCGAGTATTGAAAAAGTGAGCAAATTAAAATATTTAGGAGTAGTACTGGACCAACATCTGAGATGGGATGAACACTCACAATATATTGTAAAAAGACTTAGACATCTAGGCTATAAAATGTATAAACTCAGAGATGTCCTCACTAAAAAAAAGTTTATTGCTTGTTTACAAGTCCCTCATTGAGTCAGTTTTTCAATACTGTGTTACAGTATGGGGTGGAATGTATGAGAATATGCTAAATATTGTGCAGGTACTTCAGAACACAATTTTGAAAATCATGTTTAAAAAAAATAGACAATTCGATACAAAAGAATTGTATACAGAAACAAATCTGCTCGATATAAGAGCTATATGTACACAAGTGTCTTATATGGATGTATATATGTAAAGCCCCACACTTCCAAAATATAAAAAATATACAAAAGAGTTCATCATTATAAATAATACTCGCATAAACAACTTATTTAGACATACTTAATAGCCAAAGACACCACCCACAAATTTTCAAATTCTTCAGTCTTTTTATATGTATATATGCATTCAAAATTAGATGTATAGACGGATGTTGGTATGATATATATATATATATATATATATATATATATATATATATATATATATATATATATATATGTATATATATATACATATATTCACTTATATGTGCTCACTAAATGTACCACCTTTCTCTCCGAGGACTCTGTCGCAACCTCAATATTTATTTGTATATATCACTGTGCAAATGTTGAAGTACTACCATAGGGAGGCAGACGGAAGCACATTACAAGCCATCTGCGCTTAGGTCGCTACCCTCTAACTCCTAGTGGTCATTGTATTCTACATTTACTTGAAATAAAAAAATAAATTGAAAAAATTTAAATTTCTAGTCATAGTGTTACTCCAAGAGGCACCAACTAAGGTACGGTGGTATTTCTATACTATCCTCGATTTTTCTTGTAGTTTCCTCGAGGCTAGCAGTTAACAGGGCTGAATATTGAGGTCTAGAGATCGTATGTGAATTCTACATACTAACCCTCCACTTATATTTGATACATCCGTGACAAACAAGGGATGAAACGGACAATATATCGAGATTTAATCTTCAAATTTCGCACCAGGTTCAATGCAGTTGATTCTGTTCTGATTGTTGAAGCTCTCGAATAACCCGCGCTCAACAATGTTTTTTAGATAATGTCAAATTCAAGTCTGCGATTTTCGATTCATCCAACAATCATTGATACTTTTCTCGTGTTCTTGAAGCTCTTCGTGTTTATCCAGCTAATGGAAATGTCAAATACACTATTAGATCATTCTAGCGATAGCCATTCCATCTTAACTTGCGCTAATCGTACTAATATACACGCATAATGTCTTTCCATATTTGCAGTTACAGTTTAAATTGATATCGGAGCAACATCAAACAATCTCGAGAACATCATTAAATCCACCAATCAGAATGTCGATAATTGATTGACTACGAGAACGGCGCATAGTGAATGAACTTGCAGTCGTCGTCGCCGACATTTTTGCAGTCTGCCGTAATTTTCGTCTTTTGTACTTTTTTGACTTGTTTGCGTTTAATTGGGCGATGGAAACAGCGCGTGGGATCTGTACTAGTCTGGTCGACTCGACTGGAACCGAAACGTTTTTTCGAATTGATAAGTCGGGCGTCTACAATGTACTGTTATACGAGGAAAACATCTAATGTATTCAGAGACGTATCCAATGTTTTTGTTATCGATAACAGGCCTCGACGTGATAACTGTATCGCATACGGACATTTTTAAGTATTCTTATCTATTGATATATTGAGCATTGAAGTAGAAGTTCTACTGTCAAATTCAGATTATCATTACCATGGTTTCCTCTAACTTATACTACGGCCTGCTCTGGAAGAAATTACTTTTTCTGATGGCAATGGAAGTGGACAGTTTCTAAATTTGCATTTTTTACGTTTATAGTAAAAGTAGCATGGTACCAATGTGAGTCAGAGAAATAGTATGTAGATAGTATGGTGGCAGTATTCAAGTTCACTACAAATGTAACTTTTTTCTCTATTTACACAATGGAACAATTAGGATTGACCCAAGTAGCACAAACATATTTGATCAATATTGGTTCAGTATTACGGGAATATTAACCTTATATTGTAGATATCATATTGGCCACAGAAAAAATGTGAACATTCGGCGATATTAGATCAATATTCGAAAACAATGTATATTGTACTATATATCGTTTTGACTATAGTGGTACAATATCGTTAATGATATATCGATAAAAAAGGGATATTTGATTGATGTCACTCAATAGTTCTAAGTTTTCATATTCGGAATTATTCATTGCTTTTTTACCAAATAGTCAACTTGAAAATTTCACTCATTCTCATGTTACTAACCGAATACTAATCTGGAAAAAACTCCGGCTGCTGCGGGGCTTTATTCATGACCTTCACTATGAAAATATTATTATCGACCACTATACGCCGCTCTACGGCACGCAGAGACTTGCTTTTAATAAGGAGTTGAGTGATATAGATTTGGTGAGTGATATAGATTTGGTGACTTCAAGTTAGTTATGTTTGAGACAAGATTGAAACGTTAGAAACTTTAGTAACAATAAAAATATATTTAAAGAAAACACTGAAGGATCACTGTCTTATGTGATGGCCTTTAGGAATATCAAACTTGCAAAAAGTTCTGGACGTAATTTTCTGGTATTGAAATTCACCAAATGTCGATATTTCAATTTTTCCAAATTTTTTTAGGAATGATTCATCATGAATATTGCGTTACCAATATTGATATATGTTTGAATACACTGAGTGATCACTCTCCGAATCCCGATACCCCTATCAGGTTGTGACTCGAAAATGACTATTTAAATATTTCCATTTTTCTGTGAGAAGAATGTTCAAGCAATATCAGAATTCGCATATCTATGTTGTAGTATCATGCCAACATGACACCTAATGTGATAATACAATATTTTAATCTACACTTCCAAACAATGTCGAATATATTGGGTTCCGATGTTGAAAATTGGGTATATACTAAATGTGCAGACAATATTGAAATATCTATTTTGTTAAACTGATATTATTCATTTACACCTGATATGGTAACTCTAATATTGGTAATAATTAATCGAACCCATATATTATAAATACTGAACCAATATGATGTGCTACTTGGGTATTCAAGTTTGAACCACTGGCTGATTAGGTTTGGTCTCAAACCCAATATATTTCCGAATACTTTGCGACATCAGCTTACTGCTGTACTTGGGATTGGATATTATGAAGGATTCAATGATATGAACAGTATCCATGAATATAAAAAACGTACTAGTGACGCTTTCTTACTGATATTTCCTATACAAATATAGTGCTTACTATATTTCTCAACTATTCTCAAATCATTACCACTATAGATACGTGCTCTGCTTTTTGAGTATTCCCATATTGAAAATCTGCTCTTCTTTTCTCATTACCGGTAGTAACTCCCCCTTTCCCTTTTCTCCTGTCAACCGGAAAATCAACCTCTGTTCCTTACATTAGCGACATGTGAGTGGGGATTCTGCAGCAAACAACAGATACAATCAGTGATATTGTTCTATATTGTCTTATTTATGTTTTTTATCTATTCTTACCTTGGATTGGTCATATTCATCTAGTAAGATGAAATCGGCACTTGGAATATCCTAATTATTGGATTTGGGAAAGAATGATGATTCCACAAATACAGTTTTATATAGGTAGGTTACGTATATCATTTCAAAATCGAAAAGTGATATAATTTCTGGCAATAATCAGTACTGAAAAATTATTGTTGATATCCCAAAACGCGCATTTTACCAAACATGTTCCGTGGTCAATTTTCATTAAGAAAAAGGATGAACTGGAGAACGCCATATGAGTCGGTAGATTTATCTCAAATGAATCGAACTATCAAACATTCAATATCGGGAAAGTTAATTATATTGTTACGATATTTTCTTGGGTTCGTCCATTAAAACTCCAAATAACGATCACTTAAATTGCTCAGCTAAACTATCCAACGCTCTGTACTTAACCTAGCTCTACTAAAAAAACTCTACTGTCCGAATAACTCTACACTTCGATTTCTGCACTTAGCAATACCAAAGCACTAAACACTAGAAACTCTGATTTACTATCTGCCGTAGCGATGAATCGCTTCTGTATATATATCCAGTTTTCTCGGCGAGCTGCGATCCCGCAGGTATACAATCTTCCTTCGACCCCTCATATTATTTTGCGTTTACGAGCGACAGACCAGCGCTAGGAGATTTCGTAACAATATCGTAAATATATTTTCCAATTTTTCTACAGACTTCATCATGCTACTTCTTAATGAACTAAATAAAAGGTAGTTTGATGTATGAAATCAAAATTGCATACTTTTCTTCCAACAGAATTTATTATATTAATGTATCTAGTATGGCAAATCATACTAGAGTAGCGAAAATCTTTTGGCTTATAGAATCAATGCTGACGTGATTAATAGAGGTATCTCCAAAATTACTATAACCTATCATCATAGAATTCTTGACTCATTCTGATTTTTTTTCACACACGAAATGGATATTAACCGATTTTTTTCTCTTACAGGTGAGCAATAAAATCAGATTTTGGGCTACAGGATAGTATTTCAGTAAGTGGACGAAATTTATTAATTAAATATTAAACTAGGTAGGTACTGCATCTATAATAATTCATAGTTGATCAACAAGTGAATTTGATGGAACACGATACAATAACGATGAACAAAAATTCTAATTGAATTCCTTTCATTTGTTTGTCTACCATCTACCACACCAACGTTCGGTTCAAGCCAGTTTTAGGGGTCCCACATACCTATTGTGAGTAGGGGGTCTCGTCTCATGGCACGCAGGTAAAAAATTAGAAGCGCTGAAAGTTGGTCTGTTATTTTGATATGGATTATTCTTTTCGAACGACGACATTTTACGGCACTAGACATGCTGTTATGTAGATTATTATAGCCCGGTACAGAATAGCGTTGGGACAATCATGTATTGAAATGTCGGTAAGGAAATTTTGCATTGCAATTGCACTGAATATCTGTTGATTCCAACCTACGGAATGAGAAATTATTATCATCTTCGAGAAGGGATCCCTTGCATAAATCGAATTGACGAATGTTCAACATGTTATGAGATATTAAAAATGAATAAATTAACTGCCATTCGTATAATCATTTTAACAACTTTTTTGAGAAGTTTGTGCCTTTCAATAAAAAATACATTTTTTGATCTATAGCTCATCTTTGTAGACTCCCTAAACGTTTCTTTAGTGAACCTCAGAAAATAAATCGTTCAATCGTTTTGTTTTGGCTATTTCAACCCAGTAGTTTATAGGGGAATATCCGAAATATATATTATTATCAGTCAGATATATGGAAAAATGTGCAATTGATTAGGTCCTTGTATAACAAATCCATATGAACCAAATGGATTTTTAGTTCTTCCACATGGCCCTGTTCATATTATTATCTCCGTCCGTCATCTAACCAATTTTCACTGTCATTATCACTAATCACTTGTAAACTGTTACAAAATATTCTTACACACTAATGGGATTTGGAACGTGACTATTGTTGTTTGCAATTAATATGGGTGACATTTCCAGGTCAACAGCTGTGCTTGAATATTTTGTCCATGTTTATACAAATTTAACTAGCATTTAGACCTGTCTGAAATCAATGTTCCATAGGGATTCCCATTAGTCATAATCATTCCATATAGTTATTGATTCGCTTTTTTGATTCCGTTGACGAAGGATTTCAACATTCAGAACTTCAAAATGTATAATACATTTGATTTGTCATCATAAGAACACTTTTCCATTGTTTCAAAGAATTATATTCATTATTCATTATCGTGTTGAATATGCAAATACCAGAAAAGAATTATATTATACTTTTTGATAAAATAAGTAATTCGTTTGTATAGGAATCGAAAAATTAAACTAAATAGATTATCGGAGGCATAAATTTAATTACCATACTTAATTAACACTTGAATACGTCATTTGCTTATTTTTCAACCTTTCTAGTCTTTTAAATGAGCTCTTATTTTAACATTGATATCTCCATTATCAATTCATTCCTCAATGTTTTTCTATCCTCATTGTTAGTTTGCTATGCCAGTGATTTCTACTGTGATGTGATACAGTGATTTCTCATTTCTCGATTGTGTGAATGATTTGGTATACATATAAGTGAGAGATTAATTCCAATCAGACCAATTAAAATGTTCAAAATATCGTATATTTTTTTTTTTTTATATATATAGTGTATATATATATATATATATATATATATATATATATATATATATATATATATATATATATATATATATATATATGTTAGCATGAAGATTCTCACGGACGAAGTATGATGAGTTGTTTTTTCGGGTTTCATTCCGTGTTCTGTGGTTTTGATCCCCTGAAGGATAATTGTCACAACGTTTCGGCAAAGTTTCATTTGCCATCTTCTACGTGATGATTGAGTTTCGTCCTCCGAACTCGACTCGGTCGAGTTCGACAATTATCCTTCAGGGGATCAAAACCACAGAACACGAAATGAAACCCGAAAAAACAACTCATCATATATTCAAAACTCAGAATCAACCAAATTCTTAGGACTTCACCTAGATCAATACATATCATGGGACAACCATCTTCAACACATTCAAACAAAAATTAATTCTGGATTTTTTGCTATGCTTAAGCTAAAGAAAACATTGGACAAAACTGTACTGATAGACATATACTACTCACTAGTATACTGTCACCTTTCATATATGGTTATCCTATGGGGAGATTGCACCAACGCTGATAGAATTTTTGTCTGCCAGAAACGCATCCTGAGACTTATGTACAGTATGAAATCCGATGATAGCTGCAAGACTAAATTTATCGACAACAAAATATTGACTTTTCCTTGCATATATATCTATAAAACATTACTTTATGTAAAAGAAAACATACATTCATTCAAGAGAAACTCATCCTTCCATAAGTATCCAACAAGAACTGCAAATGCATTAAGCGTAACTCAACATAAATTAACAAAATTTGAGAAAAGCCCGGGATATGTCGGAGCTAAGTTTTTCAACAAACTACCGAGCAGCATACAGAACATGAGTTTCAGAAAATACAAACAAACAATTAAGAATATAATGTTGGAGAAAGCATATTACTCTGTAAGAGAATTCCTCAATGACTCATTAGAATGAATCAGTCATAACGACCATTTTCATTTACCATTATATATTTATACTTTTTTATTTT
The DNA here is from genome assembly GCA_032362365.1 of Zygogramma bicolorata. NCBI lineage: Eukaryota > Metazoa > Arthropoda > Insecta > Coleoptera > Chrysomelidae > Zygogramma > Zygogramma bicolorata. The sequence goes on along the minus strand of JAVJAQ010000857.1, from coordinate 342,439 downwards.
GACGGACTATCTGTTTTTAAGTAATTGATAACGTGTGCATATGTGTGATGGCTGCTGTTGCAATTACGAATAAATGAATTTGAATTTGAATTTTTTGAATTTAAATTATATATATATATATATATATATATATATATATATATATATATATATAGGAGATGGGTAGTCTTTGCTGACTAGTTAAGAACAAAACTAGGAAAATAGTTGGGTAAGCAGCATGCAGGAAGTATACTCTTATAACACGAATTCCAATATTTCGGCAATGTTTATTGTCATCTTCAGGGAAAGCTACAATATTATATAATTCGTCAAATTCAAAATGTAAAAGTGTGAAAAAACTACTTACAGTGTCCATGAGATTGAGTGCAAAAAGGGTTGTTAACAATTTAAAACATGTATGAAACATATGTTACAGATTAAAATTATTCAACTTTGGTCAACATTACACAATTTAAAATTTTTTTATCAATATTTACTGGACGTCCATTTGCAAGTCGAACGCCGGCATGGAATGATAGAAAATGTTAGGTTAAAAGTTCCATCCTGCATGGATGTCCGGAACTACGTAATATATGCGGAAATATCGGTAGGTCGACGCATCCTCAGAGGGAGCCCGCGTCTTTTTGAATTTCATAGATGGGTAAAGAATAGACAGCTGAAGGCCTTATTGAACAATTTCAGTGTAATATGTGAAAAATTCATAAATTTTGAAAGAAAAAATTTTTTGTTTTATTATATAGAAGTGGAATTAATGTAACAATAAATTAATTAGAAAATTGGGAGCTTTGGTCCCTGAAATTTGGATTCCCTTGATCCAACTGTAACAAATATGAATATATCTCACTGAGATGATTAATGTCAGATCTTTTGTTCAAACATGAGACCGACTGCGAGATGAAGGCCATTTCCAGAAAGAGTCTTTTGTGTTTGTTAGGTTCTTTAGTGAGGATTTTAGTAGAGCCAAAATCCATATTGTGACCCTCTTTTTGCACATGTTCACTAAGTGCACATCTTTCTGGGTGCAACCTGCAGTCACTCTTATGTGAACAAATTCTGTCCTTGAGTAGTCTGTTTGTTTGACCAATATACTCACTATTACAGCCAGAACATGGAATACAGTAAACTACATCTGAGTTAAATGTCAAAGGAATTTTGTCTTTGACTTTCGTAAAAAGTGAATTTATTTTTAAAATGGTTTTATTTGCAATTTTTATATTATCAAATGGTTTGAAAATTCTCGAGATTTCATATGTAATATCATTAATATATGGTAAAGATGTGAAAAAAGTGTTTGTAATGTTGATCCAGTCCAGGTTACAAACACTTTTTTCACATCTTTACCATATATTAATGATATTACATATAAAATCTCGAGAATTTTCAAACCATTTGATAATATAAAAATTGCAAATAAAACCATTTTAAAAATAAATTCACTTTTTACGAAAGTCAAAGACAAAATTCCTTTGACATTTAACTCAGATGTAGTTTACTGTATTCCATGTTCTGGCTGTAATAGTGAGTATATTGGTCAAACAAACAGACTACTCAAGGACAGAATTTGTTCACATAAGAGTGACTGCAGGTTGCACCCAGAAAGATGTGCACTTAGTGAACATGTGCAAAAAGAGGGTCACAATATGGATTTTGGCTCTACTAAAATCCTCACTAAAGAACCTAACAAACACAAAAGACTCTTTCTGGAAATGGCCTTCATCTCGCAGTCGGTCTCATGTTTGAACAAAAGATCTGACATTAATCATCTCAGTGAGATATATTCATATTTGTTACAGTTGGATCAAGGGAATCCAAATTTCAGGGACCAAAGCTCCCAATTTTCTAATTAATTTATTGTTACATTAATTCCACTTCTATATAATAAAACAAAAAAATTTTTTCTTTCAAAATTTATGAATTTTTCACATATTACACTGAAATTGTTCAATAAGGCCTTCAGCTGTCTATTCCTTACCCATCTATGGAATTCAAAAAGACGCGGGCTCCCTCTGAGGATGCGTCGACCTACCGATATTTCCGCATATATTACGTAGTTCCGGACATCCATGCAGGATGGAACTTTTAACCTAACATTTTCTATCATTCCATGCCGGCGTTCGACTTGCAAATGGACGTCCAGTAAATATTGATAAAAAATTTTTAAATTGTGTAATGTTGACCAAAGTTGAATAATTTTAATCTGTAACATATGTTTCATACATGTTTTAAATTGTTAACAACCCTTTTTGCACTCAATCTCATGGACACTGTAAGTAGTTTTTTCACACTTTTACATTTTGAATTTGACGAATTATATAATATTGTAGCTTTCCCTGAAGATGACAATAAACATTGTCGAAATATTGGAATTCGTGTTATAAGAGTATACTTCCTGCATGCTGCTTACCCAACTATTTTCCTAGTTTTATATATATATATATATATATATATATATATATATATATATATATATATATATATATATATATATATATATATATATATATATATATATATATATATATATATATATATATATATATATATACTAGCTGACCCGTGCCCACTTCGTTGGGGGTTAATCATTTTTGTGATGCTATTATATTGTGTAGTTCTTAGTACTTAGTTTTATTGGGTTCATAACAGCTCTGAGTTCTAAGCGCACTCGAAAGAGCTTTTGAAAGAAGTAGAAAATGTTGAATCCGTTTTTATCCGATAGATAAAGAATTTCAATAGAATATGAAACATGTCTTCCGTCAAATCTGTTGAAGAATATTTTTGCAAACTTTGAAGTAAATTGAAGTACGTTGTCCCATAAAAACTATGAGCCCGTTTTTCACCCCCTTAGGCTTGGATTTTGGAATAACTTTCCATATCGCCTACATCATTTATAGGATACACCCTCTAAGTTTCAGACCTCTACGATAAGTGGTATATGACGTGCGTTGATTAACCCCTAAAATAACTTTCTACCCCGTTAGGCGATTTATTTCAATAAAATGCGAAACACGACTTCCATCTTTTCTGTTGAAGAATTTTTATGCAAAATTTGAAATAGATTGGACCTATGAATCACGTTGTCCCATATAAACTTTGAACCCGTATTTCACCCTCTTAGAAGTGGAATTTCTGGAAAATATTTCTTATCGGATATCTACGTCACACAAAAAAGACACCCTCCAAGTCTCAGAACTATACAACCAGTGGTTTAGGCTGTGCCTTGATTAACCCCTAAAATAATTCTCCACTCCTTTTCAACTCCGTTAGACGATGAATTTCAATAAAATACGAAACATTTCTTCCATCAATTCTATGAAAGATTTTTTATGTAAAATTTGAAGTTGATTTGACCAAGGCATCACGTTGTTCACCAGTAAAGGGTCGGCAAATTTTAAAAATCTAAGATTGGTAACACTAAGCATATATCAGGATTAAACTTCATTAATAAAAATAAATGTTTCTTTTCTTGAAAAAATTTTTAGATTTTTAATCGAAGTACATTTAAAAACACAATAATTGATCAGTTATCGAGCGGGATGAAAAATGATTGAATTACTAAAATGGCCATAAAAAATAGGGGTTGGTGATATAAAGTGAAAATTTAGAGTTGTATGTATTTTTAATGCCACATTATAAAAAAATAAGAACAAAAATTTCGTCAAAAAATTACAAAAAAATTTAAGGGTGAACAACCCTTATCACTTACGGGTATGGAAAATAGATAGTAGCCGATTCTCAGACCTACTGAATACGCATATAAAATTTGGGAAAAAATCGGTAAAGCCGTTTCGGATGAGTACGGTAACTAACATTGTGACATGGAAATTTTATAATTTTATATATTATATATATATATATATATATATATATATATATATATATATATATATATTCACTGCCCGTAGGAGGCTTGACAGGGGGGATTATGAGCAGAGACGTTTCAGAGAGCTAATATTAATAATAAAACGTTAAATTTATAATGAAAACTAGAACATTTTAATATTTTTTGTATGAGTCATTAATTATTTTGGTAGGGGGTTGAGAAGAGCCTATTTTTTTTAGTGGTTTGGAGAAGCATACAAATGGTTGAAATTGACGTAGTTACAGCCTCGAAGAGACTGATTGCAAGGGTGCGCAATCGATTGAAATCCTCCAAAAATAGTCACCCTATAGGCGAATCCTCAGTCTTCAACATTTATAATCCTCACAGATAGGATTTTCCGATGCAAATATTTCGGGTGGAAGACAACCTAATTAACTGAGAAACATGTGATTTAAGCGATATATACTAATAAAAATACACAGTCTCACGTTCTAGGATAGTACGTGGGCTCACTGTGAAATATAAAATTGTAGTGTGTGACGTGCATCTTACTCTGTTTATTTTTTTATTGCCAATATAACTATATATATATATATATATATATTGAACATTCAATATATTGAAATTTCAAGAGTACAAAAGCGCTGAACGGACATGCAAGGAAAATTATAATTGTCAGTTCAAACTGGCAATTATGTATAATTGCCAGTTTCATATGTTAGTTCAAACTGTCAATCATATTTTTTCCTGCATTTCCTTTCAGTTCTTTCGTACAAAGGTAACTTCGAAGCCCTGAGAATCAAAAACGAATGAACATTTTTATCCAGTGGCATAAACAATTGAAACCAAAATGTCCTAAACAAAGAAACTTACTACAAAGCTTTTGGTTTCATCTAGAAATATGACAAAGTTAATATTAATGTTATACTATGCTCGAATGGTTTCAAATAGTCATTAATCGTGAATTGGTGTGATGTGAGTAGAGTGGAGGAAACCCCTCTTTAGGTGTAGTTCCAGCAGTTTTTTTTAGTTTTTTCATGAGTTTTTGTTCATACCTCCATGTTGTATGTATTGCACATGATTCACGCTTTCTTATTTGCTGCCGCTACCACATTTTTTCATTGAATAATGATAAATTTTCCCGTGGTGGTGAGTATTTGCGACTTATATTTTGGAGGTTGGTCCAAGGTCTATTTCATGTGCAGTTCAAAATACACGAAAATACATGATTATTTATGAGGAAAGAAGGAAGCTGAGGAAGTGATTTTTGACTGTTTTGTTCTCCAAGTCGATGCAAAAAGCTAACAAAACTTTCATAAAAGAAATTACATAAAATATTTCGCAAACACTTGTATATCATTCATAGAAGTTTAAATGATTCACGAAAAGAAAGAAAGTTCAGCTACTTTCCTATCTGGTGTATCTAGTGGGAAAGTTCTATCATTTTTCCATAAATATATACCCACTGATGAGTTCGAATATATTTTTCTCTGATTGATACACAGAATGATTCATTTCAAATGAGCAAGAAAGAGTTACCTATGTGATCCAGGTTGGTAGGTATTTCTATTCTAGATCCGAGGAAGAAAAAGGGCAAATATATCATTATAACGATGGCGAGAGACTCGGCGAGAGATCATTTTCTCTCAGCGGAACAAAACCTTATCTGGACATAAGAAAGCTCTCTATTCTTGCTTGATTGTGTAGATATTTCCTATGTATGCTTTCTATTTGATTCAATTTTCATATATGCTTGGTATACAAATTGAGCAAGAAAGCAGAATGTAAATCAGTGCCTGTTGGGCCATATAGGCAAGGGAGTAGCTGTTTCAGATATACTCTTCGTTCCATTTCGTGAATGATTTGAACGTCTATGAATGATATACACATATCAAGAGTGGGTGTTGTTACATATTTGATTTCACTTATTTTATAGAAGTTTTGTATTCTTTTTATATTGACTCAAAGAAGAAAGAGCCAAAAGTCACTTCGTCATTTTCATTTTTTTTTCTCTGTCCAATATGGAACAATTTGTGTCATCAACAGGTCTTGTTGAATTCATTGATTTTTTTTGTACAATGTCTATATATAATCGACAATAGATTGGTCGTCCAAGTTGGTGGCCTATTGATAGTCTTGGGGTACATTTCAATTATTCGCTGGACAGCCAATGAATATTCTTGTATGAACCGAACTTTATCAACGACTAGTTCGCTAGTTGTATTGTATATGAACTTATAGTCAAAGATGGCACTCCATTACATCAAGTATAATGACAGATATATGCTATGAAATTATAAGATGAAAGTTTATATATTATATATCAAAACCCAGAAAACTATGAAGAACAGATTCATCCAACACAAAATTAGCTTCAAATGGTACAATCAACGATTATATCAATGGTCGAAATGTCAATTTCAGTTAAAATCTATTATTATCAGGAAATATGGATTTTTCTTCAATAACACCAGCAATAATTGGAAAAGACACGCATGTAACTTATCGAATCCAGAAAGGTGTGCGGATGTTAATATGGCAAATTTATGACCAGGAGAACTGTCAAAAATATTTCTATAATCTTGGTAAATGTTTTTCAACTTTGATAATTAAATTATCATTGGTCGTGTAAAAAGTAGCGTATGGAACTCTCATGTAATGGCTATTAATTCAATCTCATATCCTACCGCATAACAGTGTATCAAGATAATCGTTGCATAGGTAATTCACTAAATTATGTAGGTAGTAAGTATATTTATTTTCTTCGGAGGAGTGAAGAAAAGTATTTCAGGAAAACGTTCCAACGATAGGTATGATGAAAAACTGCCTCCTTGCGAGTCAATAATACTTCACCAGGTAGTACTTTATTCGATTTGATTCGAACAGGATGTCGAACCGGGTCTCCGTCTGAGATGATGGACTTTTCACAATTTGCCATTAACAATCGCAACGTTTATTGTCGGTAGTTTCATTCGATTTTTTCCCATTAAATTTCTAGTGGAGTCCGTCAAACCCGTTACGCAATATTCATCGCGTCGTAGACAACGATAATTCCTTTCTGTCTCTTCCTAGAAAAACCGCCGCATCCCATTAGCATTACCGTTGTTTCCTTTGCCGAGAGCGCATACAAAACGCGATGTATGTAATACGTAATAACAACAGGCGGACAGGTTCCTAGGTTTCTATGTACAGGGTCGTCGGAAGGGGGAGCATATACATGCTACCAGTTTGAGAGTAAATCCCGAGAATTAGACCATAGACAAGCGTCAGTAACGGCTATTTTGTGTAACTTTTTCGTATGCATGCGTCGCCTTGGCTGTCACCACGTGACTCTCGCACTGGATTGCCCCCATTAGTCTGCGAGCAAACACCAGTTTCTCAATGCCCAATTCATTTTTAATAATAAATTGACCACGATGAAAGTTAGAATTCTCTCCGAAATTACCGCGAAAGCTGTTAGATTGGCAGTAAAAAGAAATAAACGGAATAAGATGCACGTCACACACTATAATTTTATATTTCACAGTGAGCCCACGTACTATACTAGAACGTAAGATTGTGTATTTTTATTAGTGTATATCGCTGAAATCACATGTTTCTCAGTTAATTAGGTTGTATTCCACCCAAAATTTTTGCATCGGAAAATCCTGTCTGTGAGGATTATAAATGTTGAAGAGTGAGAATTCCCCTATAGGGTGGCCATTGTTGGAGGATTTCAATCGATTGCACACCCTTGCAATCAGTGTCTTCGGGGCTGTAACTATGTCAATTTTGACCATTTGTATCCTTCTCGAAACCACTAAAAAAATAGGCTCTCCTCAACCCCCTACCAAAATAATTAATGACTCATACAAAAAATGTTAGAATGTTCTAGTTATCATTATAAATTCAACGTTATATCAATATTATTAGCTCTCCGTCCAGGGGCTCACACTAACAAATTAATCAAGAACTGTCTCTGCTTATATTCCCCCTGTCAAGCCTCCTACGGGCAGTGGACGGCTAATGTTCTTGAATGCCCTAAGTCTCTGGAGCCTCTTACTGACTTTTCGATAGCGCATTTGCTATTTCAACCCCGAAACCAGTATATAGTGCTACCGAATCGGTTGGTGTATTCGGACAGAGAACCTCCCCTACCAGGATCAGTATCAGAAAAGTTTCTGCCTTGACCAAGGATGGCACCCGCGGTCGAACCGGCAGTGGGTCAGTGATCCAATAAGTGCCAATGCTACTAGTACTAAATCGTCTTTGTCATGCTTGGTGTGATACACAACCTCATTATCCTGTCTTGACTATTCCAAAGCCCGTTTTTTCAGTTCTTAAGCAATGCATTTGAGTTCTTTTTTATCTCCCCTTCAAGAAACATTTAATTCGTTGGTACCTCATCCCCTAGACCAATTTTGGGACTCGATTGGGCTTCGTTCATTCGTTTAGTATTGCACTTAGAGTGACTGAGTGACTTCAATATTTATTGATTTCAGTCGAATAACAATGTTGCAGGTATCATTTGCTGCTTCCGGAATAAAAATGTCTTACTCTATAAAAGAAATAGCAACCGACATCAAACTCTCTCATCGGCATTTTCTTCGCTCAAAACCTATTTATAGATTCCAATTTTTGATCTGTCTATCAATGTATTTGTGCACATGTTAACGACGTAAGAAATAATTGCTTGAAGACAAGATAGAAGATTTCGTTATCATTTCACTTGGAATTCAAGCAAAGGCACTGTTACCGTCTTATTTAAACTTGTCAAAAGCTTTTTAGATCGAAGTACTGGAAATACTGAAATGAAAGTACCAAGTAATAAACGTATATATTGATTCGAATCATTCAAAGAGAACTCCACTAGAAAAATTGAAACATTCAGAAAGAGTTTTAGGAGTTAGCAAGTGTGTCCGTCACAATAATTGAAAATATCAAATCCCTCATTTGTATCACCAAAAGCAAACGCAGATTTTTCTTCTGTGAAGAAACCTGCACTGGCACCGTTCGGATATAATTTAATGCCCTTCGTGGAATTAGCTAGGGGAGTAGTTGTCTTCTGACAGGTGTCAGCCAAAACCTACTGTGTATGTAGTTTGGGACTGGCCTGAACGAATTGTTCAGATGATGATATTATTTTTTCAATAATTTTGTGTACTATCCTATTTTATGATTTTTCATTAGTTTCATTTATTTTTTACTGCTTCTCTTCTTCATTCAATTTTTCTGTTCTTTATCTTCTGATTTTTTTTTCCTCTATACAACACACCACAATAATATTCTATGGTTTACGCTTTGGTCGACTGTTTATTCAATTTTTTGTTTAGATTTATCACTTTCATTTCAGTTTTTCGACTTGATATACTTGTCGGATGTATCGATAGGACATGTCATATAAACATTCAAACTTCTAATCAATATTACTCGACGAGAAACGTTGCCAATGACATTGAAACAAAAAAAAATAAAATGCCAGAAATATGTGGCGAAACACGTTCGATGATAGCCCCAAAAACTATAAATCAGCCTCTGCTCGCGTGAGAGTACGCCAGGTAAAAATACGTCTGCCTCGTCGCAATTTCCTTCAGATGGAGTATTAAGATTCGAGATGAGACTCGAGACTTCAAAGAAAAGTGAGGCGTTATTAAAGGGCCCGCGAGAACCGCTGATGGGGCCCGGAGGCGTCTGAATATTTCATCTCGGATGTGAAAGTAATATCGCTCCTAGTCGCAATATGCGGTCGACGACGTCTAAGTGTGTGTGTGTGGAAGGTACTATCTTCTCGTAACGGAATGGTCGACGCCCGCCAGTCGCGAGTAAATAGGGCGAAGCCCTTCCAAAGCCGTCGATACTGAGTGGCGAAGTCATTGCAGGTCACGGGTCGTATCGACCTTCGACATTGAAACAAGTTTAGATAGGCAACAACACACTTGTATAAACCAAAAAGTATTGCGCCGCATTCCTGTGTCGGTTGTTGATCCCAACTATTCAACAACAACAAACAAAAATTGCATGGATTAGAGAGAACCGTAGAAACTATAAATGCAGAGTTCTTTATCATCGATGAGCTGATGATGACAGATTTTCAATACTTCATCGATACAAACCAACCAATAATGGAAATTCATCTCGCCACGATTTACAACACATCTCCTGTGTGCGAAGTAGTTTTCGTCGGAATACATGGTGTCCCATACACTAAGACGAAGATACATTATTTTCTGTAACTTACCTGGACATCCGTGCTGGGTAATCGCACGTTAAAAGGTAAGGCCTCGTTGATCCATTGCTCGCACAAGTTTCGACTTCTGAGGGTTGACGTTCGTCAGCTGGTTAACGGAACGAACAACAACTACAATTCAAGAGGAATGAGAGCAGCATAATGAGAGTCTTCTTTAAATCGTGTCTCCTAATAAAACTGTACCTCGAACACAAGGTATGGGTTGAAAATTTTATTCTGAGGAAATTTTATAGTTTGTTGGTTTGACTCACTTCGATCCAAGTATAAAAAACTACTGGGTTATTCTTGGAATAAGCTATGACTTTGTCACGCAATTTTCCAGAAAACATGGTCTTTATTTGGGTGGTATTGGTTCAGACTTCCATTGTCTATATTAATAACTCTATTGAAATATGTCACTTAGCAAAAAAGGCAAAAAACTCATTGAATCGAATAAGGCAATCAAGTCCGAACAAAAAAAGTTGGAATGGATTTTTTGGTAAAAAAAATTAAGTTGTGACTGAAGAAAGAAAATAATACAGTAAATTTTTTTTGTCACAATAATATTTTCTATGATCAATCAAACCTTTATTTTTTTCATACCAAAAAATACACTGGTACGTTTATATCATTCAGATGCCGGGCCTGTGTTGTAGTAGTTTTAGGTACCAAAACATTCATTGAAACTTCTTGATTCTATTCATAGAAAAGTTAGCTATCCGTCTTGTTGGAGATTCTTTCCTCACGGGCTCGCTCACTTCATTGGAACATCGTACAAGGGTCAGAGATCGTCTCTATATATAGATATTTTCACGGTCGGTGCTCTTCTGACTGTCGTCAATCGTTCCACCCTTGGCAGTATTCAACCACAACGGATTGTTAATTCGTATATCTGGCCTCTTTTCAAGCGGTGTTCTTTGAATTAGAGGGCTTCCCTTCCGTATGAATTTCTATTGAAAAAAAGACGTCGAAATACCCGTTTTCCTCAGTGGATATTTTGGGCAGATGTTTGTCAGAAAACAACTATTTCCCTGGCTGATACCATGCCTGACGATGGGTGGACGCTTTTCTTCCGTGTAAATCTCTATTGAAAAAAAGACGTCGAAATACTCGCTCTGTCCATTGGATGTTTTGGGAAGAGATCTGTCAGAAAGCAACCATTGCCCTGGCTGATACAATAGCCGACAACGAACGACATCTAACAAGTATATGTACAGGGATCTTCAAATAGACGCTTTCCGTGATTGGAGAACGGTTACAGCTCTACTACCTTTTTGGTTTCGGACTGGTTGCTTCATCATCAGTACAGTACACCGGAGGCAATCGATTTCACATCTGTGTCAATCCAACACTGTCATACGTCATAATATATCACCCCGACCCGAGATGTAACTAACAGAGTCGTCGCAAAATAAGCCTCCTGTAGCCTCTTGTTGGTGTATGAAATGATCTATTGAAAATGGAATGTTGATTCTACGTATTTTTTTGGGTTCTCAACCTACCACAATCTGAAAAAATAAGAGTTGATATTGGAATCTATACGAGTGTAGAAAACAAATACTTTACGTTCAGTACGACACACACTAAACCAACTAAGGGCCAGTTTTATAGGTTCGGTTTAAACTAAGATTGAAGTTCAAACGGCGCATTTGACAGATTTGTGCGTTTTATAAGTTCCGATGAAATAAAATCTTTAGATTGAACTCTGACGACTGTTCGTTAACGTGATCGGTGGATTGAGCAGTAGTTAAACTTCAGATTGGGGTTGGACATGTGTAACAGCCGAAGAAATATGTTAGTAGAACTATGATAAGTATGATAGAATAAAATTGACAAGTGATACCTACGTAAAAATTAGTGGGAATTTGAAATAATCAAGGTTTGTCAGTGTGTTGGTGTTTGAACTATATTGTAATTTTCATCATCTAGATATTATGATTGATGATTTTGAAGACATATTCGAGGAACTTCTGTCGGATGATGAAGACGCCATCATAAATGTCGTCGAAGTTCCAAGAAGGCCCCGAATATTCAGAGACAGATTCGATCATGTTGCTCTTTGGGATGATACAGAATTCATTACACGTTTCAGAATTTCTAAGCAATTCGTGGAAATGCTGCTGCTCCAAATATGGAAATATAATGAAATTTGAAAATATAAGGCAAATAAACATGCCAGTCATGAGGTCATACTGCCAAGTGCCAATTCTAGCCACTCACTAATCATGAAATTCCTAGAAACTGTCAACTATAATCGGAACCTGTGAAACACTCAACTGCTGCGCAAGGTTTAAACTAAGTTCAAATCAATGGATAACTGAAGTTTATTCTTCAGGTTAAACTCCAGTTTAAACCGAACCTATAAAACTGGCCCTAAGATAAACAGATTTATCGAAGCCCTTCTTCGTGCGGTCAGAAATATATCGGTGAAACGTCCAGACCTCTGGAAGTACGAAAGAGTGAACACAAGATTTATATCAAGAACAGACAGATAGGTGGTTCTTAATTATCAGAACACATTCGCACTGCCGATGGAGATAATACAGTAGAATGGAGAGGCACTGAAATGATAGCAAGAAAGAAAGTTGAAGGAGTCTGCTTTCTTGAAACGTCAACGAAAATTATTTCGACAAATATCAGTTCTTGTATCATTCAACTAACGCAGCAACTTATCGGGGTAGATTAAAAATCTGCCCTTCTACACCTGTATAGATTCCACACTCAAGTAATTCTTATTTTTTCAAATTGTAGTAGGTTGAGAAACCAAAAAAAAAATACCAAGGAAGAATCCATCCACCACATGATAATGACATTCAAACAGTTAGTACTTCGGATGTTCATCTTTCATAGTGAAAGTGAGAATTATTGTTGCACAAATCCACCGTAACTTTATATAACTCTTGTTGTTATTGATATTAGGGAAGTCGTTAATGGTAATTAATGAATTCTTAGCTCTCATATATTATCATAATTATAGTGTTTTGTAATATAAATATATCGGAACTGATTATGAGAATTTTTTATATGTAGTTGTTGACCGGCAAAGAGTTTATTGTAATACGAGTTGTAATATAATAACACTCATTGTGTGTTTTTCACTTGACAGTTCACCAAACCACCACACGTGTTTTACTAGACAATAACCTCTTCAGGCGTGTTATATTACTACCTACGTAGGTAACACACGTGAAGAAAATGATATAATAGTGAAAAACTTTTGCGGTTTTGTCTGGAGAAAATTGCAAAAAGTGTTATTTGCACTCGACGCGCGTTTTTTTAAGAACGTAAGGATCTTCAGGAAAAGAAAACTGATGAGTATCATTTAGGGTAATTGTTCTCTACAAAACTTTTCAACTTTTACATCAGAGGTTCCAATCTCTTCATTTAATCAATATTTATTAATCATTTGAAATACTTTATTCATCCCTGATTTTTTTGTTACTGTGTGGTTTATAAATATTATTATTATAATTATTTTTGAAATGTTATTTACCAAAATTTCACTTTTCTGAATCATAGATTCAGAATCAGAGAATGATTTCTTTATAAATATTTATTTGTAGTTATATAATATTTACGAGAGGTGGAAACCCAGCTTCCTGAAAGTGTTCTGAATCCTAGTGTGGCAAAATTGGTGTATTCAACCGGAATTATTATTTTTATGGTTCATTCAAATGAAATGACTCAAGATTAGTGGAGTTTATATCCTATTCGACGTGTTCACGGATTGGGTGACATCTTTTTTCCATCACTATAACCTAGAACTGGGGGAAACCAATAATACTTCGATGGTTATAAAGAAGTTTCAATATCTTTCTGGTATCCAACATTTGAACCTGATGATGTGATCCGATAGAGAAAAAAGGCTTCACCCTCCACTATTGGTCTACTCTGGAAGAACCACCACAACATGCATTTTGACAAAACAACTGTTAATCTTGAATATTGAACAGATAATGGGAACATTTATCACAACACCAATAAACGGAATTATTTCCTTTGTTTTCCCCCAGTTTTGCCACGCCATCTTCTGGCCATAGACATATCTGAATACCAAAGCTAACCTGTGATTCAAAGCACTCAGTAAGGGTCACATGAAAAATTAAATTACAGAGCATGATGAAGCTTATTCATCAGTGGAATCATGCCATTGGAAACAGAGAAAATTTTTATTAGTAGCTTTGAAACTGTAGCGTTTCTGGATCTTTGCCAAAGTTTACAAAAAAGCCGATAATTCTTATTTCGTTTCTGCAAAGAGTATTTCTGGTCGAAATGAAATCGAATTCTGATAGGAAACAGGCTCTACAAGGGGTAGTTCAGTCACTTTTCAGTCCTTCGACTTATTCCCCGATCAACCATAAATAAATACAACTATTTTTATTAAATAATCACAACTGATACGATTATTGCATTACTTCTTAATGTCTGTACACATCCGAGTGATATGGAATCTGGGGTGGAATATTTTTACTAAAATGGACTTCATGGAAAAATGCCGTGCGCCAGGGATTTAAAAAAAATGATAGTGAGACAGAGTAGAGAAGGAATAACTTTTAGTCTGTTGTAATATCAATAACTGAATGATTTCACCTTTGATATCCCATTTTCTTCAAAAGTCCTTGTGAAAACGAATGAATATGGGTAGACTAGATGGATTCTCACTTTGCATGCTGCCAAGCACTTCTGGAAAATACAATTTTCTGCAGCGTTAGGAAACAGACTTTTATGAGCAATTACCAAGTTACTGGTTTCGTTTATGACTTACTAACTAAACGACCTAACATGAAAAAAAATCACTTTGTAGAAATTCCTTAGTGTAAGGTTGCTGCGGAGTTAATTAAAATAACGGCTTACATTTTGAGATAAACATGAGAGGTTGAAAGTTGAACGTTCGTACTTGAGCTTCCTACAACATTAATAATAATATATTTTTTTGTAGCCGTGTCTGTCAGTCAGGCACAATAAATCCTTAGATGGGACGCAGTTAATCTCTTTGATGATAATGGGTTTTTTGAATGCATTATTTTCATTAGTCGTCATTGAAAACTAAAGTAGAAAAGAAAAGTATAGTTGTGGCAAATAGAAAAACCAACTCAAACTTATCCTTATCTGAAAATATCACAGAAAGAATATGTCTCATTTTTGAATTGTTCAATTATAATGATATTTATTGATTCCTTCATGAATGAAATGATATAGAACAAGTCGAATGAAAATATTTCAAATTACGTATATTTCATTAGAATGTATGAGCTAATTTGTTCACAATGTTTTCAAATGGTAAACACATGCATAAGATTGTGCCAATCAATATTATCAATGTTTATGAATACTTATCTAACATCCAGAATATTCATCCACACAGAACATCAAAAATTATTCATACACAATAAAATAATAGAGAACAGCCATTATAAAGCATTTCTCTAAACATAAGTTGGCAAAACTGGTACAAATGTCATTCGTCATATTTAAGATGCCTAGGAAACCCTGGTGTATCTAGTGATTCGATATTGTTTAGAATTTCTTGGCGAAAAACAATCGACGATTACAAAAGCTTTCTAATTTTTGTATAGGGGGCGTTATATGAGCATTTTCGAAAATCTGTCAAATGTCGGTTTTGTCAGATTGACGTAACTTTGAGGTTTATTGTTGTCAATGAAAACTCTGACATTATTTCTTCGCATTCAACAGTGTTTGAAAGTCTATATAAGTAGAACAAGTTTTGAAGTTATTACAAGTACTTTTTCACGATGTGTAGAAGCATTGTATAACGATTTATACAATGGTAGAAGATTTCGTATTTTGTGTGGTCAGTCAAAAACTGGGGATCCAAATATTCTTCTTTATTCATTATCTAAGGTAAGTACATACAAATCGCCTCAAAATAATAACATGAATGTAGCGTTGTAGCTAATTTTATTCGTTTCAGCTTGGGCGAAAGTCCTATATCGAGGAGGAAACATCTGTAGCTCTTTTCAATGAGATATTGAACACAAAGTTTTGTTTAAATAAAGCAAATATCGATGTGATACGAATTTTGAACCGTTGCATAACTGATGTGTGTATCCCCAATTCCAAGACAGTCTATCACTTTCAATACACTAGCATGAACTTTGCCGTACATCCTCAGGTGAATGGGCAAAGTAAATTTTCTCGGAATCAAAGTCTAGTCTCACAAACTGATATAAACACAAACTCACAAACACACTAAAAACTTGTAGAGGTAGCAGGTGACATTGAGAGTATTGACAGGTTGTTAACGGTAGGTTTCCACGTTACATGCGCGTTTTCTGAAACACGTTTGATTGGCTGTCAGGGCTGTCAAAATCTCAGTAGGCAAATAATTAACAGTGGTAGAATATTCGGTTGCACATTCCTCTCAACTGAAAATTAAGCTTCATATGGTATATGACTGATCGCCATCTACAATAGCTATCTGAAGCTTTTGCGATCTCAGAAATCAAGCAATCGGTTTTCGCCAAGTTTATCCCAAAATTATTCAGGTATAAATAGATAAACCAGGGTTTCCTATGCATCTTAGTCATATTTCTCAAATGAAGTTAAATTTTTCTTCAATTGTTTACAAAGAAAATCTGATGAATGATAAGATGGTGCGTGGTATTGTTCATGGCAAATTTGATAAGGAAGATGTGATTGCACTAAATGGGGTTTCAGGAAATTCCACGATTGAAAAGTATTTGAATCACTGAATGTTGGATTTCTCGAAGAACGATATGTATTTCTGATTTTCGACGAGAGCTCTATTTTCTTTTTTTTTTTTTTCATTTCAAGGTGTCTAACAAAGCTGCTGTTTATCTGGAACTATCTCGCCTTTTCTGCTACAGGATGATTCTAGCATTCCATACTAGATATTTATTTTCTGTGCATGCTATTTGATTCAGTTTTATTGTTCTTGATATTCTTTTATGCCATTTAGGCAAAGGAGTAGCTGTTTAGCTGTTAGATGGACTCTTTCTTCCTTTTTATGAATGAATCAAACTTTGAATGATATTCACCTACCCATCAAAATATAGTATATGTATTTTTTTCATATACCTCTTTCATAGAAGTTGTAATTTCTATTTTTTGTTTCGGAGAAGACAGTCAAGAAATAATTCCTCAAACGTTATTATCTCTACAAAAATTCCCAAGTTCCTAGCTGGAGTATTGGCTTCCTCAGCCGAGCCACTGGAGTTCACAAAAGGGGATATAATGCAGGTAGAACTTTATATTATAGGATTTTGATAGAGTATCCTTTCAATTAATTCGTGTTCCTCAATGCTCAGTTCTGACGTCCACTTTGTTCTGTTTATCAACCATTTGCTAGATAGAAAATCTTGTTCCGGGCATAGTTTTGCGGACGCTTCATAAAAGTTTCTCTTCCAAATTTTTCCGAATCCAAACAGAAGGAAGACCAGAAGCGCTGTAGAGATCAATGGACTACAGACTGAGAAACTCCAGGGTAACAAGTTCATCGTAAGAAGAACAGTGAAGTTATTTGCTGAACTCTAATAACACAAAAAGCGATATAAATTGAACTTATCACTTGAAAGATTCGCAGGACACTGCTCTAGGTTAATTTAACTTAACTGTTCGTTCCAGATTTTTTTTATTAATATAAATTATTCTGTTTCTTGTTTTTAATTTTATGGTTGAGAACACAAATCCTAATTCTTCATTGACATCTAGAGATCGCTATTTGAACCCACCTGAGATTATGACCAACATTGTCGTACCTCAGCTGGAAAGAGAGGATCCAAGTGGAGTAAAGATAAAAAGGTTGGAAAGTTATACACAGACGTCATAGCTAGGCAATTTGAATGGAAGAAATTTGGTAGTATAAAATACTATCTTTGTATTGATTATTTATCTCAACAAATATTAACCGATATTATTCAATATTCAATCATCATCAGGTACGGAAAATCATAACGATTGCCTGACGACAGAATCGCTTGTCATCCTCATCACCGATTTCTCATCGCGTCAACAGCGATCCTGGGATGCGATCGCGTTACTGCATTTAGTATTTCTGTAGAGGAATGCACTCAAACGGTGACGACACACAGAGCTGACCGCGTAGGTACCGAGAGAGGTCAACGGACCGCATAGAAGGTCATTCGGAATCAAGAAACTTCGACTGACATCTTCCGCCAAACACGTGGGCTCGAAGGTGAATTTACTATAGAAAAAACGCACGGATGTGACGGATGAAATGTGAAAGTTTTCGTGTTATTTTGATGCTGCTTTTGCATCCCGAAATACATCTCGAGACATTTTTAGGGATGCTTCTACGCCTTGCGTGGTGTCTAGGGAATGTAATCCCGGACCGGGAACAGTGTTTCGGGATCGAAATTTTTCGATCCCGGGATTGATCCCGGGATCCATTTTTCACTTGAAAAACTGTTAAAACTTCATATGATGAATTTGGTTTTAATCAAAACATAAATAAAATCAAATAATAATCCATATATGAATGAAAAATAAAACTTGAAACTTAATAATATTGAATAAAAATTTCTGGTTTGCTACAAAGAACTGTTAAAAAAATTTTATATATTTTCTTGGTGTAATCTATATTCAGTCCTGGTTCTGGAAGTAACTTCTCAGGAATAAAAGCGTATACAGAGAATCATCACTCAATCTGCTCCTTACTTTTGTGCACAATGTACCAGCGGCAGAAAATGCTCCTCCTGATTAGACACTAGTTGGTCGAATTTATGATAGGAGATTGAATGCTGTCAAGAGATTTGCCCCCAAATTTCCTCCATTCTCATAAAGAATCATTTCTCTTTCAATCATATTCACTGAACTGATGCCAACGGGACAATCTTTTTCATTTCTCTCCAATTCCTCCTCTAATCTTTCTTTCAATGATTTAGGAGAAATCGGAGAAACAATATACTTTTTTCAGATCCCGAAAATCCCGGGATTGACCATTCAAAATCCCGAACGATTTTTTATTCCGGGATTCCGGGATCCCGGGATTACATTCCCTAGTGGTGTCCGAATGCGCCTGTGAGAAAACAGTGTAGGCATACGCCGAGTGATTCTTAGTTGATAGTCAAGATGCATAAAAACCTTCCTTTCGATCTGAGAAATGGAAGTGAGAGCTTACATTTTTTTGACGGTGCAAATGCAATTTTTTGGAGCTGCAATTCCAATCAAACGAAATCTCGAAATTTCGATGAGACGGTCTCATTGGCTGAATTCTGGTTGAATCTTTCGTTCACAAATAGAATCATTGGGATACAAAATTTGTGTAAATAGGCCACTTGAAAAAAGCTAACCCCTTACAGACGAGTTTGAAAGTCTGATACTTTGATTTGAAGTATTTAGAAATCTAATGCGTTGAGAAGTTATAATAAACTCAATTTTCTATTCAATTTATTTTTCGTTGCATTTCACGTTGTACTTCTCACGTTTTTATCGTTACTAATGCTACTGCTGAATAATTTTTTTACCTCTAGTTACTTTTACAGTTAAGCATTTTTTTGCATTGTTCGTGGTGTTGATCGTGCCGAATCTAATATCCTTCTCCATAATATATCAAGTAGCTACCGCAAGCAAATCATTTCTCAGTGTTAGAAAATATTTGATAGTTTCAACAAATATTCCGAAAATAGCAGATAGTTTTTAACATCCCAGAATCAAAAATGATGTCAATTGATGAAAGAACCCGAGATTATTCTGATGATGGAGATAACAAATTTCATCTTGAATGACCTTCCTCAGCTTACTCCGGTAGAAGTTATATTTGTGTGATTTTTTGATAATTTGCCAGAATTTCCCAGTTCAACATATTTTCCCAACATTATTTACAATGGTTATTACGTGACTAGTAAAAAAGGATGCAAAAAGAATAATTTGAAATCGTGGAATCAAAATTATTTCAGGAAAGTGTTTTCAAATGATTACCTGTAAAACTGACGTCGGGAGGAAATGGGATATTACGTTACCAGATATATTCATCAACTAAGAGTCATTTAATTAACGATTTTATGGATGGTCATAAAAAGTTATATTTGTGGGGGCTATTTTGAAAACTTTTTTCTGCTTTTACTTATCAAATCAGCAAATGATAAGGAGAGTATCTGATTGTTTAATTTAGAAGAATGTTTTGAAAGAATGAATTCAAGAGTATTTAGATTTAGAAGTAATCGTTGACAGTCATTTTTTATGGGTTCACCAGTCAACTACTTGTTATAATATAAAATCTCTTGTTTCATTCTGAGAGTGCTTTAATAACTGATTCCACTAATCACTTAGCAAACAATTGATATTAAAAAAATAAACATTGGAAATATCTCACATTTCACTTCTAACAAAACCAACTTGATAGTGAAACATAACAATCATGAATAACTGAAAATTATTCAATTTTGAAAAGTATATATTATCAAATTTAGGAAGCGACTCCAACAATGTATTATTCTTATTATTGAGGAAACAGCTTGTTAGACATAGAAAGCGTCTTCTAATGTTACGGTGAACTCTTTCGAAATATGTTTCTGATTCTGTTTTGTTTGGGAGTCGAACAAGCCCACCATGAATGATTATTATCAATGTAAATTTCTCCAATGAAAATCCAATATCGATGTCAACAAAACGAATTCGAAATACACACATTTCAATCAATAATTAATGTTGGATCGCGATTAAATCAAATTCACTGTCAACAATTTATTACTCTAATATAGTTAACGAATGATTCATTCCAAGGAATAAACATCACGACAGGCTGTTTATAACCGAATATCACACATACTAATGGCAGATAAAAGCGCATGTGTGCCATCATGGCAGTGTCTTTGTTCTAGACTTTGTCTCGGTGGTCATGAAATTACCTGTTTTTGTCTGTCTCGCGGTCGTAAATTTTTCTCGTGTCCAGTGCGTCTCTGCTGTGATTCTAGTTGTTTTATTAGAATGCAAATCCATCTGGAAAGTGTTACGGATTGAGTGATTCAGTTCAAGAAATACAGAGCTTTCTTTTTCCACTCCCACTATTTTGAACCGTTCAATACGTATGTGGCAACTGTTAGGTAATGGTTCATCTAGAAGACAAGTGTTCTAGATTAATGTCGGCCGCTTCCGGATTTTTTTTCTGAAAGTAATGGGATATGTAACATTCAACCTGATAAATATGATCTCTTGACTACATTCAATTTCCCAAAAACCAAATTCAGCGAATTTTTGTTCCAAATTCTTCGAAAAATGAATTGAAAACATATTTTAAGAGAATTAATTCTTCATCAGTTCGTGAATTGGTACTACTGAATCAAGTTGTATCCATGAATCGACAATCAATTGTTTTTTCACTTCCTTTCATTGTTGTCACTCCGTGTCTTGTCGATCGTTGAGAATAAGTTATAACTTATAAGTAAATAACGCGGAAGCATGCCCGACAGAAGTTGAAATTTTCGGGTGCCAGCAGAAATATATTCTTCTTTCGCCATCTATCAAGCGAAGGTCTGAATATAAACCCAGGGTTGATAGGCTGTTATAGTTTTATTGATTCCGATCATTGTGAATGTTATTTTTTCTACGTGAAATT
Source organism: Zygogramma bicolorata (assembly GCA_032362365.1). Lineage (NCBI taxonomy): Eukaryota > Metazoa > Arthropoda > Insecta > Coleoptera > Chrysomelidae > Zygogramma > Zygogramma bicolorata. The sequence continues at coordinate 320,857 of JAVJAQ010000857.1, read as the reverse complement.
CAAAACTTCTTTGTACATTCAGCACGATTTCATTGAACTGAGTACCTCTGTCGTTTCTATTCTTTCGTTTCCTTCGAAGTGTGTGATGTTGTTTGAGAATTAGCTATTTTGTATAACTACGTTGGAGTGTACCCGTTAGCGTGTACTTCCTAAGTTCCGATGAGCAGAATGGAGTTTCAATACCAGGAAAAGGTTTTTAATTTCTTTATCGTTTGGTACGTGCAAACTGTTTTCTAGCAAGCAAACATCATTATCGAGACACGGCACATTGAAACACTTTGAGAAAATCTTCGTAAAAACTGTGATGTGCTAAGGTTTATGGTAAACCATTGTGGAAAGGAAGTTTAGATGAATTTTTATTATGCTACCATCAACTCTCATCTGCGGTATTGAATGCTAAATTGGGATAGTGGACCATCTGCTAACCAGGTGTTTATCCTTCAAAAATATGCCATTCGCATTATTGCTCGTTTGGAATCGCAACAATCTTGTAAAAAGTACTTTCAAAGGTCTCGAAATAATCACGGTAGCTGGTCTATATATCTATGAAGTCTACATTTATGTTTATAAAAAACAATCTCCATTCTCATCCAAACGACAAGCTCATGAATATTCAACTCGTTTGAAAGATTCACTTGTGCCCAATACACATCGTAAGTCTAAGAAAAAGTTTATCTCTAGGACCAAAATTATTCAAAAAGTAAGACGAAGCAATTGAACTCTCACCAGACATAAATATTTTTAAATTTGCTCTGAAACGTAGTCTTGTCGAGAAAAAGTTCTACACCATCGACGAATGTTTAAGCTGAACTGCAGTAATCAATAGTTATTTATATAGTAATGTTTATTCATACAATTAAAAATTTTTCTCATTCGTCATTTCTTAAAAAAAAATTGTGATTTCCGTCTTCCCTGTTTCAACACTCTGTATTTTTTTCTCCGTACACTGGCAATTGTTTTTACTTCTGCATTGTACTTTTTAAGTGTTGAAAGAAATATTATCATTATTATTATTATATAAGCTTTTGACTTGTTCAGGGTCGTTGTTTCATTATAGGAATTCATTGCAGATTTACGGTCTTCTTTTTTCATATTGTTCTCATATCTCGATTCAGGGAATGATTCGAAATTTGGAATACATGAAAGATGAATTCATACCATTAGATGAATAGAAATGTTCGTTACATTGTATATTATATCTCAATATATCGTTTCGAAATGGAACACTTTCAAGGGGGACTTCACAGCCCTGATAATTATAAACGAATGACAATTTCAATTTGTGAAATATCAAATGACGTGAACAATTGAAATGAGAAATAGTCTATGCGAAGTCAATTCGAATGACATAACTAAATATAAAGAACGTCGTCAGTTTTTTGTATGGCATGGACGGCGAGTTATAATATTTTTTCACAATCATTATATTCATGTGGGAAGTTATAATATGGTATTTCAAGTAGTGAATTCACCAGGCCCGTACATTAGTCTTTTTTTCAGCTGTTCGGATCGACTTCGTATAGACTACACCTGAACAAAAAAAAGTACTTCAAAGCGTATGGTTTTCTCTGGGACTATGACAAAGTTGATAGGAGTGCTAGAGCCTGTCCAGTTGAGACGTAGCGCGTAGACACTAGATTAGAATAGATTATCGGGGAGCTGGCACTTGATCTGATTCACCTTGGCTGTTAGAGCTCGTTGTCTAGCTTGATCTCTTTGATAAGACTCCATAGCCTTGAGACTGACCCCTTCATATAGCTAGCAGCCTCTGGTTTCTCCTCCCCGCATCTTGCGTGCTATCGCTTCGCATTCACAGAGCACATGCAGTGCGGGTTCTTCCTCTTCTTGACAGAACCTGCATTGGGTTTCTTCTGTCAGACCAATTTTGCTCATATGTTTTCTGAGCCGGCTATGCCCCGTTAATAGACCCACAACTACCCTTACAACCTTACGGTTGTGGTTCAGCAGTCTTCCGTGAATCTGGGCGCTGGTAACTTTATGAACTCCTTCGCCTGCCTCAATCCAGGGAACTTATTCCACCAATCTTTCGATTCGTTTTGCATCCATGAATTTATGGATATCTTTATACTTGCTTTCGCTACCCCGCAGAAGGGTTCTGGGCCGATCATAGCCTTAGATGGGACTTCACCGGCTAGAGCATCGGCCTCCTCGTTGCCCTTGTGACCCTCATGTCTGGGTACCCATGCTAGACACTAGCGCGTTCCCGAAATACTGGAGGTACATATATTCCGTCCAGATGCTTTCCCGCGTTTTCCCGCACGCGCGTAAAACGCGTGCATTCGCTCGTTTTACGCGCGAGCGCCGCACGAGTTGAGATACTCGGGCACGAATTGCTGCGTCCAGGACTATGGGCGAATTCATGGCGAGTGGAGGTATGATAATAAAAGAAGAGGTAGATTATTCCAAGAGTCATTGAACGTAGGAAGTGGGAAGAAATTGTTGAAATTTTATGTGAATTGTAGAATTGTATGCATGTTAAATCGACAATATGCAAGCCAGAACACAACCGCTGTATCCGACTCCTTGTTCATGTTCATAACTGGCAGGAAGTTCAAGTCCGTCCCAGCGTAAGGACGCGCGTAAAAAGCCTCTTCTAGACAGGCTCTCAGCACGTCCTGGCCATTTTTTGGTTGATAGTTCAGCTATTTACTGCTAGATGAATATTAATACTATGCTTGAGTAGTATAATGAATGCAATTCGATAGTCGAATCGTCATCAAACGATACCAATCGTGAATTGGTGTGATGAGACTAGAGATGGAACTCCTTCCTTAGTATGTTTAACCCTACACAACTCCCTTCCTCGAAATATTTCGCTGACTACTCCTTGCCCAACCGCTTCTCAATAAATGAGGTTTATCTACACCCGTATTCTAATAATACACTTATATGCCCACAACCCGTTTTATAATGAAATCCATTACGATACAGATTTTCATTACGATACAGATTTTCAACCAATAGAAACCCATTATTTTTCAATCAAGCATGATGTGCAAGCTTTGCATTTTGACGTTTGTCAAGTCAAAATCAGTAGGTATTGAATTCTTGAAGAATTTAGTTAATTTTCGATAATAGTATGAAAATGTCTCATAGCAGGGATGTAGAAGAATTACCAGCGACCCTCCACAGATGTCTTAGACAAGAAAAAAATACAATCGAAAGGATTATATTTTTCATTTGACAAATGCAAGACATATGTATGTTTTTATTTTCATCATAATTATGTGAGCTCTCATGTCCGAATGGTCAAAGGCGCCGGTAGTAAATAATTAGGTCCGGGTTCAATTCCTGACGTCGGCAGAATTTTTTCTTCCTTTTTTTTTTTCTTCTTTTCATTTCTCATTGTTGTATTTTCCGTGGTTATACCATTAATTATAATTTCGTAGAATTTTTCAAAGAAATACGATTGATTACCTACTATTATTGTGTTCAATATAAATACCTAATAAAATGATATTTTTAGTTCTTCATTATTTATCGGGTGTAGATAAAATAGCGTATGCAACTCTCATGTAATGGTTATTAATACACTCGCATAAACCATACGAAACTCACCTTCGGCTCGTTTCGTATCCCGGTTTATGCTCATGTATTAATAACCATCATTACACGATCGTTGCATAATATACTATTATTTATCACTATCGTCACGAGCTAACTCTCGTACAACCCAAGCCAGCGAGCACATCATCGAACGGAGAGAGCATTGCCTTCCTGCATTTATTCAAATGTTTCGTACCGAAATTCGAATTCCGTCGTCACGAGCACTTTCCACGTCTGCACGTGATGTTTGTGAATCGTCGATTAATTTGCGTACGCCATGAATTGTGTTTATGGCCTCTGGCCCGACGTATCGCTAATCGAATAGTGACAGGCCGTTGTCTGGGACGACCGGCCGCGGCCTTTGTGATTTCGCTTTTCATAGTTGTGAATCGCGCGATCGTGTGCGAACTAGTTTTCGAATTCGCTGGTATTTGAGTGGGTTGGCACTGCAGACTGTATGAGCGTATTTGTTTCGAGTAGTTTCGAGTGTGCTAGTCCGGGACGTACCTACGGTCAAATTTTCAATGATGATTCTTCAGTTGTTTGATGAATCAATGTACTGGTTTGAAGTAATTTTTATTGATAACCTACCACAATCTGTAAAAATCAACAATTAATTCAGGAATCCATACAAGTGTAAAAGGAGGGCCTTCTAGTCTACCCCAAAAAGTTGCTTCGTTACACCCCGTTTCAACGATGCAATTTGTCGCGGCGACTTGTCGCTGCGAGATATGTCATCTAGATGTCAGTTTGCATTGCCAATATTGAATGTTACCAAGATGAACGTCTACATTATCACAACTGATATATAATTTCATTCATTTCTAATAATTGATATTGTGATTAAATCACCTCATAACTCAACTTGATTCCTCAAGTCTCGAAAAATAATTGGAATGTTCAAAATCAATATTCTTCACAATGATGCCACCACATATTTTGGTGGTTTACGCCAACAAATTCACCATAGAAATAACTGAGTCGCTGCAACTTATCGCACCAAAAAAGATTCATGCAACTCGAAAAACTTGCATGATTACATGCAATTTTCTGGAGTTGCAGCGACAAATTTGCTTCGTCGAAACAGGCTATTAGTGAAAACTGTTCCTTCTGAATGAGAACTATGTCCTGAACTCCAGCGAACTGTGGTTGAAGTGGCAATTGGCAATTCTACGGAAGTGCAGAAGGGTCATCCCTTTTATTATTTTATTTTTCGATAATTCCTTTTCGGAATTCTGACTATTATCTCGAAATTCCAACTTTCATTTCCGAATATCTCGAACTGAGAAGTCGAATTTCTGAAATCAAAGTCGGAATTATGAGATAAAAGTCGAAATTATGACTTCCAAGTCGAAATTATGGAAACAAAATTTTGAAAAGGTATGCCCCCTCAGCGCTTCCGTACAACTCGGTTTATTTGCTAAGCATTATCCATTCAAATTTTTTGTTGCTTGACCACTTATATCGGTTCACCTGAAGCTCAGTTCGCTGCAGCTTCTACAACTGGCCCTCAGTCAGCAACTTCTATAACTTAATTTCGTCCCTTAAAAAATATATCGGAGAATCATCAAGACCTCTGGAACTGAAGGTGCGAATGAATGAACATGAGATTTACAAGCTTGGTGGTTTTCAATTATCAGAGCACTCTTACCACCGATGAAGTGACACTCAAAGATAGCAAGGGAGAGTAAAAGCAGAAATCGAAAATTGGGGAAATTTGCTTTTATCATGCTGCCTGAGGAGAACTGTATCTCTATGAGTTCTAGATATGAATTGCACGTTACCTCTCTTGAATACAGAATGTCAGGTTACATCTCAGATCTTTGACATTGTTTCAGAAAGAAATATTGAAGTAAACTAAATTTGAATGAGTTTTGAAAACCTAAACAAGTTTGGTTCCCGAAAAATTAACAGAGAAAAGTGATTTTTATAAATGTTAGCTATTTTATTTCCTCATTCAGAAGGATATTTGTTTGTATTGACGGAGAAACTTTTCAACACTAGAAGTCTGCCCTTTTCACACCTTTCTGAAGCCCGTATGACACGGACAAGTTTTTCACTCATAAAATGAATCATTTTTTAATTTAACGAATCATTGACAATAAAATGGATAATTTTCTGTGTAAAAATCTAATGTTGTGTGACACTAAAACAAGATATCCTGTTTTACAAGATACTGTGGAATATGTGTACAGTTCCTCATTCAGAAAATGGATGAAAACATGAATTTCATCCATTTTCTGAATGAGAAACTGTATACATATTCCACAGTATCTTGTAAAACAGGATATCTTGTTTTAGTGTCACACAACATTAGATTTTCACTCAGAAAATTATCCATTTTATTGTCAATGATTCGTTATATTAAAAAATGATTCATTTTATGAGTGAAAAATTGGTCCGTGTCATACGGGCTTAACACTAACTCTCTTTTTATTGTGAAAGGTTATCCAGTCACCCATATAAAAATGAAGTTCATCATGCATTTTTATTATAGATCTGTTCTTCTCATATCTCAAGAGCACGAATAAGTTCGTCTTAAACATTTCAACACAAGCAATTGTTCAAACTTCATTCACATGATCCACTTTGTCCGATAAATATTTCAAGACGTAACGGGTTCATGAAATATTCCTTATTCGGTATGGTATTCAAGAGTTATCTGTCATTTCTAGAATATATCCGTCGTGGATATCAAGTGTTTGATACTCAATATTCGATAAGGATCAATGTGGTGACAAGTGACGTTGACAATGCTTACGTTAATGACAGAAAACTCAATTGAAAAAAATGAAAGACGGCTATCAATTCAATCCTCCATGAACTTGATGGTACGAGGAGAAAATAGATCTGAAGTCAGAAATGAATCATTTGAAATTCATTCTTAAGATTGAAATGAATGAAAAATACTGCACAGTGTGATCCTTTGGGTGTACAACGAATGGAATTTTTTTCTATTACCTACACGATCGAAATCTGAATACCGAATGAAGTTAGTGCAAGTCCGAAAACTATATTGGATAAACTGAAACTAGCTTCAATTCAAGTAGCATACAGAGCAGTTGAAAAATCATTGAGACCGTTGAGGGATGATGTTCCTGAATTTCTTAAAATACTCGAAAACGTTATTTGAGAAAAATGCTTCGAATTGAAAGTTACGCTCGATGCCAAGGTCACACACACTACACAAATTTTATAACAAAATTCAGAATCTTCTGAATTTGTTTCAGTTGTCTGATTTATTACATGTTTCATGGCATAACCTTTCTCAAAAGGCATTTTTATGTAACCGTCTAGGTAACCACCCATTGTATGTTTGTCACGAGTTTGACCAATTCAAAAATTGATTCGAAGATGTTAGGTTTGTTCTGGTTCTGAAAAATTGTGGTTCTCGGACGTCAGGATCATGCGCAGTTAATAAAGAACGTTCTGGTTTGTCGAGGACAAGTTCGGATTGATGAATCCTCTGTTTTGGTTTCGCATTTAAAATGATCTCGGACCGTCCTGAACTATCACGACTTGTTTTTGCTCTTGAGCGAGAACTGATGAAAACTGTTCTCGATGCGCATGCGCAGTCAAGTTCAAGTCGCAGGTAGGCAGGTAGGGTAGGTGTTTGTTTATAGTTTATTAAGCTGTAAGCTCCTCTACCTACTTTTGGTTTGTGTGATTTATACAAATCCAAAAATATTAGGATTCTCTCCCTGCTAAAACAATTATCTCCATCCCTATCGTCACTTTTTTCATTTTGTATTAGAAACTCTGACAACTGATATTCAGGACCATGCACTTTTTCACTCAATGTTTACCTGACATGGTACCAAAAATGTTAAAGAAAAATAATGAAAATATACTGAAGAACGTTTCAAACTGCGATTACGAATGACGAAAAAACAGTGAACTGAGTGACCTCCCAAATATATATGCCCAAAATCCCAAAATACTTTTCAATGGCAGCCAACTCAAAACATCAAAACTCAAACCTACTGTGTTGAAACCATTAATTTCCAAGATGCCCACTTGTCAAATAAAAGCTCCCTGTATACGAAAGATGGCGCAGTGGTCACTCAAAAAGAGCGTTCTGGTTCAACCAAGTGTTCGAGATTGTCCTGGACTGTCTGGGATTTTTTGCTCCTACGCATCATGTCCTGCGCAGGTTTGAAACTGTTCTGGATCTTCGAACCAGAACAAACCTGAGTTTATCACTGAGCAATCGTGGTTTTCTGAAGATGTCTGGCCTGATTTTGGATCCTCAGCATTTCCAACAGCATTCATTCAGCATTTCGAACAAGTGATGGATGATATCTTGTGGTTGTCCATAAGAAAGATCTCTAAGAACAATTGTTGTAAATTGTTGTTGTTCGTTCCGTTAATCAGCTGACGAACGTCAATCCTCAGAAGTCGAAACTTGTGCGAGCAATGGATCAACGAGGCCTTACCTTTTAACGTGCGATTACTCAGCACGGTGGCCCGGCGAGGATCGAACCCCGGCCTTCCGCTTTACAGGCAGATATGCTAACCACTACACTACCGAGACCACAAATCACGTACAATTATGGAAATTCAATGAATATCAATAGATTGGACAATAGTGGACATTGCAGGATTTTTTATGGACATCCATATTCGCATATTTATTATTATTTTGTCCATTCATGGAAATTTATGAAAGAGTCGGGCTGGTTTTCGATGCACTGGAACAAGAAGATATCTCACGAACATTCATAGGAAATTTTTTGAAGAAAAATATTTTCTAGTCTCAAGAAGTTACGATAGCTTGTGACAGACTCTTTTATATTGAATTCACTTTCTTCTAAGTCGAAATGAAACCGCCATACTTCCGCTTTACTTTCACTGCTGTCGAAACCGAAAATAAGCAAGTTCAAGCTGATGCTTCGAGAATTTGCAGTTATCAAGTTTCAAGAAAAAATAGCATGAGTGATTTGAAGAAAACATGTTTTATTGGCTCTCATAATTGTTGGACTTGCTTGCGGGTCGTCCGTTAACTTTCGTGCTCGTCATATTAAAAAATATCATTTTATTCTAATAACACAATATAATGTTCAACTCTGCTGGAAAGGGTGCATCTTTCGCATTTTTGCGTACACAGCAAAGTTTTCCAGGTTCCATTTTTTTCCGTGACAGGTTTCGGGTATTGAACAATCTGCGCGAGAAAAATGAGCTTTGGTGATTGGAAATTTAGCAATATCTCCCAGACTATACGGGTATGACTGACCTACGCTGAGAGTTTATTTTTAGATTGCTTAGTGTGATTGATATCTTTATGAATAGAGCTCATTGCACGAACTGTGGTATGCAGATAATTTATTTTATTCTGGTGGAGTAGGTACAGAGAAAGATTATTGAATACAAGGTGTGAATGATTATGTATAAAATATTGCATATTATACATCTTGGGAAAAGGTACTGGCTCATTACTTCGATGGAATTTCCCTCCTAGATAACAAATGGCTAGTGTGCACTGGTTCGAGATCAAAAAAAAAAAAAAATCGACTGTTCGTGAATTACTTATTACATACATAGAGACGGCTTCGCCTTGTAATCAGTATTGGATGTCATAACTCGAATGTTTTAAAAAACTGGAAAGATTGTATTTCAATTCTTTGCATGAAAGTTTCGAGGACTGAGACATATGGTATCAAATTAGTCACTGATTTTTAAAAGCGAATTTTATTGTTGGGAAAGTTATTCAAATCGATATTACGGCAATACATATCTTTAAGTAGATTATTAGTTGACCGAAATGAAAGCTGTAGTTGACAATAATCATAGTTGAATGGTATTGTTTAACTTCCTGTCTATAGCATTGATATGTATTGAAAACTAATGGGTCGAAACAACAAGTTCAAAGTTATAAATCGTATTGAATTAGGTATAAAATTGTTCAAAAAAAGAACCAATAAAAAATTGCCGCAATTCTTCAGAAAAAAACTAACCAAAAAGAAAAATTGGAAAAATTAGAAAAGTCAAAACTCGGAGAAAAGGCAAAAAACTGAAAGAATTAATCGAAAACTGAAATTGAAAATTCAGGTAATTTTATATTCAAGAAACAATGTTGAGATTGAGTTACAATCGAGTAAGTACTCAAAACTGGCAATCAATGTATAGAACTAATATACTTCATTTTCGACTAATACATAGTGTATTATAGTTATGGTTTCTGCAGGCATGATGCCATATATTATTCCCTTAGGGAGTAATAGCGAGGGATAAATAGAAATAGACTTCATTCCTTCTTGCAGTCCCATCATAAAATTTATTGAATTCAATATTTTCATGGAAACGATATAACCGAGCTCCAAAGTGTCAGTGTCAAACTCGTCGGTAGTGTTTGTGTATTTGTATTGGGAAATAAATTAGTCTTAGAGGAAGTAGAGTATACTACTCACAATAATGAGTATCATTCTCTCGGAATATTACTCCCTCGCCGCTAACGCGGCTCGGTTCGTAAAAATTCCTCGAGAATAATAGCTATCATTATTAACTCGTGGTAAAATCTTTTGTAACAAAATGTGCTGGCGCCGGCCCTGTTGACTTTGGATGCAAACTGGTGCGACAGTTCCAGGAAACAATTATTCCTGCGTGATCGCGGCTCGCCTAGAGTGTTCGATTGTCAGGATTTGTCTGGATGATTTTCCACTGTATGAGCACCTATATAAAAACGGGAGCCGCTCACTGCGACGGCAGAATATGTATAACAGAGAGTTTTTTATTAGAGAGAGTTTATCAGAGCGTTAGAAAGTTAGCGGAGCAATTTAAGTGATTGTGTTGTATTGTGATAAGAGAGTTATAATAAAAGAAGTTTAGTGTTGTTTGGTGTTTTAATTATTGAACCCAAGGATAAATCGTAACAGTAGTGTAGAAAGTTGGATTTTGCAAGGATAAATGGTAAACACTATTATAAATAGTGAAAAATCACCATGGCTTATGGTTCGTTCTTGTTTTTGTCTTTGACTAACAAAAAAATATCCACTCCGACCGAAAATCCATCAAGAAAAATATTAATGTAGGAAGAACTCAAACGTGTACTTACTCAACATTGAAATAATTGTAATTATCTAACCACAGAGCAGGTAACCTCATAAGGATAAAAGACATTTGGTTAATGAGACTACCACCAGACCACCAGAGGTGTAAAAATAAGGTAAAACAAAGACGAAGAATATACAAATAATTTCAATTATTTTTTCATTTACAGGAAATGTATCACCCTGTGAAACTCATGGAGGTGCGTGATTATTTTATAAACGAGAAAACATTCAAAGAAACGTGTCAATGTAAAGGAAATTTGGCATAAGTTTCAATCAAAGATGCGCCTTTTCGTATCTGAAGGATACCAATAAATTTTTCTGAAAGAATAAGCACTATAAACACAATAATACAAACATTTGCTTAATTTTTTTACCTCACCAATTAACTCGTATGCTCTGCTGCAGAACCTAACGACTTTCGTGAATTTTAAGGATTGAAGCACGGTACGATTATTTCCAAAATCTAACAAGATCAACTGGTGGTATTCAGAAAGGTTTGTAGGTATAATATCTCATGGATAACTTGGTACAATCTGATTGTGTTAATTGTGTAGGAATTATATTTTGAATACCGTTATTGATCCCTCAATAGCGACGATGAATGTATAAAAGAATCGAGGAAAACATGATTTTATTTTCCAATTTCATATAAATTTTTTTTCACTTTCCCTATCATTTGAATAAATAATAACTTGATGGAATTAACGAACTTGTGGAGTCCTCGTCCTCAAGGCATAAAGTTATACTTTATGCCCGTGGTACATAAATTTACCTAGAGAGCGTTACAAACGAGCTTTTCAGAATTTGTCATCGTACATACCTATGGAACTTAAAAACGAGATTTTCAGCCAATATTATGGAACGAAGAATACTGAAGGATTACGAGTATAATACTCTCACTGTGTATTCTTTTGTCAGATTCACTAGTTTATTGCACACGTACCTTGGGGCAAATACCTCTTGGTCGGCAATTTCCTGTGGTCTGTGCTTCTTTCAAAGGTGCCTATCAAATTAATCATAAAAAACCGGTCTGGAGGTTCGAGGGTCATTTTGACGTTGGCTTTTTACCCGATGGGACTTCAAACATAAAGGAGAAATTTGGTATGGCTGGATGGTCAAATTTCTTAACGGTTATATCTACTTTTATTCAAGAGTGAATTGAAGTTCATGAGCGGGAACTCATATCTAATTATAGGATGAGTTGGTCAATTTAATGATTACCGATCACATTGGGATATGGTACATTGTGAAAAAATGCATAAGTTTCTCTACGAGTACCGACTAATTTTTTGAGATAATTTATCTGCTTTCTGAACATAATTTGAAAGAAATATGTGAAATGTTGAAAAAAGGGGGTTCACGATTTACTGTTTACAGTCGAACAATTGATTTCATTAAGTATCTTCTGAATTGGAAAATATACCGATATTGATAAATCTGAGATAATTCAAATGCAGTCTATGAATTCGTTGATTCTACGAATTTTTTATTACATTGTGTTTGAGACGGAACATAATTCTAGCTGAAACTCATATCGTAATATTCAATAAATTCACGCGCTGCATGCTATAACGTGTAGATATCATAATTTGAGTTTGATGTCAGGATAACCCTCTGTAAGCTACTGTGCCTTTATTTCAATGAAAAATATCTGAATTTAGTATTTTGGGTAGCTGTTACAAAAAAACAATTATAGTTATTGAAACCAATATTTTACAACCTGAACTTATACTATCATGAACTGTTTGCATGCGTTGAAATATATTTTCCATGAATATTTCCATCGTATGTTAAAAATCCCATATGAAGCAGGACATTTTCGATCAATCACAGCGATAAATTCCCGGCGGGACATTTTCGGGCTGGTAAATACCTGGTAGGTATCGAAAAATACCGGCTCGGTCCGTGTATCTATAGTAACGATTGTTAAATTGTACATTTGTCATCTTGACAGGCATAAATACTGAATTTTAAACGTCGTTGTTTTAACTCCGGAAATATTCTACCGAATTACACTCGTGCATCGAAATAAACCTGATAATTTCCCATTCAAGCATGTTGTCAGTAAAAAACTGCATTCGGTTATTTTCATATTTTGCTAAAAGAGCTCTCCTCCTTCGGAGTCGGGCTCTTTCGACAAAATATGAAAATGAACTCATGCAGTTTTTAGACAACATGCTTTCATGGAAAATTATCGGTAATTTTGAAGCACTTGTGTAATTACTCCCGATAACTTTTTTTGACAATGTTAATTCTTTCACTTAATTAAAAATGAGCCAATAGTTGACCTCAAGAATTTAGTTGATCTCGCGGAATGATAAGTGCAAGAATTCGTCATAATATTAAACTTGTTTTTTATTACAGATTATTCTGTAACAGGCAGTAGTAACTCGTTTCGTACAATTCAAAATGATATATATATATTCTTTTATTATTGCTTGTTTTTCTCAATAATTACAATGTAGTTTTCCATTTATGCGACCATCCTGATACATTTACTACTCACAAACAAAAAGAAGAAGAGAAGGTAGAGAACTAAACCGAAAATTGTTAGTTATCTGTTCTGGCCTTCTGCTCTTCCAGATTAAAATTGGCAATTTACTAGCATCCACCAACGTGGAAATAAATATATTTTGGAATGATTGCTACTTAAAACTATTCCAAAACATAATAGGTAGAGTAAATCAAAAAATATCTTCATCTATTCAGTCTTTTCATATTCCATTATAACAGTCACCCTTGATATGTATATCTGTTGGCAGTCGTAGTTCAAAAAAAACACAATGGTTACTTCCCATCAGTCAAATCCATTTTACCGGCTTTGTTCCACAGTCTTTCAGTCCTAGATTAAAATCTCCCTTCCTTCAACGATATACAGAATCACAATCCGTCCGCGTTCGCCGAAAGGCTGAGCCTGAAAATAAAAAATATGAAAGCATGACGTGTGGGCAGCGGAAATGGGCCCCATTATGCGGGCACGTGCCTCGCGGAGTAGAAGAGTTGGCCTCATCGTGATGCGACTAATGCAACACACACTAATAACGCCAAAACCGCCATCATGTCGCAACGACTGCTGCGTTAAAAATAATAAATAATTGCGCAAATTGTGCGAACATGTGTTGCCGCTGTTGGTTGGTGAGATAATAATTATCAACAGGGCTGTCGGTTTGGAAATGTAGGAACGTGCTAGATTTGACGAAAAGTTTACCTAACTGAATAGAAATGTACCCTGGATCGGAACTCTGTAAGAACACAATCGAAGCAAAGTGATAGTGGTTCGCTTAGACCAGTGGTTCTCAAACTGTGGTACGCAGGGTAGGTTAATGGAGAATTAGACAATTTTTATTTCTTCCCGTTTCTATCAATCTGATTGCTCGAGCTACTTTGAACCAATGGGTGCAATAGATCTATCTCACCTCGTAGAAATAGGCTTCAGCAAACCTGTTGATAATTAGTCACTGTGTTGGGAATCGCCGCCTGCCAATTTTTTATGAATAGACAGCAAGAAACCAACAGAGTTTCAGTTTGAAAATGGGAACTTATTGAGTAAACGCATTGTTTTAGTGGAGCCCTTTGTTTCCATTGCTAATGTAACCCTGCGAAGGTAATATCTCTGATATTATTGTATGTTGGAAACTAATGGCAATGATCAACAAAATAACACTCTGGGAAAATGACATGGAAATCAACTGTGATAACTTTGAAAGATTAACATCACTGAAATTCAAATTGGAGATCGCAACAGCTCATTGAAGAGTAGCATCGATGTTATTGGAACTATGAGCAAACTGACAACATTCTAGAAGGAACAACTGATTGAACTAACATGTGGTACGACGTTAAAAAAACTATTTGAGTCAGATTATCAAGAAATTTCAATTATTTCTGTGAAAATTCTTATTAGATTTTTTACAGATACCAGAATGAAGATAAGACGGTTTTCGAGCCAAACTTACATAAAAAGTGATTATAGAAATAAACTGAATGAATGTTGAGGCGATTTACGGTTGTATTTAACAAAGCTTTAACCAAACATTGAGGAACTATGCAAACAGAATCAAACTCATTCTTGTCAATAGGATTTTGTAACTTGTTAAAAATATATTTTCAGATACATTTTGTTTCCAATGTGAAAAGGTGACCCTCCCTTTGCCAAAGCCCCCCACAATTATAAGGGGGTACGCAAAATAATAATTTTCCATCAAGGAGAAGACTGTACGTCTTTTAAAAATATTAGACTGTGACCAATTTTTATGTACTCGAATAAAAAGAGAGAAAGTTCATTATCAACTTTCCTTACTGATAGCGACAAATATCTCCAAAATGTCTTTATTTTTCCGATCGGTAACTACTTATCGTGTGTAACGGAAGTACCTTTGGAATTTCTATGATTGCGACAGCAATTTTTATGTCTATCTATTTCTAATAGTTTTATCCAACTATACTTTTTACTGATTCTTACAGATGTAGGTTCGGTTGTGATTTGATTTTTTTCAAATTGAGATTGCGATTCAAAATCAATTGAAACAAGAAAGAGCGGATTATTTTTCCTCTATTAAATATAGAAAAATATGGGGCGGAGGAGCATGAAAATAAATGCCGTTCATCGGATGCATCTTATCGATATTTCGTTGGAGCACAAGGTGTAAATGGTACAAAAACCACTGAACATGTCAAAGGGCTGGCTAGGTAAAAATATGTCTTCGTGAGTGTTCTGTTTTGATTATTCGTAGCTCAAAGATCAATATATCTTCGGAAAAATAGCTAGTTTGTACATTTTGATAATTTTGCAAAGTAAAATTCTATGGAATTTGGATTACACCAAATTCAAAGAAATATTCGTATACCTACTTATATTCTACCACAACAGAAAGCATCCACACTCAAATGAGACAGTCACATTCTGAATGAATCGCCAATCTTTGTGTCATCGGAATCCGAATTGCCAACAATGTGAAGAAGGACAAATGGAAATTCATTAATTGAATTATTGGAAATCTATCACTTGTTCGTCTGATTTCCTCCTTGCGCCCTCTTTTAATGCTCAATCGCCGCCACTGCAAGCGCTGCGATTTTTGATTGTACTAAACTAGTTGCTGTGTATCTTCTGAAGTCTGAAACATTCAACCCGTAGTTCAACTAAGTAAAAACTGAGTTATAGTACTGGTGAATGATTCTCATTGGACAAATAGATTCTTGAATCTCCCTGAATGTCACTATACATCTAGAATGCCATATGGGTACGATAATTTTTTTATTGCACTAGTGCAATGGAGAACCAGTTTCTCCACTTAATATAGTTGAAAAAGTTTATATCTCTGTATCATATTTGGAGATATCTGAATGACGTTTACCTGCTGCACTCAGAGGTACTGCTGGTTAACACATGTTTCAAAAGGTCTGTTCGAGTCATAAATGCTATAACCGTAAAGTGTCAACTCCATCCATAATTATGAGACAAGCACAATGAGCAGATTTGACCATTCAGCGTCATATCCCCCTGTATTATCACTCAAGAAATCCATTCTTATTTAAATAAACATTGGAATCATTCGAGATGTCCCCGACAGTTTTTATTAAAGAGTTATTGTAAGTGGGTGGCAAGGGAAAACAAAAGTATATATAAAAAGAAATCAACTTAGTGATAATGGTTGACAGTTCAAATCATAAAGGAATTTGAGCTTGTGTCATTCTTACAGGCGAAAGGGGCAGAGGGGAATGGACGAATACATCAATGTTGAAATATTGAAAGAGATTGAATGGAATTGGTCGATACTTGCGATAAAAATCCATATTTAACAAAAAATGTCCTTCAGTTTGACCGTAAAACATAGGGCGTGATCTCCATGACAATGTATAATATACTCTCTTGACCTGACACCAAACTTTTATCTCTATAGTTTTTGATATGCGTACCCAGCTAATGGGATTTATGAGAACCAGTTCACCTACACACTACATATCCAAACTACCTAAACGTTGAAATTTCTCACTTTGATGGTGGTCTCATCACGGTATTTTTCATGTAAATAATAATGATTAGCCTATAAACTGTCATAGTTTGTGAAACAGACAAGTTGATACGTACAGAATATTTCTCAAAAATCTCTCTCCAAATCGGATATAACCTTCAATTCCACTTTTTTTTTGTTAATTCATAGTAAATACTATTAAATATCGTTCATTTGCAAATTTTTCATTCAAGATAAGATGATAAAGATAATTCAGAATCTATAACTTCGTTGAGTGGGGTATGCAATTTCGTGTACCTTTGTAAGCTTTGCTGATTTTTTACATCTCTTCGAATAATTCTGTATTAGAGTTATCGTTATCTACTAATTTCATTCCATTGAATACAGTGCGATTTTCATAAACGGCATACAAATGTATTTCAATTTTCTGGCAGTATTACTAAAAATATGGCTCCCATGCCCTTGCCGCAGGTCAATATATACGAAGGTAACAACCCTCACGTAATCCCCCAGGTAAAAAGGGCCCAAGTACCTTTTTTGGCGCTCGGGCCGATATTTCATTGAATGGTCCTTGCACCTGTCGGAATATATAAAATTTGTAAGCAAACACCATTCAAGCGATTCAAAAGAAATTTCTTGGTCGGTGGTTTTAATTCTCGCCCCCCTAAAGACGGTGTTGCTTTTGTAGTTTGTATTTTTTCTTCTATAAAAGCTTGCAAGAAATATATGTTAGTTGGGACAGTACAAAGACCTCATAATAGAGTTTGATCGATAACAAGTACAATATACCTCGAAAAGTTTGTGAGAGTTCGCTTGATGACTGAAAAGAATCTATTGGTTGGGATCGGGAAAAAATACCATCGAATTGACTATCTATGAGTGGATGCTGGAACGCTGGGGGGCTACAAACATTTCAAGTGATTACTGACTTTGGAGAAAGTTATAAAATCTAATGATAGGAAACTTTGCAGATGTGGACTTTTCGTGCAATTTTGAAACATACGTAGATAGAATAAATAATTCGAAATACCTTACACTCGTCGAGGTATATCATTCATAAAAGTTGGTGAAATGTTTGAGATTTGAATTCATTAGTTCATGACTTGTCACGAGAATGCTAGAAAATTGGACGGAAAATGACCACAAACAATTAATTGAAAATATTCCTTTAAATAGTATCTATCACACGTAAAACTACTACTATACTTTGCTCTATAATATTCTACAGGCCCAATGGTTTTCCCAGTTTTAATTTTTCAACAGGATCTTTTTTCAGTGTTGCTACATCGTTTTCTTTCCATGATCGTTAATTTCCTTTTACAATTCTAGCATCTACATGATCCATGTTACGAAGGATTTCTGTTTATTTTTGTTTTATCATGCCCTAAAAATCGGCCTATACCACTAAAAATCCTGTTTTCGAAGTGTAGATAGATAATATTATCACTGGTTCCGTAGACCGAAAACGAAGGTCAATAACAAATTTTGAGTTTATTGTAGTAGGCTTCTCTTCAAACGATAAAATCATGAGTAGGTACAACGGAATTTTAAGGAAAGTAAAACAGCTAACGTGAAATTCTTTCAAAGCATTTGGGAGATACAATCATTGATCATTCCCATTCAAATAATTATATCTAATAATTATTCAAGTTTTATATTTATTGAAGGTTGAAATTTCAATAATCAAAATATATTTTTCCAATTTCGGTCTGATTTCCCAACGTTGTTTTCGTCCACTAAACTTTCATATTATGTTTTGCATACAATCTTATTTCAGTGTATGCTTTAGACTTAACATCTAGAACTGAATTCCTTGTTCAAATGAATAATCATCGACCATGTGCATGGTGTGTATATTCACTAAATAATTATTGCTATTCATGTTCATTCAAGAGGAAATATTTTGGCGATTTGATTGAAAAACAAAATCGATATTGCTACTTTTACTTCAGCCAGTTTTCTCTTTCTGTTTTGATGAATAACCAATTTATTAAGAAAATAAATTGAAAATTCTCATCGTGATTGCTCCTGATGAATGGCAAGCTTGAAATAACAAATCAATCCATGTCCGCGCCAGTTTCGGTATGGCTACCCTTGGGCATTCCGAATTGAAGGAATGCTGAGGGAATTTCATTATAGGACTCGAGTCTACTCGCTACGACAGCTGAATAGTTGGAGAGCGGTTTGACGAAGTGGAATATAAAGAAACGGTATTTTTATTGAGACAACGTTTGCGATAATTCCGTATAATTAAATTGCTATGCAAACAGCGGAAGTTTATTCTTTATTTTCTACTTTTTTGATGGGTATCTCTTTTTATATTTCCACTTGGCAAACACTATTACGAGTGCGCCTAGAAGGAACAGCATCGTGCGGGCAAAGGACATTCCTGACTCCCGTTGCTATTTCGACCGTAGGGAAACCCAGAAAAATCTACAGTGTTACCGGATTGGTTGATGTATTCGATCAAAAAACCTCACCGACAAGATTGTTATGTAGACAACCAACAAATCCATGTAGCATAAAGCCAGCCAAGGGCAAGTGGGGCGCCCCCCTTGGATTCAGATTTTTCAATCCATACTCCAAGTAAGACACGATATCGACTAAATTTTGCATTTTTTTTAAACCACACTCGTAAGCCCCGTACCAGTCGGCAATAGAAATCCACAAACACACGGATAATTTCAACAGAAAAGAAGAAGCTGTCAACCTCAACCGAATATGGAATCCCATTTTAAGAAAATCGATAATAACTGCAGGTAGTTCTTCAGATAATAATGATGATTATTCTCCGAACCCACATGAGGTAAACAAGGTAATCAATATTAATGACAATTCCCCGAATCCGAATGGAATAATTAGCACCGCCAACTACCTGAATCGGCATAAATACAACTTGCGAAGAAACAATCTCCAGTCATCGGAGTGAATTCCAAGATGAATGAACCTCCGAAGAAGCTAGCCACTCGAGCCAGCGAAACGTCAGGAAGAAATTCCAAAAAACGACGGCCTTCAAACCCGAATAAAAGTAGTGATACTGAAAACCTCGGCCGCGAAAGCCTCAACTATTTTGTCAGCTGTCAAATATGTGATGAATGGTTTAAAATAGTGAGAGTAGAAAAATGTCAATTACGTACGTAGAGGTTGAAATTATAATAATGGAGGTTCATCGATATACATTTTGGTTTCGTTCTAAAACGAATGCGTTTGGCATCCCAATAATATTTCACAATTTTAAGTTGTGTCACCAGGATTGCTGCAATGGATCACTGAAATATTGGCGTTATTTTGAATAATAAAAGTCTGGCCCTGATGTGCGACAGATTCTGTTCTCATGAAAATGGCTTATGAAAAGGAAACGTTTTATT
Source organism: Zygogramma bicolorata (assembly GCA_032362365.1). NCBI lineage: Eukaryota > Metazoa > Arthropoda > Insecta > Coleoptera > Chrysomelidae > Zygogramma > Zygogramma bicolorata. Next base: position 300,901 of record JAVJAQ010000857.1, on the reverse strand, counting down.
TTTGAAAACTGATATACGTAGTAGATGCTCGTCTCTCTCGAGAATTGTTATGGTGTAGGTATTGGGATTGCAAGAAAAGCAATACCCTTTCTAGTTGAAAGTTAAAAAATCAATGCTTGAGTCCGAAAACACTAATAATCGCTTACTAAATACTTACGGTTTTAAATTTTCAAACAATGCCGAAGTCATAAGCGTCGGCAAAGTGGCACTGCGATCTTAATTCAAAACCCCAATCGAAAAATGATCAGCTGCTCCTAAGAAGAAGCTCCTGCAAGTCTGACGAACAACTTAGAAGTGTTGCGCTACTCTTTAACTGTTTTAATATTTTTTGTTCTTCCGGGGGAGGGGGGGTGGGGCGCTTTTCTCCAGTACGCCCTTATTTACGTTGGTTCTTTGTCATATGTACTTATAAACTAGCAAACTACAGACATGGAGACCGATATCTCAAAAATATCTTCTTTCCCCCAGGTAATATTTTTTTATCGAATGTATGGTAGTAAGAGAAAATAGAGTGAATCGTAATGGTTCGGACTTCCATGGTCTATATTATTAACTCTATTGAAACCTGTTGATGAGAACGAAAGGATGAAAATACAAATCGAGTAATAAAATCAAATCCCAAACGAAAGGTTGATGGATTTTCTGGTCAATAATGAAATTAAGGAGTGATTGATCGAAGAAAATAATAAATGAATGAAATTATAACGGCATTCAGACAAATCATAAGAATTAGAGAAAATTGAACTTAATCAAGCGGGATTCGAACCCACGACCTTGCGTTCTCTAGGCGGATGCTCTACCACTGAGCAATCGAAGACCCTGAGTTCTCCATCGCAAATTTCGGAAGTCATTGATCTCAAATTCTATTGTTAGTTGTTATTATTCAATCTAGAACCTTCGGCGATTTTCGACTGACGGAGGTGTCAGAAGGAAAGGATACACGTTCATTGTCATATGGTCTCACAGTACCAAATTGTACTTTTCAACCGAAGCGTAGTCGATGTTTATCGACTTCAGCAGGTATCAGTTGTAGATACCATCCAGATGATTTCAAGCCGGAAATAGAATTGATAGATGTATTAGTGTCTGTATAATTAACAAATGAATGAAATAATAACGTCATTCAAACAAATCATTAGAATTTTAGAAAAATAAACTTCTTCAAGCGGGATTCGAACCCACGACTTTCCGAAGTCGAAGACCCTAAGACCCCTGAGCATCCGCCTAGAGGACGGAAAGTCGTGGGTTCGAATCCCGCTTGAAGAAGTTTATTTTTCTCAAATTCTTATGATTTTTCTGAATGCCGTTATTATTTCATTCATTTGTTAATTATACAGACACTAATACATCTATCGAAGGAAATAATGTTGTTACAAAAATCGAGATCCCCGAACCGAGTTTTCTGATATTTTTGATAGGGGTAGATGTTGAAAATAATTACAACCTCAGTTATTGCTTACTTGTAGCTGATGCAAAAAATTAATTAGATTATAGAATAGCGAAAAATTGAAATAAATTATCAGAACACCAATATATGGAAGTTACGAGAATAGAGTTATTATAGCCACATTTATTGGTAACTTATAATTGATGAATAGATACGTCATAACTATTACAAAAAATTGAATAGAATTATAGGAAGGACACCAATATATAGAAGTTACAAAAAGAGTTGTTTGAAATTTTTGATAGGGGAAGATATTGGAAATATCTACAGCCATGGGTATTGGTTTTCCGTGATAAGTCATTGTGCAAAAAATTTAAATAAGTTATTTGTAAAAAACACTATCATCAATCACTCGAACAGGTGTGAAGGAGAAAGCTTATTCTTCTTTCATCATCTAGTACTTTGACTACACGAACCGTGTGTAGACGAAACCAGTTATTCAGCCGTTGGTGTGCCAGTAAGTGTGCGATTTAGAGCGAATTTACTGCAAATTGATCCATAAACAATTCAAACGACTCGACGGCAACGTTCCTACCGACGACGGACGGCGGACACTCAAACATTTACGATCGTGAGAATTTAAAAATTAAATCCACCTGTGCAGTTGAGCCGTTCCTGGAGCATGAGCGGGAGCTGCTATACGTGATGTCGGCGTTGCCAACAGGAAATTTCACAGATTCAAATATTCTTAGAGCACTAAACCCGATATTAATTAAAATATCCAGTCATAAATAATTCTTTTTTCTATTTATCTTCGAAATTGGGTTTATAGAATCAGATAATGCTGCCCTCCAATCTGAAGGTCATAACGGAGAATAGCACAAAAATCTTTGCTAGATGAAAGCAGGAGTTATCCCTAGTTCACTGCTCCCACTCAGTTCACCTGATTTCCGTACCCAATGATTTCTCATCACATGCAAGAGCGGTCTCCGAATGAACTTGAACTTCGGAGGAAGTAACTTAAAGGAATAACGTTTTCTCCCTCACACGAATTGAAAAAAATGTTTCCATACTATACGCCACGCCATGATTATACCAACATTTTTACGTTGTGACTGAGAAATCTCCATCTTTCAATTTTCGTCCAAGAATTTTATGTACGTACTTAAAAAAAATTGCTGTGTAAGTACCACAACACGTCTGAAGAAGCTATTGCATACTGAAACACGTGTGATGGTTTTTCAAAATGACTAGTGCTAAAACGCACGATTGAGTGTTCTTTGTGATCATATTATTTGATCGCTTCTTATTCTCATACATTGGACAATTTTCAGCATTTTCAGCCGCTGTGATGCATATTTGAGGCGGAAGAAATCGACAAACTCTGTCATCTTATCATAGTATTCAATATAAAATCGAGTGCACCAAATGATACCATAACACACAATATGTGTCCCAGTTCAAAATTCATCATTTCATACAACGAACAATTATCATCTGCGCTTGTCACGTCATTCGTGATGCTGACAATCTGTATCGACGAACTGGGCAATCTTTGGGTAGAGAGAGTCAAATCGCTGGGCAAAAGTGGGGTAAGACTTCCGTATTCGAACAGCTAAATTTGTATATGAAACTTCACAGTGGACATTCTGCCTTATTCTTTATCACTTGTTACAGTTTTTCAATAAACAACAAAATAAAATCCCCGATATGATATGGAGTTATATCGCGATGTGCATTATGTTTTTTTATGAAACCTCCGAACCTTTTCAGGAATTTTTCTTCAGTTCCATATTGAAAAACTGTACAAATAGATAGAGGTGGAATGAAGTGTACTGGGCTGGGCGCGTGATGAATGGAAACGCACTTTTATTTACGACCGTTTTTTTTCATGCAAAAAAGAAGGCGGGGTATGTCCTATTTCCGAACTTCGAAGGGCCATAGCTCCTCCCACGAAATGACCTAGTTATTCTGAAGTGTTACATGTGTGTGACGTTTCATAAAATAACGGAAGGCCGAATACGGAAGTCAGGGTCAAAGTGGTTCTGCGATATAATAATGATAATATTCTTTATTGCCATAAAATCAACATACAGGACATAGCAACGTTGGGTGATTGAAAGACAAGTGCAGACACATCATAATTGAAGTTAAAATATATTTTTTGTTTCAAATAGAATATGACTGAAAGTTTTAACTGTTTCCTTTGTGTTATACTTAGTTTTTATTTCTTTAGGGAGAGACTGGTAGGCTTTAAATGGTCTATTTTGGGACCTCATTTCGAAAAACGATGAATTGTGAGTTCACTTCTGCTTCTTGTATTTATATTCATTTTAAAAACATATAGGTATGTCGCAGATTCTCGCGTAGATATGTTTTTACATGTTTTCTTGCAAAATAGACTATTAGGTGTTAAAAATACATTCAGGAAACTGTTAGTATTTTCAAATTTTACAGATGCTGTTCGCATGAATTTCTGTGCTTTGAATTTTGAATATATTATCTGAATTTCCAGTGGAACTCGAATAACTCTGCATATAGAACAAAGTTCAGAATGGAGTATTTTAAAATGTTGTCCCCAACTGAGAGAATTTCTCCACTAACCCCTTAAATTGTAATTTCGTTTATTATGGGAACATATTTATGGTTTGGTTTAAAATAGATACATTTTTGATAACTCTGAGATCTACTAAGTTATATGAGCCCACTTTTTACCGTATTCAATATGGGTTCATTCTCTGAAGACCATATGGACACCTTGTCCGCAATGTCTGATGATCCCTCCAAAAGAGCCCCCACTATACAGATATATTATCTACTATCACGCTCATGGTAGATCATTGACGTAAAGCAGAAACGCAAATGGTCCTAGAATGGGACCTCTGCGAATTTGCGATTCTTTCCAGCAAAACCCTAGGTCAAAGGATTTTCATTTGCATCCGGCAACGCCGCGCGCAATGCACCGGTCCGCCGAACTTGAACTCTGCCGATCGGTCGGCTGTGCGGCGGCCTTGATTGGTGCGTTCACCTCGGCGGCGCGTCCGCTGATGGCCCGCCCAGCCTTTTGGGTTAGTGGACCTGCCGCCGCTGCCGAAAATCGGTTTCGGCGAGGTCCGCGCGGGAAAGTGATATTCGGTAACGACAATAACAAAACAATCAGAGCTTTGATTGATTGAAGGCGATGTGTGTTATGTTCGCTGTGTCTCCATTAACTACAATATTGTACACCAGAGTAGATAGTGTAACACTGACAGCGTTCGGTGATTTCTGGTGTACACTAAACCGTGTTCGTTGCTAAAACGTTGTAGCACAATAATTTCAAATGAATTAACAACCAAAACTCTCTATAATTTCATCATCACTGTCCATTTTGTCATATTCTGAAGAGATTCACAAGCAACAATGGTAATTTAATGAGATTATAATTGCCATTCTGAGATACAGAATGCTTGTATATACCGTTGTTCATTTCAACTTATCAGTACTTAAATCTGCTCTTCTTGTTGCTTGAATCCACAATTCACGTAGGTCAACAGCAAGATTGATATTCTTTCTATTGTCGAAAATAGAAGGGAATCGATGGATTGAAACATCACAATCGCTCAAAATTGAGTTATTATCGAGAAAAAATATTTTGAAATAGGACACATATGCACAATAAGCATTTAACATTTGTAGATCCGTTTGTTTGTCCAGCAGGCTTGATTTACAACTATCATTTACTGTCTTCTGTCAGATATGCCCGCGGTCTATAACAATAAGCATAACTTAGAAATTCTAGAATTGGTGGAATACAAGCAGCGAACAGATGTGAACTTATTACAATTGATTGCATTACACTCATCAGAGGTAAACTGCACTGTATAAATTTCATGCAGCACAGCGAACAGAACTGTGATTACGGCGTATTTATGCAGAGGTTTATGCATTTGATGAATGATCTCAAGTTCTAGCACCGTTTCTCGTTGAAACCTAGTGCGTTAACTTCTAAGGGTATCTGTGCATTGCAAAACACGTTTTTTTTCCTCCCGTAAATATGCTGATTTCTTTATAGTTTACTATAAGGATAAGTTGGCGATTCGAATCAATTGAATGAATATGATTTTATATCCACACAAGGTAGGATACGAATTCCACCAATCACAGAAAACGAAATACTTGGTTACCAGGGACAACCTTATGGAAACGTAGCAATTCTAATCTGTCTACCTACAAACACGAAATCCAATTTGTTTAATCAAATCTAAATAAATGTACATATATCTGAAATATTTTCTAGTTTATTGAGTCAAGTTTGAATTGTCACAATTGATGTTTTTTTTTGTGGAATTGAAGGACTTTTATCTACTCTTCACACCAATAATTCACTGAAATTATACAGTCCATGTGGGTTCGAGTCTTACCAAAACCGCCTTTTTTGGCCTTTTTTTAGTTTGACGTCACTTATTGAATTCATATCGTTAAATATCAAATTTAATAAAGTTTCTTTCCTTTTGAGTTTTTCATAAATATCGAAAGAATACTCTATATCTAAAATTTATTATCAATATAATACTTGAAAAATAGTTCTGAAATATTAACTTGGTCGAGGAAAAAATCAACTGTACAATGGATATGGGCCATATCGCCCTCGAACGTTCAAGCACTCGCCTACGGCACCTTGCTCTTGTTGTACAAACTACTATTTCCGCCTACTTCTTATCCAAAATTATAGTTTTATTTCTTTGGTCAATTTTCGTTAGTTTCATGAATAATCTTTTCAGAAATGGCTTGTTTTCTGAGGGAAACGGTAAAATCATATGTATGACATAGGGCTAAAGTGCCTTTTCCTCCCTTGAATGATTACTGCCCGACGCATCCTCGGGAGAAGTGACAGTTTTCTCCCTTGTTATACGAATTGCCATTATTCTTAATTATTCGGAAATGAGCTTGTTTCTGACCTACTTTCAGCTAGGAAAGAAATTGTTCACACAGGAGTTTGGAAACTTTCCAGCTTCTTCATTTTTTATTTCAAAGTCATTCTAATCAACGAATAGTTCAGATCCCCTCTAATGTTGTAATACCCAACGTTGTTCTACAAGCCAAAGTAACCCCTCTGACACAATATTATATCTACCACACACTTATCGCAAGACCGAAAGTACAAAAAAGATATAGGTACATACTTCCTCCATCAAACTCCTTATCCCCTTCAACAAGCAAAACTTCACCCAGTTTTCAACCACAAACACCTCAGGGCCAGTCCATTTTTATTGTTCAGAATATATCCAATAATACAGTGAGTGATCCAAACATTGCGCCACTATTTATAGCCTATTTTCATGTACATCTTTGATCGATCTCGAATCACTTCTACTAATACTGTGATCCTTATCAAGAATGTGCTGAGCAACACTGGATTGTTCCGTTTTCAGGTATCAAATGCGAGCATCATTGTCCTTGAAACAAGTTTTCATAGCTCTCACACTCTGACTTTTTTGTTGCACTTTTTTCACTCGATTTCACTTTTCAGTTTTTTCTAATTAATCTTCTGTCCACACGAAACACAACTTTTTAGGTTATGTGATCCTTTGTAGTTTTTCGAGTCAATAACCGACCACAATCTGAAAAAAAAGGTGTGATATTGAAATCTGGAATTGAGTCTAAGACGGCCCATACACGATTCAATCTATCGTACAACCAGTTGTACAATTTTAGTTGATGAGACCGTTTAAACGATAATTGCAACGTTAGTGGCGTTGTAGTCCAACCTGCAGTACGACCGCGTCGAATCGTACGGAAGTTTGACATTCACAAAAATCTGTTGTACAACTGAGTGCTGCGTACGACAAGTTTGAACGTGTAGGAGCATTCATCAATTGAATGTTCGATTTCAGCTTGAAGATTGCGATCATGGAAAAGAACGAAAGATTTTGGGAAGAATTTATTGACATATACCATGAACATCCTTGTTTGTGGGAAGTGAAATCAAAGGATTATGCTAACAAACATAAACGAAATGCTGCTTACGGGATCCTTCTGGAAAAATTTAAACAAATTAACACAAACGCAACTGTGGAAGTTTTAAAAAAAAATTAATAATATGAGAACAGCATTCAGAAGTAATTTAAACGTATTGTCGTCCATTCTTAAGTAATTTCGGAAGTCTGCAGGTTCATGAACCCGTAAGTGTTTTATCAATTTCATATGTGAAAACAAGTATCGTTTCATTAACCAATCCTTGCACCATTTGGTTCTTTTTTTCTTTTTCTTCGCTTTTCATCCAGTAGAATAACAAGTGAAGCTGCTATCTTCTTTTTTGAAATCATAGGCGCCATCACGAAAACTGAACTGAACACCAATGTGTTGTACTACAGATCATCAACTAATCTACACGTGTGTGGACAAAACTGTTTCCAACTTGTCGCTCCAATTGTCTCTGCAATTTGTCGTGCAACTTGTTCTACGATATATTGCATCGTGTATGGCCCGCATAAATCGAATACTAACCTATAGTGTAGCCGCTGAAAAGATAGAATGATCACGTGAACGGCACGCACTCTTTGAATGTTCCCCTCCCCAATGTTACAAGTCCGATTCAAACCACTCAACAAAAACGTCGCCGCGTAGTCCTCCCATCAACTTTTGGAATGCTTTTTTATAAGTGTTCATTATTACACCTTTTTCCTCTACAGTTAAATGTCTTTTTTTTATCTTTTTCTTGGAGGTGAAAGAGTGTTTCCATCCATATTATTTAATTAACGTAAAACACGTAAATACAAAGCACAAATGAGTAAAGTACAGTGTAAACAGTTCTTCATTTATTTCAGTTTAGAAGGCGTGGCTATGCAGGCATTTACTGTTCACGCGTCCTTGAATTCTATTTTTTGAACAGCCCGACTATAATTGTGAGAGGCGCGAATACTAGAGAATTTCGTCTTTAAAAAAATATAATTCATTTATGAAAGAATGTAGGCTTTCACGGCCGGTGTTGTAATATCGCAAGGTTTTCGGGCTTGAGGGCCGTGTATTGGAATTTTTAAAAATTCCAATACACGGCCCTCAAGCCCGAAAACCTTGCGATAATATAATTCATTTGACGAAAAATCTAATTTTCCCTAATAATCATAATTATTGCAATTATATCGTGAACAAGTTTTTACCTCTGTCAATTTTCTATTCCGTAGAAGTCGAATACCATCCGAAGAGCTATGAAAAACTTCAGAATCCGAGCTAGTTAGGTACAATTTTAAAATTCCCACGATCATAAATGCTTTAATTGCCGTGAACTAACACTGTCATAGAGATAAGTTGGTCGAATACTTTATAGAGATGTTTGTGTTTAACAACCTACAATGACTGTAGCAACAGTAAGTGGCGATTGGTGTGCAAGAATTATAGATTTATTTATGAAAGAGGCTCATCAAATTGTGAAACAAGTTATAATGATTTCTCACCATTTCCTGAAAGGATAATAATACGGTTATTCCATGTGAATTTTCTTTTTGATAAATATTCTTCCTATCAAGAAACATTTAAAAAAAAAATCCAAAAAATGTCAAACTGAATCAGAGCCCAGATTCTATTTCACGAATTCGATTATCGAATTGTTTAGAATATGCGTATATTTTCGGTACAGCGCATGCTACAGTCACAGTCTGAGCTACTCGACAATCGAATTCGTGAAATAGAATCTGGGGGCTGTTTGTTCAACATTAGTGACATTTCATTATATTGTATCCGGTTGTTTGTTTCCGATCATGGTGGATGATATACTGTCTTCTCAAAACAGTGGAATTTTTTCTGAATGAATATAATTTTATTTCATTAATGTAATCTAAATCCACAGTTCTTGGAACTTCGACTGTCCTTATGATGTCTATACCTTTGCTGGCAAAATTCATCCTTGATAGGAAAATCAGTTCAATTCCGAAGCAGCTGCAAATTTGTTCAACTTATACATTTTACGGGACTGGATATAGTCACAGTTTAATTGAAGATGGATCCCATAACTTATTCTTGAGTATGAAGATATTCTCAATTTCTCGCCCAGATTAAAGAAATGCTTTTGATTCAAATCAAAAGTGAATTGAAATTGTGGAACATCATGTGGAACAAAACCTCATTACGGATTAGAATTTTAATCTAGATGTGATAATACTATTTTTCCCAGAACCAAGACCTTCATCCAGATAACTCTCAATTAATTTTGTTCATTGAGGATCCGTTCAACTATGACAGAAGATAAGTTATCTGAATTAGCCGTTATCAATACTCTTTCTAATAGTACTAACGATGAAGAGAGTATTATTGATAGGTTTGCCAACAGGGGATCAAGTATTCGCAATTGTGTTCTCTAGTTTCTGTAGTACCTAAACTACTTTCATATAACAACAATAACATATAAGTTCTCGAAAAGCCGTTTTTTTTCGATACCATAATAGTATATTATGCAATGATCATGTAATAATGGTTATTGATACACGAGCATCAACCGGGATACGAAACGAGCCGAATAACCATCACATGAGAGTTACATACGCTATTTGCCTGTAGCCTTCCGCAAATGAATTGGATTTCCAATTGATTGAAAATCTGTATCGTAATGAAAAAAAAACTGTATCATAATGAGCTCATTATGATACAGATTTTCAATCCGTTTCATGATGTATATCATTGTGAAACGGATTATGAGTATATAATGTAATATTATAGTACGGGTGTAGGAAAACATGTTTACGAAGATACAATATTGTATAAATTCAATGGCATCAATTCGAACAACTTCCGTCAATATGACCGATAAAACGAAACAATGGGAAGAGTTAATGACCACGGAGAATGTTTTATCGCATTATATGCTCCGTTCGTATTCGATCGCATTTTATCTAAATAAAGCTCCACATGTATGTAACGTGTAGTGGGTATTATGATGCAATTGAATGTGTACATTAAATTTACTCGATCGACAGCCAGATTACGCGAACGAATTGAAAACATCTGGATGATGTTTTGATGTTCTTCGAATTCTCGGATGTGGGTCAGTGTAGCCAAGTGAATAAGCAGGAATTAGAATTTTATTTTAGTCGTGAGATGAATTTGTGTGATGTATTGCAACTTGGGCAAATATTTGTTATTATGTTTTTATTTATTGAACTTGGAACGGTATTTATTCCTAACTCATAGGAAGGTAGATAGTGTTGCCTCAACGGATAGTACAAATGGAATAAACCACTTATAGGAAGATTCAAACTGGAATGTTCCAACACTCTCTATTTCTTCCCTTCCGAACTACCTTTGTCAGTCGTTATTTGGATTCTCAAATTATTCTTTATGTTTTTTCACTATATTCTACCATGACTAAATAATGGCTCAGTCATCTGAGAAATGCCAAGAAAAGAATAAGTTTGTAGTATATTTTCAAAACGATTTATTACTTGTGTTGACGTGTCTTCAAGTGCTTATAAATAACAGCTTACAATACCCAAAGTACCGTAATATTTGCGACAACATGCATAAAATCACAGGTGCTGGAAACTTAACCATCACCTAAACACAAACGGCACCTAGTATGAATTCAATATACGTTGCTTATTAATACTCACAACTATCTGCCTAACCATATGAAAGCAATTTAGAACTCAACAAAAAAAGTGTCCAAAATCCGCAGTAACTCTTTCAGCTTCTCTTCTCCCAATCGAGGCTCTTTTTTTGTTTCATATTTTTCTAATTGATTTGTTATAAAAAATCGAAGCCTTTGTCTTCTAAAGTTCCAATTGAACTCGATACTGGTAACACAAAAGCGAAAAATCGATGAGAATAAAAACTTCCAAAACAAATTACCCAGAGAATTCTTTCAATTTTCTGGATTTCGAAGTATTGAAGCACTTGTTCCATATTTTTGGAGGCCACGTGTTCAACAAATTTTTCTGGAGTTTTAATTGTACTATTGAAGAAAAGTCAATCCATGTCACCATCATCAATTTTGTGTTGATATCAATGTAATATTTCAAAAGTTTGAAATTTGGTATTGTAAAGGATAAATAATCGTGAACCAAATGATGAATCATAGACAAAATTTCAATGATATGTGATTGATTAATCCGTAACATTCTGAAAATTGGGCAACTTTGATTATTTTCCCAGGCCTGTTTGGATTGGATTTCCAAAGGCAAAGCCACTGCTTCATATCTTCCGAAACGAATGTTCCATTTTCCGTTATTAAATTTTGCATCTCTTCGAAATCTTTTAATCTGACATGAATTGAGATTCTATGTTTTTTCGACTAAGCATAATCTAATTTCATTGTAGAATATCTACAGTACTACTGAGACGATTTGTTTAACCGATGTACAGAGGTGATTTGCTTGGATTGGGCATCTAGACTACCAAACTTTACCCATTCGCAGCTTGCCATGCGCATTGGCCATCCAACCAAGCCTGTCAGGAAACTATCTGCCTTGGCCTTGAACCAACAGTCAAGATCTAATATCGGCCACATAAATTAAGTTTGGACTTCAAAGTACAAATTCGATAGATAACATCGACGGCGTCATGACGAAAGGGCATAAGCGACATTCGGTGAATTTTACAGGAGGCGAAAAAAACGTGTGATTGTGTTATATTTCAAGTATCCTTCACAATTTTTGCATGAATATTTCTCTAATGTGTCCGTTTTATTTATGAGAAAAGAAATAACTCAAAGGACTTGAAATTATGGAGTTATTGAATAAAATGTCGCTTACGCCTTTTTTCAGTTTTCGAGTGGCGCTTAAGCCTTTTTTGATGGCGTTTACAAAAATCAAGTTTTTTTCATATCCATTTAACTTGGCGGTTAGAAGTCGTTTACGACTTTTCATCATTCTGCAATGAAATGAAACATGGTGGTTACGACTTCGAAAAATCAAAATGAATGATAATATTATTTTATTGAAATTCAAAAAGAAAACGAATATATTTATATACAGAACAGAAAAAAGACAACAGAAACTATCAGTTTTTCCGTCTCCCAGACAGTAAAAGATATCACAAAAACATCAAATATATAAAATTCCTGAATTTGTGTACATGTGGATTCGTTTGTATCAAAATTTCTTGAAAAGGAAGGAATAGCGAGATCTAGAAAACCATCATATAAATTTTGGTCATTCTCTTGTGGAAGAAAATAATCGGAATGAATTTGAAACCCATTGTTATTCGAATCTTCTGCAGGAGTATTTGGTTCTTCAGGTAAATTATCACAGTCAGGAGATGAATACAAAGTTCTCATATCAATAATGACATCATGTTTTAAGGCCTCGTTCAAATCTATTTTTTCATCGCCACAGTAGGATTTATCGGAGGTGTCGGGAAAAAGGAGGTAACGTCTGAGGCATTCATTTTCAACGCCATATCTCTGATTTTCTTGGACCTAGCCGACATCTGAAAAACAGGATGGAAAATGTTTCAATTATAGAACAATTTGAAGGAAATCTTGATCCTAATACCAACCGACAAAAAAGGTACATGGATATTTCGTTGAACAAATTAATGTAAGGCTACATTGATTATACAGTTCGTTCAAAAATGAAAGAAACATAACCCTTCCAGGGAAAAATTGCGATAATTCCTCAGCCCCTTCGATTGCTTCGTTTTGACAACGCATTGCTTTCAACAAATCAGGTATAATTTTGATCGTTATTAATATTCCATGAGTCGTTAGAGCTCATCATGAGAAATTTCAACGAAACTGGGTTCATTCAATACAGTGAGTTTGAAAGAGTTCGAAGGAAGTATATTCAAAGTTTAAAATATCTTCAATTAGTATGACAGAAATAATGATTTTACCTGAAGGAGATAATACACCATCATGTGAATTAGGTATGGAAAACTTCGCATGCAAAAATTATCTTTGTATTCGTTCTGAATAGGTAACGTATGAAATAATGGATAATCGAACCCATCGTCGTTGAACTCTTGATGAAAGCTGTTACCAATTACGGAATACAATATTATACAAAAATATTCGTTAGAACAAAAAATGACTGTCTCCTTTATTCGGCTCGGAAATGTATCACCCTTGAAATAATAATAAAATCAATAATTAATCCGAAAGTGAAATTGAAAATGGAGAATGAAATCATGGGCGTAAGCGACTAAGCAGAAACCAAAATTCACAGAGAAATTCAGAGAATTTTGAGATATTTTTGAGGGAATGTTGAAACATTTTTTGATACATATTGCACAGTTTTACAGGTTGGTACTATATTCATTCGACTAACTGATCGTTTTCCCATTGAAAAAGTGATTTCAATACCCAATGCTTTCGTTATAGGGAGATGGCGCTTACGCCGACCTAGAAATAAAAAATATAAAAGGGCGTAAGCGACAAAACCAAATAAATCGATTTTTCACTGGGATAGATCATAATTTCGATAACTGAATATTCTTTGAAGGCATCCTAGGATAAAATGAAATAACATTCAAGTGATTAATTCTTACCTTGTTGAGGATTCAGGTGGAAACAAGGTTTTAGGCGTAAGCACAACCTCACGCTATGGGAACTAGTCGGTTACTACCGCCCAAGTCGATGCTCTACTGGAATATTCCTGTCGCTTAGGAAAGTCAAAGCCAAATTATTCGCGGTACGAATTTTTGTCTCTTGAACGCTTCGCACCATAGATAGACACGATTTTGAGCAATTATCCGCAATGAAAAACAGTTTTTTTGATTTTTGACGCTTACGCCCTTTCGTCATGACGACGTCGACATGGTTTGGAATGTGTTTTTTCCGTTACCCAGCTGACAAACGTCAACCCTCAGAAGTCGAAACTTATACGAGCAATGGATTAACGAGGCTTTACCTTTTAACGAGTGAATCCCAGCACGGTGGTCCGGCGGGGAATTGAACCGCGGCCTTCAGCTTCATAGGCGGACGTGCTTACCTCTGCCCTACCGAGAACCGAACCGAGAAAATCGATCTGAATATCTGAAAAAGTATTTCCTTTTTTCCTATGGTAAATCAGAAAAAAAAAAGTTCAAAACGCTCTCGGTTCTCTTTTTGTCTCTTTCAGAATATTTCCTGAGTGAGTATTTTCACCTACACCATGGAAGTTGATTTATAATTGTCCACAAACCCTCTTTCCTCAGGAAAATTGAAGTCGGCTCTCACCTGCTACCTCTGAGTTGCGAGTCTCTCATTACCTCACGTGAAAAATCAATAAAACTCGCGATAATATGAAAAATTTTAATGAACTGTTCGTAGTTCGTAAATGTGGTAACGTGAAAATCGAGATAATATAATGAAGTTATAATTCGTCTAACCGACATAATTACAGCGTGTCATGAAATATTCGAAGCGTACAAGCATTTTTATTTCCTTTCTCTGTAATGCAGTAGTTTGTTATTAACGTCACGATAAATTGTATTGTGACATGAGAAATACTCGTGGTGCCCCTAGAGAATGCCCGAATGGATTGTTTGGAAAATTGGAATTCTTTTTTTCTACCTCAAGGTTCAATTTCATTTGTAGGCACTCAGCATTAAAAAATTTTATTTCAAAAAGAAAGAAGGATTACTGTTCGAAGATTATGTCTTGTAAATATTATTTCTTGTTTTTAGTCAAATTTCAGTAATACGAGAAGTTGCTGACTAGTAGGAACTGTTTAAAAATTTGATCTTCTACACTTGTTTATTCTTCATTACTTCAGATTGTGGTAGGTTAAAAACCGAAAAATCTGAAATGAAAATTGTATCATAAGATTTTTTGGGGATAACTTCCCTTCCTGATTTGTTATCTATTGTGTTATTCAATAATTATTCAACAACTCACCAAACAAGCAAACCGAATGACAGTGATAAGCATCTCGTTTCATCCATTAATGAAATTTGTTTCTACTTCATATCAATGATTTATTCGAGAAAACATCTTGTTCAATACATAGTTTTGCGGACGACAGTACTCTTCATACCAGTTTCTCTTCCAGAGTCCCCATACCAGCTCGAGAAACAAAAATTCGAAGAAACATTCACGTCAATAAAATTAACGACTTCTTGGCAAAAATAATAGAATGGGGTAACATGAACTTGGTGGAATTAAATGCTACGAAAACCCAGGCATGTCTCTTCTCAAGAAAAGCCGATCCATCATCATCAAATATTCAGATGTCAGGAGTAACTATTCCTACAAAATCAAGTATCTCGATGCTAAGAATTACGATCAGTGATAATCTCTCATGGGGGAGCCATGTGAGATCGATCGCTAAAAGCTGCTTCCCACAAACTTGGATTTCTATTCCGTGCCAAGAAATACTTCACTTCTCGTCAGCTTGTAATGATCTACAAGGCTCAGATACGACCTGTCATGGAATACAGTTCTCATGCGTGGAGTTCGGCACCAAAACATTCATTGAGGCTTCTCGATTCTATTCAGAGAAAGGCAACTCGTCTTGTTGGTGATTCTTCGCTCACAGACTCGCTCACTTCATTGGAACATCGTAGAAGGGTCGAAGATTCGTTTCTCTTCTATATACTTTTACGGTAGATGCTCTTCCGAATTGTTATCAATCGTTCCCCCCTTGGCAATATCTACACGGAGGACTCGACGAGTACAGAATTCCCACCCCTTTGTTGTAAGTTTGAAAACCTGTCAAACCTCTCTTGCTCAGGGATCTTTTTCCAATAGAACAGCCGAGCTTTGGAACTCCTTGCCAAAAGAAGTATTTTTCGAGGCTTACAAACTTCAGAAAGTCAAAGTAAATGTTAATTCGTATCTCCTGTCCCTTGATTCACGCGGTGTTCTTCAAACATTACAGGGCTTTCCTTTCGTGTGAATCTGCATATAAAAAAAATGGAAAGATGAAAAATAAAATAATTATATATTGAGATATATTGATTTGTTTTCAAAACTTTGAGGAACTAGTAAGTTCAAAGGCCTCTAGTCGGATCTGGCTTGCTCTTCCTCCCAATTTCCAGAAATTACTTCAACCTCCACGTATTTCAGCAATGTCCCCTGTACGAGTTTAAACAGGTTGACTGCTCGATTTGACAGATATTCTTCTGGATCCAGAATTGATACCAATGACATTCATCTCGACAATCTCTATCCGCTTCAAATTCGATAGCATGTAGTCGAAATAATCCTCCCTTCAGTTTATGTCACAATATATTATTGGACCTTGGAATCATACGCCTCAACCCTATTGAAAAATTAACTTCACAGAAATGTTGAATATCCGAACATAAAAATTTCTTCTATTCTGCGAATTGAGTTGTATGAAAAACATGTCTTTTTAGGACTATTCGTATCTTTTCTTTATCATTATTTTGTTCTCCACTTCGAGAAAGATAACTCATCAGATGACAGACAATTGAGCCAATAAACAATTCATCTGACCTTGGGCTCTTTTTACTTGACATTTGTCTATTTCAAACATGTTCATCTCGTAATTTCAGATCTCTTCAAGGCGATCAGTTGGCTCCAATTGTATTAATTGTGAAATTGAGTGGTTCATTCCAATCCGAAAGCTGTATACCTATATCGATCAGTTAGATCTGAACTAGTGTAGTGGTCAAGCTGTCTCTATTCCTCTGTTGCATTACTGTCCTATGTTCAAGGGTTTTTTAATGAGTAAAGTCCAGTTGTATCCCTTAAAGGATTTAAGCTCATTCCTGCTGCTTCGAAGCAGTTCAGCGGTATTTTCCCAATATTTAAGTTGGTTTTGGTGAAATGTTGTTTCTCAAGACAAAATAATGAAATAATTAATAGAGAAACAACCAACTAAACTGTCGTAATACAGGTGCTTTTGCATGGTGTTACGAAATGGCTTGTAATTATTCTCTGGCCGTTTTTGAAGTCGAAATCCATGTTGTCATCCTTTCGATCTGATTGTTTGAAGTTTAGAAAAGTTATTTTGAATAAAGTAGTTTTTTTTCTGTATTGTGTTTGTTTGGGTTAGTCTTTCCGATTGAGCTGTTCAGAAAAAGAGACATCTTAAGATGTCAGGTTTCTGATATTGTCTTTGTCGGTTGAGCATCAAGCCTCTCAGTAGTGCTACCTGTAAGATCTATTGTATATGTAGATTGTGGGGGGTCACCACAGAGGGGAATATAATTCACATTCCTAGAGTGCTCTCGATAATTACTTGTAATTACATGCCATTAATATTTTATGTTTTGAAATTCAACCTCAAAGCTATTCGTTCTCAAGCCATTGTTTTCCAAGAAGCAATGTGATTCAATTCTATGCAATGTAAATAAAAGAACTTCATCAGGCTCCAACAAATGTCACTATTATTATTATTCATAAGTCTCATTCACCTACACAGAGGTTAAAATAATTTTTATGTGTGTACATTTTGGTTTCGTTCTAATGAAAGCATTCGGTATAGCAATATTTCACCAATCTCACTGTGCCAAGAGAATTTCTGTTTTGAAAATATCTCTGGGAACTGAGTTGAGGCTTTGTTATTGTAGAGGATTAGGGTTCTGATGGAGAAAGTTAGTACCTTTATCATTTTTGTACGTTAAGTACTGAGAAAACTAGTGTTTTGTGCTACAGTGAGGTGTCAGTGTCAGCTGACAACTACGTTGGTTTGTATACGTTTGCAGAAATCAAAAAATTATTTAGATTCCGATGAGCAGAATGACATTTAGAATGAAAGTCAAAGGGGTTGGAAAGGTGGGAAACTCTCTTTTCACCTCGTCTTTTTCTGAGTGAACAATTGGTAATTTTCAAACCTGAAAGTAGTGTTACGAAATGTCCTAGCGCCGGCTAGGATCACAAACGAAGAATAATATGAGGGGTCGAACAGCGACGTCATTTTTCCAGGAACCCAAGAATCGCATGGAGAATTCGATACACATCATCGAGGCCTCTCTCGAAGATTCTCCATAGGCGTACGCAGGTATAAAAGGAGACACTTCATTGCGAGAGAGACAGTTGTTCAACAGTTATCGACAGTTATTCAGTGAGAGAGTTATTCAGAGAGAGTTTAGCAAAGTTATTCAAGGATAGTTCATTCAGAGCAGAGTTTTTCAGAGCTAAGTGGAGGAGACTTTAGCAGGTAGTAAATCAGAGTTTCTAGCTTAGTGGAGAGAGCTTTGTTATTGCTAAGTACAGAAGTCGAGGTGAAGAATTTTTAGTACAGAGAGTTTTAATACCGAGCGTGGGAAAGTTTGCGGAGCAATTAAAGTTATAAAGAGTTGTAATAAAAGTAGTGAAGTGTTGTTTGGAGTTTTAATAAGCGAACCTAAGGAAATATCGTAACAGTAGGTTAGAAAGAAGCAAATTTTCTATTGTCTGTGAATTGAAGTCTAATTACTTTTGAAAATGTTTTTTTCATCTTAACCTAAAAGTCATGCGCTTGACTCAGCTCCATTCTTAAGATTGAGTACCATGTTTCAGAGTCAAAACCTACTCCGAAAAAAAATAATTCCTTCGTCTTAGGAATCGTGTCGTGGAAAATGCATCGGCGCGAAACAAACGATCGCCGTTCTAATTCATTCGATTTATTCATTTGTCTGCTAATAAATACCGAGGATGTAACGCTGGCGATTGCAATTAAAATAATAGTCGGGAAATGTGCACGTCGAACGACGGACTTCCTCATTCCTCCCGACCTTAGAGGCGAATTCTCACATGTCTCGTATAACGAAGACAATGTAAAACTCGGACCAATTTAAATAGAAATTGCATGATTCACAGCGTCTTCATAGAAGGAAGTTGTTAGTCGTTGTAACAGGCTCAATTAATTTAGATGCCTTTCGGCGATCCATTCATCCATGTATCAATGTAGGTAGGTGAGGCTTTGTGTACCAACAACGAGGAAGACGGTTTTCTGCGCACAAAAAGCGTCCTGTTGAATCGAGCGAAACAGCACTGCTCGAGGTGAAATTCTTCGCGAAGAATTGAAGAACCGAATGTTATTCCTGGACAGAAAAATACTCAGATATTCTCGACTGTAATACCACGAGTGTTTCTCAAGCGCAAAATATATTTCCTTTTTATCGGTAAATATGTTCAGTGTCATCGAGGTGAATTCACGATCATTTACCAAATGTGACATTCGAAAATGAATAACTATTGTTCGAGTATTATCCTCTGTTGTACAACTCGCACTGTCTATTTCAATACATTGAAACCTTTTGAATTCTTTATAGAATCGGAGAAATATGACGTGAAATCGAAAATATTGATATTGTTTCTGGTTGTCAGTATGGTTTACAGGCTGGTTTATCAACGCAGGATGCCATACTTTCTCTCTATAATCATATTTTATCCAACTTTGACAATGGCAATAAAACGCTAAGCATTTTCTTTGATTTGACCCGAGCCTTTGACACTATAAATCATCATCTCCTTTTTGATAAACTCAATGATTTAGGTTTTCGGGGTCCTTGTTTGAACTGGTTGGAGACTTACTTGACTGGCAGAACCCAATCTGTTAAAGTTAAACTCGAAACTGGAACTTATTTTTCTGAAAATCGCCACATTACCACTGGCGTGCCACAAGGTAGTGTTCTGGGCCCTACACTCTTTGTTTTATTCGTTAATGATATTTCTGCATTCAATAACTCTGAGTCTACCGTTCAGTTTGCGGATGACACAACGTTTACAGTCGTAGAAAAATGTTCAATGGGCCTGTCTAACAAAGCAAGTGCTGCTGTGTCGAGCATGGAAAATTATTGTATCAAGAATGGGTTGATTTTGAATAATTCCAAAACAAATTCGGTTCTATTCTCGATTAAAGCAATCGACTACAGCTTACTAGTGAAGTCTTGTGATAGTTCAATAGTACAGGTGGACGTTGCTAAATTTTAGGGCGTTCTGATTGACTCTCAACTGTCTTGGAATCCTTAGATCGACCTTATTTTGAATAAGTTGTCGAGGCACTGCTTCGTTATATGGAAACTTCGATACTTTGTTCCAACTAGCATACTATTGAGCTATTACTACGCCTATGTCCACTCCACACTGAACTATGGTCTTTTGTGTTTCGGAAACTGCAATAGGATTCAGGAGGTTCTTTTGATGCAAAAAAAAATTATCCGTACCATGTGTTTTAAAAAATGTCTTGACTCCTGTAAGCCACTGTTTGCAGATTTGAAAATTTTAACTGTTGTGTCGATGTATATCTTCAATTCCCTTAAGACTCATTGTAAAATGTTCAGAAACAGAGATGATACATGTTTTCTCTCAGGGTATAACCTAAGACAAAATCACGATGTTCTTGTTCCCAATCATCGATTGACTATAAAGTATCAAATGTCGCTAAAGCAAATTGATAACATTAAGACTTTTGAAGGTGGAGTTAAAAATCTTCTCTATGAAAATGTTTTTTATTCATTCAGTGATTATTTTCAGGCGGATCTTGAATCATAGTTAATGTAAATTGCTCGTTCTGTGAATTATTTTATGTATTTCAATGTTGTTATTTCATATTCTATAAATTTGTGTATGTTTTTTTTAACGATATGTCGTCCCATGTGTTCAATTTTGTTAGTATTTAGTCTTATATTATAAACTTGACTATTTCCATGCTTTTTAAAAAAGTCTACGGAAATGAAGAAAAAAAAAAATGAACGAGAAATGCTTTATACTGAAAAATTGATGAATGAGATCAATTCATAGAGTTAGATATATAACTAGTAAGCACAATTGTAAACTTTGAAGCTCTTTTTCTGTCTTGTCTTGCTTCACACGGCTTCTGATTTGTTGTTCGCATTTATTATGCGTCGTATTCATGAATTATTTTTTTAGAGAGAAGAAAGTTTTAAGGAAATTATTTTTTGCATTTTCTTCCTCAGGTCAATGTAAAATGAATATGAATATGATAATATATGCATACCATTCACAAGGCTGGATCACTTGAGGAATAGTGCGTAATTTAATGCATGATAAAGTGACGGGAAATTACATCTAGCAGTGAACTAAAGCAATAATGAAGTATCGGAAGTGGCAGTTCTCTGCGGGTAGGTGTCACTTTTCTTAATTTGAGACGTTTGATCAAAAGGAAGCTTTCATTGTTGTGAGTTTGGATCAATTAAACGCTCTCAATTGGACCTATTGCTATGGCAACGATCTGATTATACTGAGAATTTCATTACCTAGCCAGAAAATAAGACAATGGAAATATCTTTGCCTTGCAGCGCGAACTACATAGATATGCGTATCGGGACTTAATGTTTCAAATCCTGGAATAGAAAATTAATGATGGTTTGAATATCAGCTCTATATCCATTCATTACCGGGTGTGAGTCAATTATTATTATTATTTTTAAATTATTCATCTTTTCATGGATTTCAGTTTCAGATATTTCTGGCATGAAATTTTCTTTATTTTTCTTTTTATGAATCGGCATAAATACAACTTGCGAAGAAACAATCTCCAGTCATCGGAGTGAATTCCAAGATGAATGAACCTCTGAAGAAACTAGCCACTCGAGCCAGCGAAACGTCAGGAAGAAATTCCAAAAAACGACGGCCTTCAAACCCGAATAAAAGTAGTGATACTGAAAACCTCGGCCGCGAAAGCCTCAACTATTTTGTATGAAATTTTCTTACCAACCTCCATGGGAATGAATTTTCAAAAAATATTCGCACCTTGGAAAAATTTCCGGAAGTGACTCATACTCTGAGTCGAAGGAGATAATGAGTTGTTCTTTCCTCATGTGACTGAATTGCACATTTTCGAATGTTCTCAGGGTGTTTGTTGATTATTTGATGCTACTTCTTCTATAGATTTTTTTTGCGTTTTTATGTTCAACATTATCGGAATTTTCCAGGTTGGTATTCCGACTCAAATCTCTTCTAACTTATATAAAAGTCAATACTCTCAATAGGAACATTGAACTTCTTCCCTTTAAAGAAATTATATGCCGGTTATACTATTCTGAAACGCATTGATTCGTAACACCGAAGAAATTGTAAACTCAAATACATTTTTCCTGTTCTAGAAAAAAAAATCTCTTTTGCAAAATTGTATCCTTTGAACACCCCAGAGACTATTATAGAAAGTGTTTTCATCTGTCATTGTTTGCCCTTCAAATTGACTACACATAGGTTCCACCTTTTGATTACGGGTTTCCAAACATAGAATGTTTTTCTCGGTCACTCCTATCTTTACATTTCTTCCAAAGCATTCATCGAAATGTGGAATACCTCTAGTGACTTTTGCCAATTTTATCAATTCAATGTAGGTATTAATTTGTCTTTCTATACTGGATGTCCTTATACGCTTATATTATTAATACCGAGATTATTATTATTACGAAACAAGATCAAAGGGTTTATTATTGTAACCAATTATCTCGATGGTGTAGTGGTTAGCATATCTGCTTATCAAGCGGAAGGCCGGAATTCGAATCCTCGCCGGGCCATCGTGCTGGGTAATCGCACGTTGAAAGGTAAGGCCTCGTTGATCCCTTGCTCGCACATGTTTCGACTTCTGAGGGTTGACGTTCGTCAGCTGGTTAACGGAACGAACAATTTTAGAACAACAACAAAAACAATTAGCAATCGTTTTTGTTTTTGACAACGGTTACGTGAAAACTCATCAACAGGAAATGACAGCAATGGATAGCCGTCTAATATTTACCGATGACTTGGTTCACCATTTGTTAACAATTATTCAGGAAACCGTTATCCGAACGACACCACGTTTTCAGGAATATGGCAATAGGGGTTAATTTTGGACAGCATAGCCAAGATTTTCGTTACTTCCGGGGAACATGCCCTAAGTTCACCCGAAGTGTTGGTGAATATACATAAGGGACGCGACGGTAATGGTCTCTTTATTGATTGATCCTTGTTTATACCTCATACCTAGTATTTCTTCAGTCGTAATTTACGAGTGTTGCTTTTTATTCATTAGTGTAATTTGCTCATTTATGAGACGCCAACAGTAATTGGCTATTCAGAAACTCATATTTCTCTGTGGGTTAACGAAAAATCCTACGTTAGTCAACAAGTTTGTGGGAAACGGTAATTAAAAATAATGTCTTTCCATACATGCGATCTGATATCTAGAAATCGAAGAATTTCCATACGAAAGTTGTTAACTGGATACTTATTTCGAACTAAAGCAATAACTCTATTGATGAGAAACAAGATTCGATGAAATTTGTAATTTCGGGTTTGATGGGAGTTTGATAGTAACATGCTTGGTACATACACAATATCCGTGAAATAAAAGCTTCCTGTCGAATAGCCATATGCAGTGCCAGTGCGTCAGTAAAAAGCTTCACTTTCAACTTTTGAACTTCACAAGATATCGGAGTAGGACAAATTTTACGTTGAATGGTACCCTTTTTGTTACCTCATTATGTATAAAATCTCTTTGTGGAAAAAGGGTTTTTTACGATGAGTGACACCACAAAAAATTATTCATCAAAATGTACTTCAAATCATACCCTTTTACGTGAAGTCAATGTTATCGAAAATTAAGGAGTGAGTAGGTACATTTTACTACAACACTGTGTATTCCCAAAGAATTCTGAGGTTGGGATTTTTTTTTATACTGTTCAAGTAGTGGTTTCTATAGTAAAATACCAAATTGAGCTGTTGAGAATATGTTATTTGAAGAAAACCTTATATCGATTCTCCCATTCCTTATGTAATAATGTAAACACTATTAGGTATTATTGAAATTCCTCTCTATTCATAATTACAATTCTCCAAGATGAAAAATGAAAAATGATGAAGATAAATGAATGTTAAATTATGCACAACTTTGTGCTCATATGATTGCTTGAATATAATCAGGGAAATTATTTGTTGAACAAAATTGAAAAACTTATTCCATAATAATGTACTGCTTGATGAGTGAAATTTGATTGAATGTTTAAAAATGAAAAGATATTAATGTTGAGTCTTTCATGATCGAATGATGATTTTTCTTCTGGGTTCGTTTATTAAAACTCCAAACAACACTAAACTACTTTTATTACAACTCTTTATCTCAACACAATACAATACAATCACTTAGATTGCTCCGCTAATTTTCTAACGCTCGGTACTAAAACTCTCTGTAATAGAAATTCTTCATTTCGACTTCTACACTTTATTAGCAATACCAAAGCTCTCTCCGATAGAAACTCTGTAAAACTCACCAGCCCTCCACTAGGCTAGAAACTCTGATAACTATCTGAAACTGTGCTTCGACTTCTGCCCTTAGCAAAAACTATCTCTGAATGAACTCTGTATAACTAACTCTTCAGCGATGAAATGTCTCCTTCTATACTTGCGTCTGCCTATGGAGAATCTTCGAGTCAAATCTCGGTGATCGAACATTTCACGCCTGACGAGAGTTCCTGGAAAAATTACGTTCTCCCTTCAACCCCTCATTTTATTTTGCGTTTTATGAGCGACAGGGCCGGCGCTAGGATATTTCGTAACAATACTATTTATTTCATAGTCAGTCTTCTACACCTTCCACTCACCAATAGTGTGATTATAATATGCCCTAGCAGTCAGAATGATTCGAAAAACATCACCACTACCACATCAATGTTTCCTTCCCTGGTATGAGTAGTTCTTTTTCTATGATAAATGAATATTTATTGCGAGATGAAATCTTCCGACTATTTCCCAGTTTGGCCTTTCTATATGGAACGATCCTCTAAATATGTTTGCCAAGTTCACAAATCCACTTGACCTGTTTGCTTTCTTCCTCAAGTTCATACGAACAGGATGTGTGGAGTAGCTTTTGACAAGGCTTTCTGCATCAGCAGGCGCTTTTGACTATATATTGCCATGAAAGCATTGTCGCTGAAATACACAAAGATCTGAAACAAGAGTCCGCTTTGTACGTGTATTCATAAAATTATTCCATGATCGTGGATATGGACCAGGCGGTAGTGTATGTAGGTTTCAAAAAGAGTTGTTATAAGCACTTACATTATGATTGAAAGGGTATTGCAGAAACGTTTGTAATCATCACTGAATGAAAGAGAAATTCATCCGTAATTGTACTGTGATTTATAAATAAAAGAAAGATTATTGTGTCAACCAATCATATAAACGTTGAGATTGGAACTTTTGGTGTGACAATTGATACAGTATCAATTTTCTTCTCCTGAACTTTGAATTTGAAATGCGGTCGAGTGCAAAAATATCAATTTGGTGTTAGGGTAATTGATCTCTAGGGAAAGTTTTAACCAATTAGAGATAAACCAATTTTTGAATCTGAATCCATAGGAATATGAAGTGAAGTTTGTTGATCTCATCAATTTTTTGTAAATTTGATTTAGTGGTCCGAACAACCATTATCTTGTCATCATTTACTAATTATGAATTAACATGAATAGTAAACCTAGCCAGGAGGATAGAAACATGTAGGAAGTGTACCAGAATTTCATGAAAAATGAGGTCCTGATGACGGTACCAAAATTCTAAATTGTCAAAATAAAATGAGTAGGGCTGGGGGGAATTCTTTCTTGTATTTTGACGTGACTTTTATGACACAAATCAATAAAGTTTTATTGTCATTTGATAGAAACTTATGTGTAATATGAGTCAGCCGTAACCCTATAAAAATGAAAAGGGCTATTGAATAGTTTTCTTGTTTCAACTGCAGACAAAAAACTATGCGATGGAAAGGTGAATATTCCTTATAGTGAGGGTAATAATTCAATCGAAAAAAAGGGGATAGAAGGAATAAAAGATAATGATTTGAAGTTTTATTGAAAGCCATACCTACCACAAGACCTCAACATTTCATCGGAAAACTACAAAAATAACAAACTTTGAATTCGAAAAAATGGATAATTTTCCGAAAAAATTTTTCAGTCGAGTTGATTTCTTCCTAAAATATTCTTACCCGCTCCCTATTACAAGTTTTGATTTATTTTATATATTTTAATAGCTACTACCTATTAGTTGAAAAAACGCTGTTGGAGGGATCTGATAATAAGTTTGACATTAAATTTGATATTGGCATTGTAATAATTAGGCAAAATGACTTTCTGAGTTTTGCATATATGTAACTGTGTTAGTGAGGAAATAGTATATTACGTAACGAGGTGAATAAGTAGGACCAGTGAAAATTTGTGAGCACGAGGCGTTAGCTGAGTGCGGCAATTCGAGAGTGCACGTAATTGGCCTTATCCTCGAGTTGCGTACTGTACTTTTTCTACTCACAATGTTTGTGCTGTAAATTCTGCTGCTGTAGCACAAATTTCTTCGTTATCACTCATTTTCAATGATGACGAGACACTGAATCACAGCTAATAGGTAAAACATTTGCTTGTCGATTCGTGAATATAACTAGACTCAGCACCAATCCACAAACTGTCGAACAATAAATTTCCCAAAAATATGATTTTTATTCCAATTTTACAGAGAATTCGAAACGAGAATTCGTTGAATTCGACTCCTGGACAATTGAACGCAGTTATGATATCAAATTTGTCGGGAATAATTACACAAGTGCTTCAAAATTGCGGATAATTTTCCATAAAGCATGTTGTCTAAAAACTGCATGAGTTTATTTTCATATTTTGTCGAAAGAGCCCGACACCGAAGGAGGAAGGCTCTTTTAGCAAAATATGAAAATAAACGAATGCAGTTTTTTTACTGACAACATGCTTGAATGGAAAATTATCAGGTTTATTTTGATGCACGAGTATAATTCGGTAGAATATTTCCGAAGTTAAAACAACGACGTTTAAAATTCAGTATTTATGCCTGTCAAGATGACAAATGTACATTTTTAACAATCGTTACTATAGATGCACGGACCGAGCGGGTATTTTTCGATACCTACCGGGTATTTACCAGCCCGAAAATGTCCCGCCGGGAATTTATCGCTGTAATTGATCGAAAATGTCCCGCTGCATATGGGATTCTTAACATACGATGGAAATATTCAGGTTGAATGAGTATTACTACTTTTCTTCGGGTTTGAAGGCCGTCTTTCTTTGGAATTTCTTCCTGACGTTTCGCTTGCGCGAGTGGCTAGCTTCTTCAGAGGCTCATTCATCTGGACTATTATTCCGATGACTAATAGTCAAGATGAGTGAGCCTCTGAAGAAGCTAGCCACTCGCGCTAGCGAAACGTCAGGAAGAAATTCCAAAGAACGACGGCCTTCAAACCCGAAGAAAAGTAGTAATACTGAAAACCTCGGCCGCGAAAGCCTTAACCATTTTATCAGGTTAAATGTTACATATCTCATCATTTTTAATTTTTTCTTTCCGGTAGCGGCTGCCATTGATTTACTACACACACTCGTGTGTGTATCTCATATGAGCCATTACCTTACATCTGTCAAATACCTAATGAGCGGTTCAAGATAGTGGAGTTTGAAAAGGAAATGTAAATAATGACTTCGATATTCTGGACAGTTCTGTCAGACCCTAAGAGCTCTCAATTCGCAACAAAAGAAAAAGTATAAGATATTGTTTGGATTTTTAAAACGGGTTTTCCTCTTCGAACGTCCACCCTCGAAAGTAGAAACTTGTTCGAGCTGAGGATAAACGAGGTCTTGCTTTTTAACGTGTGCTTCATGGCAATGGGAGGTGAAGAATCGAAAGGCAGTCCGAGTTGGGCACCCATTCACATCACAGTCGCTCGGAGAGTTGCTTGACCTCGCTAGCCATTTTCGTCTACAATCTTATAACCGATCCTTCCAGAATGTCCTGTTTCCAGTATCAAAACGTAGTACTCTTCAATTATTGGCCCCTCACAACTATGGTTTTCGTAAAAAACGCATATCCTGAACTGGAAACCGCATATATCAAAGGCATTTTTAATTACATTTATTATGAATCGAAGCGGGTACTGCGGGTACCCGAAAGCGTACGGTAGCCGGGTCGGAACTCGGACCGGTTAATGTCAACATTATTATGCAAGGTACTCATTCGAACCGGCATCGGTACGTACATCGCACAGGTGTTCGCAGGAAATTCGTGCGATTATACGTTGCGATATCGGATCTCAGATCGTGATCGGTATCTCTTGATTAGCAAAGCAGAACGCTATCACTATGCATTTTCACACATATTCACTGTGATTTGATTACCTGTTCGGATTTACAGTCCCAGTAGGACAAATTGCTATTTTAAATTGATACAGTTATCCACAGGATATTGAAGAAGTTAATGGCCTAAACTTGGTAAAGGAAGAACTTTTGCATTTCGTGCAGATATATATTCATAAAAATCGTAGCAGAGAGCGTCCGACTAGAAAAGTTATCATCAGTGTTAACATGAAAGAAAGTGATGTTTGAAAAATTTTGAAATAATAGGTAAATGATTTTTTAATATTTGAAAAATAGTTGAGTTCATGAAAAATTAGGTTACTTACTCGTCAGATGTACAAGAGACATAACCATAAAAATTCATTGTTTCTGAAGGACATAAAATTGTTCGGAAATTTGAGGACATGTTTAACATTGAAAGGTTAAATCCTTAACTGAGGCATGCCTTCATTGATAATATGTCCTCAAATTCTGATCAATTTTTTGTCCTTCAGAAAGATATTAATTTGTATGGTTATGCCTCTTGTACACCTGACGAGTAAGAAATATCATTTTTCATAAACTCGACTATTCTTCAAATAATAATAATAATAATAATAATGTCTTTATTCATCACATCAATATCATAGTAGAAATAAGGACAATAAATGATGAAAGGGCGAGGTTCAGCTGAAAGAGCTGCTTTTAAACCTAACCTTTGAAGAAAAAAAGAAAAAGTGATATGGAATCCAAAATAATACAAAAATACAATACAAAGAATATCAAGAATAACATCATAGTTTACAGATGTATGAAATCTATAAATTGAAAATAGTATATAATATACATAATAATATACACATGGCAAATGTATGTAAGAGATTAACGAGCAATATGAGTACGATTTTATACCTATTGATATATTAAGTATAAACTGAATTTGATTTCATATTTTGCTCTCTATCACTGTAATCATGTTCGGGTATGTGTATCACGATTTGTCAACAAGATAATTGCCTTGAGTAAAAGATGGCCTTCAGTCTTTTTTTAAAATTGTTCAATGTGAATTCCTTGATTTCGGAAGGAAGTGTGTTATACATTTTTGCTGCATTATAAGAGAAACTTCTGGTGTAAATAGCAGTTCGGTGTCTAGGAATTAGAAGCTTTTTTTATTCCTGCTATTGACCCAATGAGACAACGCAACTAATTTCTCTCGCAAATATGCTGGAGTACCAGAAAGCAATATTTTATGAGTCAATGTGAGGAGGTGTATTTCTCGAACTTGTTGCAGTCTCAACCACCCCGATTTACGAAAAGATGCACTTATGTGGTCATACTTACGTATGCCGTACGAAAATCTGATGCAGCTATTTTGTATCCGTTGTAAACGTAAGGAATCGGTTTGTTTTAGGGCTGGTCCATAAATTGTATCACAATAGGCCAGTCGAGAGAAGATCAAGGACTCGCAAAGATTCAACTTTATATTTATTGATAATAAATGTCTACTGGGATAGAATTGCCTAAGGACATTGTAGGATACTTGGCACAGGTGGTTGACATGTTTCGTGAATCTGAAATCATTGTCTAGCCAGAGTCCAAGATTTTTACTCTCTTGAACGAAGGGAATCAACTCATTATCAAGAATAATTGAGAGGGATTCTTCTACACAGGATCTTTTAGCCTTGGGAGCGAAGAGTATACATTGTGATTTTTTTGGATTAATTTTCAGGTTGTGAGCGCATGAGATATCATATAACAATTGTAAATTATGATTGATTTCATTTTCGGCAAGTTGTAGTTCATCAAATTTGAATATACTATATAACTGAGTGTCATCAGCATAATGATGTATACTCATTGACTGGAAAGATTTATGAAAGTCGCTAATATAAAGCGCAAAAAGAAGTGGTCCCAAGATGGAGCCTTGTGGAACTCCAAAGTTTTTCAAAAGAGATAACGAGGAAGAATTGTCAAGGATTACACTCTGTGTCCTATCAGTCAGATAGCTACTCAGAAATGAAGTTACATTCTCGGAAAAACCAAAGAATCGGAGTTTCTTACACAAGATCTTTGGATCCAGTGTATCGAAGGCTTTACTGTAGTGTAACAAAATGAGGCAAGCCAATTTTCCTTCATCTTGTGATTTGAGGATATCATCGGTTATTCGAGTCAAAGCGGTGGTAGTACTATTTTGTTTGCGGAAACCAGATTGAACATCCCCAATAAATCCCTTCTGATCAGAAAAACTTGAAATCTGTTCTTTGATTTCCATTTCGAAAGCTTTCGAAATGGTGGGAAGGATAGTAATAGGCCTTATATCCGAGTATTCTAATGGTTCGTTGCATGAACAAATTTTTCTTCGCCTATTATTTCAAATTTTCAAACATTACTCACTTTCACGTAAACACTGATGATGACATTTCTAGTTGAAAAGGCTCTGCAATGATTTTAATAAGTATATTCCTGCTCGAAATACAGAAGTCCTTTTTTTCCAAGTATATTGGTATGTGCACACAGCAGGACGATTTTCACTTAATGTCCTAATTTCACAGCCATGAGAAATCGAAAAGCTTCTCTACATTTTTTCGTAGCACACAATTTCTTTAGAAGCGTTGCAGAAAACATAATAGTGAAAACAATGTGGCAACACTGTACGGTAATTATCTATTACCCAGCTAGCAATTTTGATGATAATAATCAACGATTATATAAAAAGAAAAAGCTGTAGCTTTTGTCCCTCCCCTTTTTCCGAGTTTTCGCATTTTTTCTCGAAATATGAAAAAGGCAAAATCTCGAGAAATAGGAGAGATTTCACATTTTATATCGAGACCTCGAATTTTCTCTTCGAGATCTGGGAATAGCAACAAGCAAGTCGGTGTTTCACAGTATCTTTTCTTCTCGGGATCTCACCTTTTTTGGAATCTCTAGGAGAAATTTGAGATTTCTAGAGAAACGTGAGCTCTCATTTATTTATAAAATTGCCTTTATTTCCAACATTTCACTTTCTTTTCTTGAGATCTGGAAAAACCCACATACAAAAAAAAGGATCTTAAAGAAGATGAGATATTCAGAAATTGTCAGATTTCAAGGAAAGGCATATCTAGATTTCGCCTTTTGACTCGAGATAGGCAGGATCTCAAGGAAACAAGAGTGGCGTCAAAAAATGAGACGTTCATGCTAGATCTCATATTTTATCTCGAGATCACGACATTTTTCTCGATATCTGAAAAGCGCGAATTTCAAAAGAATGAAAAATGCGAGAGTATCAGGAAACTTGAATGTGAGATCTCAGAATACACAAAAATTTGACGTAATAACCACCTATCAACAGGATCAACACCAATCAATTTAATCAAACAACTGAGTAAGTCCATAATAATGATACACGCAATCTAAATATCCCATTAGAACAGTCTTCCTCTCAAAACTCAAGACATCTCAGATCCGTCTGAATCTAAATGCATCGTTGTATTCCTATATCTAGCTGACAGTGGCGTATACCCCAACAGTTAATTCGGCAGATCTAAAAAAGGTGAGATCCCGAGAAGAAAGACAGAAACTCAAAAACTAATGTACGAGTGTGACCCTTCCATCACACCATATTTACGCTACTGAAAAACGTATCTATCTATTCCAATGCTGTTGTGATATACGACTATTGACCTCCGATTTAAATCGATGAATGTTCACAAACAACAGATGTCAATCATCCGGAAATTTCACTTAGCAACGTTTAATACCGATGCACAGTGGGGCAAAATCCCAAAAAGCTGACCAAAAATCAAATTTTTGAATTGTACGTATTCATCTATATACGTTAAGACCTGGTTTACAGGTAGTCTTAGCATGAAATTCCGGACCTAGCAGGTATGGTCTAGGGTCGCCTCGGCATCAGTCGACATTCAGCCGTCGTTCGGTACGCACTAGACAAGTATACGCGTCAAAAAATTCTTGCTTGTTTCAAATTGCTGTGAAACGGACGAAACTATCGCAATTTGGATTCTGTAAAATGGAATCACTTTCTGAAAGTATGCAGAATATATAGTTATGCACAGTTATTGCGTACTGTATGTTAGAAATATTTAAATTTTGCAACAAGTAAACATAGAAAATTGAGCTTTTTTTTTCTAAAATCGATTTTCTAATAGTTTTAAAAATGTCTTCGCGAGTCTCGGCCTCGTTTCGACAAGGAACTAATAGTGTATAGTATAAAGTATAATATAGTAAAAAACTGGCTGCTCAGGAGTGCTCAAAGAATAGTTAGACTAATTTTTTGGAAGAAATACGTGGCGTGACATCAACGGACGTGTATCTTCAGAAAATAAACCATATTTTCTGTGGACACCAGTTAGCAATCTAACATGCATCATTCATATTAAAAATATTCGTTTTCGAACTACGTACAGATTATATATATCATTCTAGAAAATGCTCTAGAGAATCGAATATGAGAGATATTTTCAATAGGCTTCTCGTAACATCAGATCCATTTCTCTCAAGCATCAGGAAATTGCCCCAGAGACCGGCGAAATCTCTATATAAAGAAGCTAGAGAGATGTTTAAACAACCTGAAGTCATCAGACAAGAGAAAAGGAACGATTCCGATTTAGTACAAGTGGGTCAACATCAGAATCTTAATCGAATGATTCGAACATCGAAGATGACATTCAAGATTTTTGTTACTAGAAATAAATAAGAGTATTTAATTTGTTGCAAACTTTGTACTCGAAAAACTTATGATAAATAAATACATTGCTCAAGAGATTTTTTACTCATTCAAACCTAAAAAAAATCATGGAATATTTTTTATTTCAATATATTAAAAATTGAAAATTTTTACGGAGTCGACCATTACCATCGACAAATTCATAATCAGCGATCCCAAAAACCCTTAAGAAATGCGATTGGGTATTTTTTACTGAATAATTTGACTAATCATTTAAATTATGTCTGCTATTTTGGGTCCGCCATTTTGAAAATCGTGATTCTGATAACAGATTCGTAATCAGCCATTCCGGAAACCCCCGAGGAAAGAATTTAAAATCATTTATGCCACTTTCTGATTTTTGTCCAGCTTTTTGGGATTCTGCCTCACTGTGCGAAGGAAGATATTTTTTCAGCAGATATAATTTAACGAACGCACCTGTCTAATGTATATATACGTACTGACTAGATCTCCACTCAATGGATCTAATAACATTGAAAATCATCCTATTCGTGCACGCATTGATTGGATATTTTTTCTTGTTTTCAGATAAGTATCCGTATCTAATCCAATGTAATTTTAAGGGTTTGACTTCGTCGTTGGTAAGTCGATGTAGTTCATTCAGATTCTGAGACGAAGAACTTACCTTCATTGTCCTAATGAAACAAACCGATGGCTTGTTAATGGAAATTCTAGAATAGGTTCGAAATTGTTATCTGCTCTCTAATCCTATAAATATTGCCAAATATGAAATAAATCTTTTATTGAATTATTTAGTGTAGGTAGTATACTTTCTGCACCAAGTCTACGTTTCGAACCTCGTGGATGACATCTTCAAGTCCCAAAACAAAAGACATACGTCTTAAGTTAGCGTAGAAGTATGAGATGTGGAAGTGATAGAAACCTTCCGTCTCTATCACTTCGCATTTCGAGTCTAGCCTGAATACTCTGCTTATAGATATAGGTATGTGTTTAGATAACTTTCAATTTACTTTTTAATTTACAAATTTTCACGTTTTGATCTTCAATTTCAGTTTTTGACAATTAAATCTTTCATTTCATATTTCGAACCTTTTTGATGTTACTGATAATAGAGTCTTTTACATACAATTTCGAATTAACGGTGAGTTGCTTTGAAAATGAATAAAAAAGACTCGTTGAGTCTTTTACAAAATATCGAAAAACCTTCTTAATATTACGGATTGAGAGTCGATTACAATTTGTAACTAGCATCACTATCGACATATGACACAGGAATGATATAAAATCATAATGGAAACTCTGGAAAGCTGAAAATCTTCTTTTTATTACCAATAGCAAAGACTGTTGAGATAACCAATAGATTGCAATGAGTGCATCTTTAATAAATAGATGGCTCCCTTTGAATGTTGATACATGGTAACCCTCTCAAAAGAATATCTAGGAAAATTATAATAATATAGTAGTGTGAATGACGTTGGGCACAGTTCGGCTAAACTATTTTTAACACTGTCGAATATTCCCGAAGTAGGTTCTAACTTTGTTATTTTGAATAGAACCACTCTATATTCTATTACAAATTCATATTCCCTATCAAATTCTAGATCATTTTCATATACTTAACATACATTCGGGTATATTCGGTAGAGTTCGAAACTTCGAAATATTTTAGCCGAGTTGTACCCAACGTCATTTCCATATTGGAGATTCACCCTGTATATATACATTCACTTTCTTTCAGATAGAGTTACAGAGACTTCTTCCAAAAATGAGCTCAGCTAGTAGTTTTTTATCTAAAACAGGAACTCAAGAAGAATCATTCATTTGTCTAGGAACGTCATTCAATTTAAAATTGTGATGTCTATGGTTCAGTATACTTTGGCAGCATTTTTTTCAAAAATTTTCAATTTCACATTAGTTGTGAAAATATTATTCTATTGTAAAAACGTTCTAAGCAGACATTATTATCATTACTGACTCATATGTTTTGGAAAAAATAGTGATATATTTTTATAGTAGTCTTTATGTTGTGGAAATCACCAAAGAATATCTTTCTTCCTCGAATACAGAAAGTTTAAGAATTCAACATACCACCCCAGGAAATAATTTATCACAATTAGCTAATCGAAAAAATTGTTAATATATTCACTGTTATGTTCGAAATATAAATTATTATTTATATAATTACATTCACAACTTCATCTCTTGAATTCATTTTGATATATTCGAAATGTTCGGAGATCTCCTACATACCACAAACTCAAATATATTTTTCCCATTAATATGCCATTGTCGTCGACTCCTTTATCCTAAACCCGGTTTTGATGGTAAGTTCTACGCCAATGTGCTTAGTGGACTCAAGCTTCTTTTCCATTGAATTCTGTGTTGATATATTTAATGGATTATATGTTTGTATGTTCCTTAGAATGTTATGTTCTAGTGAATGCCAGACCTATAGCCTTTTTAAATATTGAGTTCTCTTGCATATGGCACAATAATTGTTTATGTTTCTTCATTTGAGCTGTTTAGATGACATGCTTGATATGCGAAACAGAGCACTAATATTATGCACATTATTGCTTGACGAATAACACTTTTTTCATCAATATTATAATGAATCTTGGAGAGAGAGGCGAAAAATGCATTGTCTGGAAACTTAACGGTACTATACGTTACGTCTTTTATGGGCATCAACATTAACCAGTTCATGCTCATTTCGATATTCAAGAAGTCAATTTAAAAAATCTTTTTCAAAATGAATCATGATATATTTCTGATCATTTTCAGAGCCAACTCTTTCATTCAATTCTCCTTGATATTCATTGTCTAATTCAAAACCAAAAAACTACAATTCTATCATTTCCTATAGTATTGTGGAACTCTATGTACACTATTTTATAAAATTTATTTCAATTATAGGATGATTAAATTTTATATTATACTCATCTATTGATAGCATATAAGACATTCAGAAAAATTTGGCATGTCTCACGTGCCTGGAATAAAAACATTTGATCTGCTACCAGATTGAAAATATATATCTCAAATATTTACAGAATTTTTGAAAAATAGTGTTAATTGGATTTTTTTTTAATTTTCGAAAACTATATCCCAAACTATAACTAATTTTATAAATTGATTATACTCTCCCAAATTTCTGAAATTTCTATATATTTTTTATTCACGAGTAGAATCACTTATAATTTCTCACTTGTCACTCTGATCATGGTTCTACATTTCGATTATTTGGGTTGGAAAGGAATAATGTCTCCTGTAAGGGAATAATCTCGAATTGAAAACTGAAAACTTTGGTACCATTCTCAATTAATATCAGATATAATTCTTTATCAATTATGTAAATATATACTCAGAGGGATATACAAGTCAAAAACTTGTTTAAATAATAATAGAATAAACACATTGTCTTATTCTCGTCACATATATGTTCTTTGAATTGAATGAATGAAAGTGTTAGAGTTAGAATAAGAGTAAATCAAATTTCCATGCAACTTTGAAGTTATGTCATTCCGTCCATTTTTCAGGTGAAAGTTTCATGACCCAATGTCTTTTGGAGAATACCGTTTCGATGAATGTGAGGTAATTTTTTTTTAGTGTAATGCTCTAAGAACCTTAATTCGACACTCATAGAATATAGTCTCACACTGTATCTTCGAAGAACGGAAACTTCCTTTTTTAACTCTATAAACTGATTAATTATGCATGAACCTACTACTTGGTTTCTTTAGAATGTTTCAAAATGAAAAAATGTCTGCAGAGCATCTGATTATAAACTTTACATTGAAATATTCACGAATTGAATCGAACCAGTAGGAAAAAAATGAGCAACTGAATCACTCTGGAACATTTATTGTTCATGAAAGTGAAGTGTTACTGGCTGGAGTAAGAGAGACTAAGCTAAAATTCAAACTATAGACGTCGTCCTCGTACCTACATCAACAACACGAATGAATTTGTCTTAAGAAATTCTGGAAAAGCATTTGCTTGAACTTCAACTTCACTCCATCCATTGCCTTACTCCATAAAAAAAATCTCTTATGATTGATCTTATCAGAATATACCATCGTTTTCCAGGAAAGTAGATGCTATCTGAAGGACCTTTGGGTTTCGATGTGCTATGATGTTGAGTATTGGGACACGAGCTCTCTACAATTTTTATCCAGAAAGTAATTTTCATTAGTATTTTTCTATTACGACTGGCTCTCTGGGAAAAATGCACGAGTGATAGGAATTCGTATTGATATGTGTAACAACAACATTATCCAATCTTTCCTGGATTCAAATTCATCTCTTCTCTGCGTCTTCCTGCTTCAATCAAATTGATGAAATGTCCTGCAGATTGCCAGTTTGTATATGGAAATACCTATCACAATTCTATTACAGGTTGCAACAGGGTAATTCATAGGGAGGTTGACTGATTTATTTCTTCAGGTAGACTGGGCGGTTTTGAGAATTCGGCGTTGTTTTATAGCTAAGGACATTCCTTAGTTGGAGGGTTCGAACACTATTTCAAAATTTAGAGTTTGGAGTTGGGAGATAAGTTCAAATACAGCAGCAAAATTATTAATTTCATACAAAGGTAATTTGTAACCCCTTATTAAGTTGATGATTCAATATTGAAAATTCAATTGAATTCAATATTTTAACTTATTGAAAGAATGCCATTAATCATTTTGCTAGCAATTGTTTTTCATTTATTTCTATTTGTGGAGCTTCCGAGAGAAATTTCTCGAAACCAGCTTTCAGCTTCGTGTTTAATTCAAATTTAGGTGTTGAACGAATTGGATAATAACGAGTGATAAAAAAAGTACTTTTTGAAATTGTATTAACCAATCCTGGGTGATATATTAATCGCCAGATATTCTAGTAAATTTGCACTTACGATCTCCCTTGAGCATGAATCATTCTCGTTTTTTTTTTCTGAAAATAATCTCAACCGAGAAAAAATTTTTAAAATCAATTCAAACTCGTGGGAGATTTGGAGAGAAAATTGCATGCCAGAACTATCTGCAACTGAAATAGATAACGTTGTGTACGTACATATAATATGAATAAAAAGATGATATTTTATATGTTGCGAACAACATTAAAGTTCACTTTACGGCACGTGCGTACATAAAGTCCACTTTATAGGTGAGACAAAAAAATCTCCATGTTAAAGTTTCAGTTTCATTTGTTTCAAGCATTTCATAATTTTGCGAAGGGATATAATTGAACATGTATGATAGCTCAACGGGTTCAGCTTCCTGTTAACAACCTCTACACGAATCTGGGTCAGTTGTTCTTAGGGGTGTCCTAATGTGCTGTCAAAACACACTCAATGTAGAAGCACAAATTATTCAGAATATTAAACCTTAGCACTTGATGAATCTGACCAATTTTTAGTAGGTAGAAATTGAATATTGATCACAGTTAGCCCAGATGACTTGTAAACAATTCATAAAAAAAATCTATATGTAATTCCTGACCACAATGGAATTCCAAACATATTTTGATTATCATGAGTAGGTATATCAATTAATCTCACGATAATCAAAATTGTATCAGACTAAGGAGACATGAAAAACCATATCGTTTGTGTTAGAGCACAAAAAATGATATTTTATGTCATATCAGTTCATTATTGTGTTGCGAACAACATAAAAGTTCACTTTACGGCACGTGCGTACATAAAGTCCACTTTATAGGTAAGACAAAAAAATCTCCATGTTAAAGTTTCAGTTTCATTTGTTTCAAGCATTTCATAATTTTGCGAAGGGATATAATTGAACATGTATAATAGCTCAACGGGTTCAGCTTCCTGTTAACAACCTCTACATGAATCTGGATCAGTTGTTCTTAGGGGTGTCCTAATGTGCTGTCAAAACACACTCAATGTAGAAGTTTTTTCTGGTACATCAGCAGGTATTTTTGCCGATTTTCAAATCGACACAAGTCAGTAGCTTCCTAGGGAGGATGGAGTTAATGGTTTCGTCCCAACGTATTTCAAATGTTCGATGAGAATGTTCTTTGATAGGCACCGTCCATTGGAAATGACGTTATACCTATGAAAGGCTCACGTGCCAGGAGTTTGGAACCTGTGACTGAAGAGCAGCGACATAATTGCCATCAGATGTTGCATGCTCTTCAGTGAAGCTCAGAGTGACAGTGTCAGCTCAAGCTAGAACCTGGCCACAGCCTTTGTGCAATGAGTTTTTTATTTATTTTTTGCCATCGATTTGGACCTGCACGGTTATTATTCAGGTTATGTATATCCTTCCCATGTATTTCTGTTGCAATCGTTATTTCTGAAAGATGAAGCATATTTCGCGTTTTAGTCCGCACCGTCTTTGTGGAGGATCCTTAAGAATTGTTGAAAAAAATCAATTTTCAACATTAGAATATTCGTTAGGAGCTGTGTTATTTCGACAAGTGCTTCGTTTTATCCACGCTGTAATGCATTGTAGAATGGTACGTCTATCCAATTTGTTCTGTGTATCTCCGAGAGTATCATTGTCAATTTTGCTGATGGAGTCACTTTCAACCTTGTCACGAATTACTCTGTAGCGTACACCTACCGTTAGCGTTATCGATTGCAATAAATTAATTAAATCATCGGATAGTGCGACGACCGTGGAATACCGACAGGACAGATTGAAATATTGCCGCCGCCTGGTGCGGGGACTGCCTCTTTCAGAATTGAGATGGCTGATGTCGTTTCAATAGATAGCTGGTTATAGATGTGTTACTTGTTACATTCAAAGTTTATGCATCCCATTACGCTTCTGTTTGCATGGCGTGTTATGTATCTTCGGACATTTGAATTGAAATGGCTCTGATCTTTCGTGTTTTATCGTCAGGTGAGCCAAGTTATCGATAAGTGTGAATTCTGCAATGAACTTGGCAGCTTGATCTAACGAAATTTCATGAAAACTGAAAACTACTGCAGACGACATTGCATTGCTATTCGGAATTCTAAACTCTACAGAGAGCTAATGAGAGGTGCATATTTTGGAATGAATCGGTTTCAGTTTCATCTATTAGGCATTTTTACCAGAAACTCATTTTCCGCATATTTTTCCATTTCTATTTTACGATGAGGTTGTTAACCACTTCGAATTCACTGCACTTGTTCCTTGACATAATGAATTTTCAGCATCCGTGAGATTTGTTGATTGAGAAGCAATTCCAACCTCTGGATATATGAAAAACTGTTTCATCAAAATTTACAAAATAATTAACGATAATACAACTGAGAGATGCTATTTTCAGTTTGTGAAGCGTTTCCATTATGATGATGATGATTGATAAGTGCTCAATTTCTTTTTTATCTAGAAACGAGTCTAGAAATATACGTACATTAATTTTCTCATTTCGGTGCTTTTTATAATCCCCCCTTTTATTTTTGAAAGTTACATCATTTGTTCGAAGGATTGATCAATAGTTGAATTATTTCTATTGACTATTGTACTATTGAAGGCATTAATAGTGAAAATCAATCTCAGCATCTATCATAGAATGGAAAATCTGAACGAAGAGAAGTAAACATTCGTGAAGCTCTGTTTGAGAATTTGATTGTTGAAATTTATCAGAAAACTCATTACAAGCATCTCTATGAATTTCGATCGTAATCAGTTCAAACACAAATGTTTAACTACATACAATTCAGATTCATCAGTGGACCAAACTGCACTCAGATGAGAAGGTCAATAATACCGCTTCCTTTGTAGTTTGCCGATTTGCATTTTTACCTGCTATTAGGTTATTTAATTTGTTTTCTGTCGTCTGGAGGATTGCACTAGAGAGGCATACCTGAATTGGGCAAATTTTCATCCTGTTTCTCGGAGTTTTATTCTTCCTCATTATGAAATCATTGAATTTTGCTAGACCAGGGTTTCCCAATCTATGGGTCGTGGGTTGACGTCAAAACTGTAATGGCGACAGATAGGAAACAGTTTCATCCTGCCAATAGAAATAACTTTTTGATGTAAATATTCGATTAAGAATTGAGAATTGTTTTTAAACTTCGTTTTTTAATTGAAAAATCTCTTTATTCATATTGGTTACGGTTAAATTTCCTTGAGGTGAGTCTCGAGTTTGGTAACTTGTTTTAGATGGGTCGTAGTCCAGACAACTTTGGGAACCACTGTGCTAGACTCTTTCGGCGGTTGTAATAATATGTTTCTTATTTTTATTTCGCTCAATTTATTCAGAATATCAAACCTTAGCACTCGATAATCTGACCAATTTGGAGTAGGTAGAAATTGAATGTTGATCTCAGTTAGTCCAGATGACAAGTAAAAAGAACTTTAAAAAATCTATATGTAATTCCTGACCACAATAAACAACAACAATTAATTTCACGATTATCAAAATTCTCTCAGATTGAGGAAACATGAAAAACAATACCTAAGAAGATTCCTTCGTGTTAGAGCATTCGATCAATATTTTGCCATTTGAAACTAACCAAGGTGGGTGCCTAAAGAGGTCAAATTTCGTTTGTTTTTTCTCATAATAATACTCAACCCTAATCCGAGTATTTTTTGTAAAAAGGTTATTGTTTTTGAATGGTCAGGGTTGGTGAAGAACAAACGAAGTTTTTTAGTATTTTGCAATTTTCACGTATTTCAATAAAAGTTTACCACAATTCGTTTCAAGAATTGAAACGAATAATTTCCAGATAAGTATTTCATTTGAATTGAGAGCTATATTTAGCATGATTACCTTTGAAACATTTCCTTGTGTCATAAATTATCCTCAAATTTCGTTATTTCTTCGAAACGACACGCCGGTTGTAATGGGTCTAACCCAGAAATATTACATTTACTACCTACCCCCGGATAGACAGAAAATATCCGATATTTTAGCCTATTGACTGGCCTCTCTCTCTCTCTCTTCTGTACAAAATTCATTCTGGGCTATCGTGTTCACGATACGCATCGACCATCCTGACTATATTGAAGCAACGGGACATAATGCCTTCCGATGCGAGGGGAGAGAGACAGAGGATTGGGGTGTAAGGCCGTTTCAAGCAGGGAAAACCTGATTGTGCCGCTCATTGGCGGCGGAGCTTGATAATCCTGAAGGGATCTAATTTATTCTATGAAAGAAAAAATTTCAAAGGAAGCTGGCTGTGAAATTTGAATCTGTCGACAGTACCCATCGTTGTTTTAACGTAATACATACCTACAGAATTTTGGCTAAAATGGCCAACAGTTGTTTATTTGGGATCTAATGCCTTCATCAGATTGCGTTTGTTTCATTCGGGTCTGAGATTTAATCCTGCCATTAGTTTTTTTTAAAACTTCATGGGCTTTTTTATATGTGATTTTCATTGTCAGCAAGATTTATTATTAACAAATATTTTCTATAAATATCGACTTGTATTTTTTTTCTATTTAGGTATCCGTTGACAATACAATCCAGCTACGTTAAATACCACATGTATTTCCTGATATTTCCACTTGAAAAACATTGGAAATATGGTCCATAATATGGATCATGCTGATTTTTTCAACACACGGAGTTATAGTCGTGCATAGTCGTTCAATTCTATTTTCACATGTTATTGGAATAATATCTTGTTTATGGCTCATCTTCCAACAAATCCATATTTCTCTTGAGAATTCGAAGCTCTAAGGAAGAATTGGTTTTTGGACAATTTTTCGAATGCATTTTTTTTTTCAGAGAGATTTGGAATATGGAGTATTACTTATAACTTCAGACAGAGTGAATAGTCTTATATACACTACTCTAAGAACTCTCTTAACGGTTATTTTCAACCCAGAGATTTTTTCGAAACGAGAATCGAAAAAATCCATTGACGTATTTCCATGTTATTCAAAATGGAGGTTATAGAGAGCGAAAAATGAAAAAACAATTAATTTTAATTTATTACGAATATTTTAAAAGCGGTGAGAAGTGATCACGATTTGAACAAAGCATTTTTGTTATCCCCTCCAACCTTTGTCCAATTTGACCAATACTGTTGATCTTGCCGTTCACGAGATGGCATGGTGAGCTCAGAGAAAAAACAACCTGTATGTAAGAATAAAAGAATGATTTATATCGAGAAATGTGTCAAATTGGAAAAATGAATCACGAAAAACATTTTTCATTTTATGTTTGAAGTGACTTGATTTCATTTCAATTTGAATCTTTCAACAACTGTCCAACTTCCTTCAGTTTCAGTCATAATAAATAAATCTGCTTATACAAAATATAAATCAGTAACAGCAGATCTCCAAGAGCTCCTCAATTGCAATTTCAGTTTCAGACTGAGAATCTTCACTGATTCACAACTGTTAGATAATGTCAGTGCTTAGGTGTCTCAGAATACCAACACGAGGACATAAAACTTCATTTATCACTTTCTTGTCCAAATTCCTTCCAAAATTATGATTTTATTTTCACTTCGTGGTTTCTTTTTAGAGACCAGAACAAATTCCTGAAATTATTCGATTTTTTTCTTCTGATTCAAAAAATATCCTTATATTTATGATCGTATTTATTGTATTGATGTTTTGTGTGGGTATTACTCTTATTTTTTTTGTTTTCTACTATACATACCTAAATTTAACGTGACCATCATTGTATAGCTGATCAGCTATCTCCACATAGAAATTAAACCTACTAATAGTTATTTATGTATCAAGGGTATAGGGTGAATGTTCATGCCCGGAGGGCGGCTGTCCTGCAAAGCCAAGGGCCTTTGGCTCTAGGGTTTGTAAGTCGCCCGAGAGCAAATATATCTATTAATACGAGTGGTGCATACCAATTTTCATGTCATACTAGTTCCTTATTGCATCAACTAGATACTATTGTTGCTAGTAAAACACAGTAAAAATCGAGGTAAAAATTGACACATTAACATTATTATAGGGTTATAGCCGTGCGGCATAAAGGAAATTTTATGCCCGCACTGCCATAAAGTAAGTACCCTGTTGTGTGGTTGGTAACTGAGCATTAAAAAATTATTTTTTGTTTGTAACTAGTTGTCAATTATTTTTGTTGATATTGGTTCGTACTTCAATTGCAGTATACATTTGGAACAAGAAATTTAAATGAACAAGAGAATGTGATGATAAACAATTATCCCATGAATATAATTGAGGATAGCAATCAAAACGTGAAATTTCATTCAAATATATATCTTTTTTCAGTTAACGTTTTTGTTGGAATTTTATTGTTTTTGTTTCAAATATTATAGACATTGAAAATACAAATGAAACCACTCTATTATTTTGGTTGTCTAACGTTTAGGGACTAAAAACTTGTTTCACTCTGTGTATGCATCGTGTTTGTTTTATAAAATGATATGGATCATCAATAACAATTACACACCGTCTGATCGTTTGCTATAAATTATTGCCACTTTCACTCGAATTTATGGCTACCTTGAACAGTGAATGTGAATACTGTAAATTCAGTCATCACTATTTTGCTAGATGGACAATCTTCGATTTGGCTGGTTTCATACGGTGGGTCGAGGTAATTCAACGCCAGGATTATGTATGTATGTGATTGGTGGATTATTGTTCATATGTGGTTGTTATGGTGACAGAAATGACAAGTAGTACTTGAATGAATTTCTTATGTTTTAGTCTTCACACAAAGGCAAATATCATGATATGTTTGAAGAACAGCTAATGGAGACAGGGAAAAATATGAGGGATTGCCTTAATTTGAACTTTTGCAGTATAAAAGGTTA
The DNA here is from genome assembly GCA_032362365.1 of Zygogramma bicolorata. Classification (NCBI taxonomy): domain Eukaryota; kingdom Metazoa; phylum Arthropoda; class Insecta; order Coleoptera; family Chrysomelidae; genus Zygogramma; species Zygogramma bicolorata. The sequence continues at coordinate 256,210 of JAVJAQ010000857.1, read as the reverse complement.
TAATATAATATATCCTCTCTCTCTCTCAGCGAAGAGTATTTAAGTTGGGCTCAGACTTTCAGCACAAGTTCACAACGAAAACGACTTCGAAAAATTGTTTGCTTGATGAATGTTTGCCTGATGTTGAAAATGGAATAGAAAATTTGCCTCTGGGGGACTTTTTGTGTAATAAAATGAGAAACACCGCTTACTTGATGACTTCGCTCTTGAAGTATCTTAATATACTGCAGTTGAGGAATATGAGAAGACTATTTTCAAATACCATTTGGAATTTCAATCAAGCCGACATGTTAGTGGAATTCAACCGATATACTACATGGAAAGCATCGATTTGTGTTTGTGAAACGTGATATTTATTTAAATGATCCCTATCACGTTGCTTGTCGAGATTAGGATGAATATTTCTAATATTCCTGCAACTATGACATATCATGAATTATCTGATGAAAGCATTTTCGAGAGCTATTGCAACACGTCACAGTGTTTTTAGTTGATACTGTGAAGAAGCTATCTGAGTTTTTTCGCTTCCTGATAAAACAGCATTTGCGAAACTGATATGGTGGTACGATTAGCACAGACGAATGTCATAATCGTTGATATAGTTCACGTAGTGGTTGGTTGATAGCGAATTAGTTAACAGAAAATGTGAGTTTTTTGAATTCTACCTTACCTACCGAACTCGATTTCAAAGAAAAATTACTGTCTTCCACAGTTATGAAACTGACTCTGCGGACTCTTGAGCACCTATTCTCTAGTCCGAAGAGTATTTATTAGAGCTCAAGAGAATCTTTCTGATAGCAATGAATCCGTACAAACGAGGTACAGAATTGTATGTCTCACGCATAACTAAAGATTTCTTCCTCGTAACTCAGAGTCATCTACTAGGATGGAGGAGACTTTGAGTCTATTAGTACCATGATTTAAAATTTTGGCTTTGAGTGAAAAATATGACAGGTTCGTTCAGTTGTATGTGAAAATACCGTGAATCAATGAACGTGATTGTAATCCTAGCGTCTAAGTAGGTTTAACTCAGAGTTAGGAAATCTAACCCGATCGAATCTAAACTCTATCTACAGCTAAACTTCACCAAAGCTAATTTGAATTTGGTCTAAACCAAACCTAACCCTGAAGCTGCATTCGGGAAGGAGTCCAATGGATCAGACAGTGCAGCAGCCGGGTTTGGGATGTCATTCAGACAAGTGAAACAAATCTCGTCCCGAAATCTAAGAGTAATATGATAACGTCTTCACGAACGTCAAATTTACTAGATACAGAAATAAATATAGTGCAATAGTCTGTGATGGTCTAAGGGCCAGTTGTATAGGTCACGTTTATAGTTTAGTTTAAACTCAGGTTTAAACTGACATTTAAACTTAGGTTTAAACCGATGAAATGATAAAATATCTCTTGTATATCTTTCAGTTGAAGTCTTTGCAGCTAACTTCAAATCACGATATTAATGACAATTGACAAGTGAATTGAACTTGACCTGCCGCCGTATAAATGTAAATACCGTCGGATTGGTGGATTTGAAATAATATGAACAAGGAAAAAACATTATAAAACATATCTTTCGCTAACAAAATACAATATTTTCCGTACATTTGAGATTCGAGACAGAGTAGTTGGGATATTCATGGCGCTTGTAACCTATTTCTATCTAACTAATTTGTTTGTCCTTATTAGTAACAGAAAAAAAACCATCGAACTGTAGATTCTAGATATGTTGACCTGCACAAAACGAGCATGATTTTTATATGATGAATTCCGTGATTCTAATTTCCACTGTCATTTCATTACCCTTCTGACGTTTTATACATTTTCCCTAGCTCCTCAAATTGCCCTCATTCTACCCGCGAAAATACCCACAGAGTAAACAAACAGTATCAGTTTTTATTCTTCGTACCACAGTGGGTGTTTTGTGCTCCGTACGTATGGTTTAACCAAAGCTTGTAGTTTAACTGCCCCTCCATCCATCAGTTGACAGTTAAACTATGAGTGGCAGTCACAAACACCTATACAACGAACTTTATTCATTAAACTAAAGTTTAACCAACACTTGTGGTTTAAGCTGAACCTATACAAGTGGGCCTAAGAAACATTCAAATTCATACATTTATACAGGGTGCATCAAATGTTACTTTGATTCTAGTCAATTTTAGTTGAAGTTGATGCGATTTTTCTAACTAGAACACCCCGTACTTTAGTCTTTTTGCATTCCACATGAAATAATCTATCCAGGGGTACAAACATGCTGATTGTTATTCCTAGGCATACACCATTTCATTGTTAAAAAACCCATATCTTTTGCTCACGCGGAAAAATACAATACCCTGTACATCTGGAAATGTATCAAAATAAGGGCATCGTGATACTATGTAAGTAACTTCTACCTGAAACTCTCATTTCTTTTTTTTCTTTTTTATTATCCATATATAGAGTAGATGCTCACTATTGGGACACACTGTATATATTTTAAGCTCACTAAAGAGTTGTGCGAATTTTTCTCAAAACTGATAAAACTAAGCGATAGAATCAACAAGTGACCAAAAGTCTTTGAATTGATATTAAGCTACTTGTCGAACAAAAATAGTTGCAACAGAGTTTTTGCAATTCTCACAACATCAATATTCTTTAATGAGTGGCAATTATAATATATTTGCAATGGAGATTTTTTATAATCGCTAGATTTATTTTCCTCGAACAACTGTGACGTGCACGAATTGTCACATTTTCCGAAATACTTACAATGACATAGCAAGCTTGATTGATTTATTTTCCCAAAAATCATTTCTGATTATGGGGGAATAAAAACTTCACAAGGAGAATTGATAGAAATATAATTTGCATTTCCCACAAAACTTACTGAAGTAAGAACTAAATTACATTAACATAAAAAAGAGAAATTGTATCAGATCCAGAATGATTGAAAATGAAATGATGCAACTGCAATTTGAATTTCATTTTCGTTGGACACTTTTTCCCAACTGATACGATACTGGTCGATACTTGATGATAATCCAGAATAAAAACAAAATCAATTTCTTGTTCGATTCTCACTGACAATGGGTTTACAAAAGCTGTGATACTTTTTATCAACTTTATTCTCTTACACATTTTGTTCGGGACTTGAAATTTCTATGCTTTAGCTAGAAACCAGCAAATTCAATTACTTCGCCGGTTTTCATTGGTTTCGTGTCTAATGATAAAAAAACGGAACTCAAAAAACTATTTCCATTCGGAAAAGTTATAGTAATCACCACTGAAAAATAACAGCATTATTATTAGGATCGAGGATATCTTGAGCAAATACGGCGAACTATGGACTTATATCCCCAATTATCCAGTGTTCGTTGCACGCCCAGTTACTTTCAAATTGAATAAATATGAAATTAAAAAGATGAGAAGAGTATAAAACTGCCGAAATATACTTTTATCGCAGTTGAACTCGTCCGCAATGCTAATAATATTCACCAATTAGCGGAATGGAGTAGAAAATCGAAAAAGAAGGAATTCTTGGCTAATATTGTCAGTCCTGTTATTTCTGTCAGCTGGTTCCAAATTTTCAAGTGATTGCCATAACTATAATTGAAATTGCACAATTGGCTTTCAACCAAGTAAGTAGTATGCCCATAAATTGAGATAATTATATCGTCCATTGCTGTCATAACTAATCCTTCGTATACCTTGCATTCAGATGATTTTTTTTAACTAGGTTCAGCCTGGAAAGTTGATTGAAGCGTATTGGGGTATTAAACGCTATTAGCTTAATGCGAATATGATAAACGTACAATGTGTCGTTAGTTTAATAACTTGGTAACATATTCAAGACATATTGCGACAAGATTTTGCCTCCTTCCTACTCATTGTGTACCGTGTTATCTGAAAAACTAATTGGGAAGTTCATAATTTTATGCGACGTCTGGCGGAAATATAACGCACTGCTATTATTTCACAAACAAACGGCTTCTATTTTATGTGTGAATTTATTGTGATCTTTGGTGTTGATTTAGGAAATCTCATCTGGAGTTGTAATTTTTCTTGATTAATAGTAACAAACAATCATGGATGCAGATCGCTCAGTGAGCCGTATAAAGTGTTTGGTGCCAAGTTGCCGCAACTCTAGGAACCGAATTCCAAAGTTGTCTTTCCACATGTTTCCAAAGAGAAATACATCTTTGGTGGGAAACATTACGGAAAGTGGATTGAGAGAGAAAATAGACAGGTACAAGGCTTGGAATATTAAACTGAAACTGCATAAATCACCACCTAGAGCGGCTTCAGTGTGTTACTTGCATTTCAAGAGAGATGATTTCTTCTTACCTGGTGTGTCTGTTTGTCTATTTTTAGGCGAAGTTATGGCGCATTCCATCATCCATGTAATAAAAGCGTCTTTGGTTCACTAAGACTACACTAAAACTAAAAAATGTCCTGGAACAAATATCATTAGATTTTAAAACATAATGCGTCTGTGTTCACCTCCAATGAATGGTATTGTGCGGATATTCAAAGCATCATGAACACAGTTATATTAACCTTCACGAGAAAAATTTCGTACAATGAAAATATAGCAAAAAAACACCAAAATCTTGTCTAGCGGGGGCAACTGATGACTGGATTTCAGTTTGGCGCGTTATTTCACAAATGTAACTATTTCAAAATGGTGGATAAAGTTTAACCACCACTAGCGCCCTCATCGGTCGATATTCTTCCCTATAGTGGTGTAACTGGAATTGTAACAATGAGCTTTTTACCAATAGCTCGCTTCTCGATTGTTCAAGCTGCGACTTGAAACAATTTGAAAGATGTTCTTCCAATTTTTATAGATTATACACGAAATATAGTGCTACTTTGTCTACCAACGCAGCATGACACTGATATTCAGAAACACACATTCAAATTCAAGCGGTTATGCTAGAACAAACTACCTTTTAGCTCTCATCTCTAGATTGTACAATAGTATGAGATTTTGAATTGTAACTGATTCTTGTATTCTCTCACTGTTAAGTTCCTATAGCTTGATGCCCGATATACCTTCAGATGAACATTGAGTGACACCGTTTTATTTTGTTTCAGTTGTTTTGTTTTCTTGTTTTTGTGTTGAGTTAGGTTCCTATGAAATTTCGAGATCTGGAATCTCTGGTATTGTCTGATTATTTTGGTAATATTTCCTGATGCGGATATTTATATAATGTATCATCACTTGATCAATTATGGTAATCTGTTTTGAAGTTACTATCTAAATTTCATTAGTCAATCTAAAAGTCAATAAACTGTCACAAACTATGAAATAATTTCGTTTACAATGTATTATTTTCCGTTTGCCTATTCAATATTCACTACAATACACTTCCTCAAAGATTTTTCCGTAATCATGTTGCAGATTATGGGAAATTTATTCGAAATAAATTAGTAGTCGTTCTTTTATTTGTGGATGTTAAATACCGATTAGGTTCATTTCGCTAGTTGACGACGTCCGTTCCTCATATAGATAAGAATTACAGAAAATTAATAGCCGACAATCATTTTGTTTGCCAATACAGACTGTCCACACAAAGTGCATAGGCCTTGAACGCCACTGAAATGCCTAAAGGCACACTTAGAGTGCCGCCGACCGACCGTAGTATTATTGTGTGTTGTAAATGGGTCTGGAACTAGAATCTCGTGTAGGTCTCTAACCTTACAATTCTGGCCCCTTTGCCTGCCAGTATATTTTCGAAATTTGTCGGAGAAACCGCGTGTGCTGTGCAGCGCTCGGCGTGTGAGCGTTTGTTTTGTTTTATATCATGTAACTCTCTTATTTGGATATTACTAAAGTGCAGTTGTGCGTACGGGTGAAGCTGATGGTTTGGTGTTCGTGTAGAATCTGAATATGTGTTTGCTTTCGGCGAATAACAGGTGATTATGTGATGTGTTTTGTGTTGCTCTGTGGAGAGGGAGCGTTGCTTGTAGATAGTGCCTTTGAGGATTAGTTACAGTGCACGGATGCTCCCGGCCAAATGCCATGTTTCTTTCGTTTATACCTAGTGATTGAAATCATTCAGGCGTATAAGAATTGATATGATGATGGTAATTCACTTTTCTACCGGACTAGTGCCGACAGTAAATTGATTTAATTTTGATTCGATTAGGTTTCACTTCCGACTCGGGATATCGATTGATTGTTGGAGATAGCTTTTCTCGGTACTCTAATAACTCGTTCATGTCCTAGTGAATTGTTGTGATAAATATTAAAGACTATTTTCTACTATAGATAGTCTAGTAACTTTGACAAACTCGGAAATTCTAATTCTGATGAAGTGTCCGAATCAGTCCAGTTTGTGAATTCAACAAAAAAACCATACAACTCGTTTGTTGAACAGAACTCAACAAGTTTACAGACCCTTTCTAGAGTAGCCTCCCTGTTTGAACCACAATTCTGAGAAAAGCCCCAACCCTTGCTCCAATCTTGTAACTGTAAGCAGCAATCAAAGGATCTTGGATGTCTTTGATAATTAGGCAATGAATTCCTTTGAGGTACCTAGGTACCCGAAGTAATAAATTTCAAATGTAACTAAATAGTACCACCATTTCGAAAATAAAAGGTAAAGAATTGGAAGTACTTGAGATGCAATTCTTCTACCGTACGTAAATAAACACTCAACTATCGGTAATCTGTTCATGAAGACTGACTCTTTAGCACTGACAAGATTCGTATTATGTAGTCAAAGTAAGCGCCTGTAAGTCTTTTGAAAAACAGAAGTGGAATCAAAACTGAAAATTTCACATCCAGATAAAAAATCAAGAACACATTCAAAATAGGAAAACTGTGATGACTAGAATAAAAGATCCTCGAAAAGATCATACCAAATGAAAGAGCTCCAAAGAAGCTATGAATGAAAGAACAATTTTGAAACTAATCAAAAACAAATACTTAAGGAGAAGCAATACTTACTAACAACAAAAACAAGTTAGCCCTAAAACTAAGAAAGATTATTACGAAGAAAAATCGAAAGACAAATAATCACCTTACTTAGATAAAGATGCGAAAAACAAAAATGAAACTTATCAAGAGAAAATGAGCTAAGCAGGAAGAGATCCGAAAACAATACTAGCAGTCGAATCTAGTGGAGGAAATAATATTGATATAGAAGTGATAAAATGACTAAAGAAGAAAGCAGAGAAATGTATTCTAGGAATACTTGAACCATTGAAAAATAACACACAAGAAAAACTCTTTGTGGAAACTCCGAGGAAAGCTCCAGGATTTGCAGCAATAGCATGCAAAGTCTAAAATAATAATAGGAACGAGAGGTGTTTCCTCGGGTGTTTCACTTCCGTGAAATTTGTATACTTACCAAATCAGGATTTCTGGTGGATTTCAAGATTTCTTCGAGGATATGGGGTGTAGATTCGAACATGGATTTCAACAAGATTTCTACTGAATATTGCACATCGGATTTCCAAAGTAAATAATTCCTCGAATAGGAAAAAGGTTGAGGCAAACTGTGAAAAACTCAGTAGAAAATAAAGTGGCAAAAGAATAATTATTACCAAACCGAGGGGAAAACCTCAGAAAAAACGAAATCGAAAATGATCACATTAGGAATATAACAGAAAGAAAAATTAGGAACAAGCAAATGAGTAAAATATTCAGACTCAAGAGCACTGTTTCATTCGGTGATTAGATAAGTTTATTGCCCGCACAAGGCTCTGCCTTCTGGACACACACGTAAAGTGTTCAACAAAAGAAAAATGTAAATATAAAAATATATGAGAAATATAATGAGCATGGGGGTGTGTTCAAAGAAAACAAAAGTGTCCGAAACGAGTCAGGACATAGTAGATTTATCTAAGTGAATAATGCAAAAATAATGTAGAGTTCTCGGTAGAGTTAAAGGCGAGGTTGAAGGAAAAAAGTAGTTGATTGGAAAACAGATTGGAGAGCTTCGAGCGAGGCTTTAAAATTCAGAGAGGCAATTCAAATCTTGCATGATTCACGATAGAAAGTAATGACAAGATTACTTAATGCAGAATACAAAAAAGTACAAAAACATGCGATCAAGCCGAGAAGCAAGCAATTTTGATTGAAACCAATGTGTGGATACACTGCTGCACTCGCTGCTGCATGACGATCTCAATGCATGACAGTTAAAAAAATGTAGGATTAACCGAGTTAACACATATCGAGCTCAGGAATTGAGACCCAAATGCAGTAGACAGTTTTTCTATGCTTCCAAAATGTCGGGTTGTGTCTCAGATAACTACGGAGCCGGCTTATATTCGATTCAGATTTCTCCGAGATTCCTAATTCCATTCAATCCGTGGTCACCGCGAAACTGGCTGACTCGATGCGATAGGCAACTTGGTAGGTGGAATATCTTCATCGAATACACCAATCTAGCCAGTAGCACTGTAGGTTTCTCTACAGTTGAGATAGCAATTGCACTACCGTAAAATCATCAAGACGCCCGCCCCTGAGCGTTTTCGTCTTCTGAGCAGTGTTTAATGAGGCAGGATACAAACTTAAAACAAATCCAGGGGTATTAAGGATAATGAACAAAACATAAACATGAGCTCGGACATGAGAAAAAAATACCTAGAAATACTAGAGACATGTCGATCATTTTTCCGGTCTCAACAGCAAACTATGAAAAAGTTCAAAGGAAAATGATTATAAGCAAAACTAAAAATGAGAAGCGACTAACATACGACAAGCAAATATTCTCTTATTATGCTCATTGTCATTACATTTCCTTAACCGAGTTCTCAATATTGAGTACTCGAACGTAATTGTAGGCACAACAAATCGTAATCTGCAAAAATGTATACCCTGCATGGTGCGTCACATAGAATCTTGAATATGCCTTCGGGCAATAATGTGGATGGAAGCCTTTTTACAGACTTCCTTATATTTGTTACATAAGTACATTAAAAACATCGCGGAATGAACAAAAATCTCATAAGGCATACAAACATAATGTTTCAAATGATAGAGCGATTTACAATTTGCCTGTGTCTATCGCTGAGTCTATTTGAAAAATAATGGAAATGGGCTTCGTACTACAAGGTTCTGTATTGGGATCTGTACTTTCAAACTTGCGACATTGGTAATAATGAAATTCATAATATCATAGTATGCATGCCTTTTTGTCCGACTTCTGATACAAATTGTTGCTTTACCTTTAGTAGATAACTGGTAAACTAACATATTATAACCTTTAAATATTGCACTTTGGATATGAGCTAAATGATTGAAATATATTATTCCACGTTGGATTCACACAAACATTAGGTATATTCATTCTTTTTATTCATTCATTGTGAATAAAAATTTATTATCACCATGTCGAGTGCTATACTCTCGAAAGAACTACTGAATAACTCCAATCGTATTTCTGAAGAATGAAAAATTGACACCACACATTGAAAGAAACCACTGAGGTAAGTACGTTGAGGTATTTACCTTCAACCACGAAATGAAAATATTTCATGTGGGATTATATCATTCTTTTGGATTTTCTGGGATTCGAAGGGATTCTTTTTATATGCGTTGCTCATTACGTTTTGCGTCATTTTAAAAACGGATTTGATTTGCATGATGCATAACTAGAAACGTAATGGATAATTTCAATACAAATGAATGAATATACGATATTAATAATATACAGTCAACTTTTTCTGTTCGAGCGAACGGGGATTACCAATTTGCGGCTCGGTATCTTTTTTTGATACTAACGAAACATGTAATTGATTATATGTTGATTGACATGCACTTGATGTAAATAGCGGATATGTTTCCCAAGAATCCGATAGTTGTAATAGGAGTACCAGGAAATTCACATTTCCCGAGACACATTTCCATTCAAGTATAAAACTTACGTATAACAAGAATGTGGTGGAGATTTGTGGTCTTTCTGCGTCAGTTTGTCTTCGGTGTTGGCCTAGTGTGTGATATTATCGTTCACCAGTGGTTGATAATAGTCAAAAGTGCTCGAAATGAAATGGGATAAGGTATTCAAAATTTGAAACTGAAATCGTTGCGGTGATCTGATAGCTGCAGTACCGAGGTGCCTATCTTCAAATTCATAGCAGATTTCCAATCGAGTTAGGAACATTGTGAGTTTTCCGAATTAGTTTCAGTTCATCCCCTTTGCTATTTAATTTTCATCCGAACAAGTTTTCAACTGTTTGTTGTTTCTCGAAATCAATCAGAATATTTCGTATTCAAATACTTAATCAGCCAATCAAGTCTCGAAATTTCCAATAAGCTTCAAATAGGTAATAACTTGCTTCTGCCACGAGGTTTGTTTCACTTTCAAAAAATATTTAAATACACCAAATTTTCAAATAATGGACTTCACTCAGGATTTCTACTGGATATCAGAATATCAGGTGGGATTTTTGGATTTCAACATACTTAGATTTCCAAGATTTCTCGTACACCGGGTTTCCGAAGCTTTGCTAATAGGTAATGAATCTGGACTTTGCTAGACTGTCTGAATGTGTACGTTCTATTCTGATAAATGTCAAGTCTGTGCCATGTTCATATTTTCATAAACCTGACTAATCTTATTAGGAAATTCTGATAATAATATTCGAATTTTGATACATTGCATTACATATTCGATCTCCAAGGCTACGGTAAATCAATCTTGAAGCCCTTACAGGTATCAGGAATGAAAAACAGTTGTAAAAGATAATAAAGGTTGTAATAAGTTGAATTATCTGGTAAGACTATTCCTATGATATTTACGTTTGTCAAGAGTTGTCTGGATTACTTACAAAAAAAGAATTCATTTTGTTCATTGTTAGTGCATTCACATTCGATGTAATTTTTGTATCAGATCATTGACATTACGACTAATGGACTGGACCTAAATGAGAAAAGCAAGATAGAATTCGTCAAGTATAAATCAAATGCATTCCTTTCCCAATGCAGCGGATAGAAAGAGGTTGTGAAGGATAGAGTAAGTATAAAATTATTATGTCCTTCATAATGGCTCTTCAATGCGCATAGCTATCCTTTCTTTCTCATATGCTATGTGGAAAACTGTCATTATGACGAGTCCATTAGTTATAATGTGAATGTACCTATAGGAAGAATACATTTTCAAAATCACATTTTTTTCGCGGCAATCATTTCTCGAATTCAGGGAAATAGAAAAATAGCTTGAGCAAATTCATGCGATCTGTTTACCCCTCGGTTTACCCCCAAATAAACCATTCGAATCTGTTCTGGACGTTCAGATTTTTCCCGTTATCTATTCAGAAAATGCTCCAAAACTCCTTACACGGCCGCTAGACTTGTGAAAATCGAACGCGCCCAATGTTACCCCGACTTTGCCCGCCGTCCGTGACGAAACAAAAGCATCGCACGATATCGAAATCCAGCAAGCGAACCAACTTCGACTTTACTATCGCTCCGTAGCGTCTGCGACGTCATAATAAACGTCAAAACGATGCGGCGGTCGGAGGAAGTCTCGACTCTCGATAGCGCATTGAAAATATAAAATGTAAAGTATGTCGTAACGTAACAATTTAAAACAACAGGTCATTGTATTCAGCTGACTGCTGCGTGCATGACTGAACCCATTCAGTGAGACGTTTGATTCTACGAGCTAGAGCGCAGATGGCAGCACCGACCGGGCGATCGGCTTCCGGTGGCTGGATTTCGGCGCGACGTTGCCGGGTTGTGTGAAATAACTTATTCAGTATTCAGGGCGTTTATACTGTTTCAATTGTAGGATACGAATCTCACAACCCAATTTAAGTCTTGAATATCTTGAGCCATAAAGCCATTAATATGAATATACGTATTGCGTTCGTTTTGTACTGGGAATAGTGACTTTTTAATATTATTCTTCCGTTTCTTGATGGCGAATATAAGTCATCTCCTTTCCATTCTATAAAACTGGACTAGCTTCTAGCATAATTTTGTATATTTGCTCTCGAAACACTCGATGCTAGTCACAGTTTACAAATTTCTGAAATATGTCGAACCGTCAAGCGGTATGCCGAATATAGTTGATACTTGAAACGTTTTTCTATGATTTTGTACGGTATCATTCATTCTGCAGTTCAACTATGCTCGTCATAATTGTTTGGTCGGTAAGCTGGTATAATGACCAATTTTTTGAATCAGTTGCTCTTCAGACCAATTTATGCGTGTTGCCGGTAAAATATTGTAATGACCAATTTTGTCAATGAATTGTTGTTTATCACCGGTTAAGAAGAGTAATTGTTGTGTCATATCGTGTTGAATTACTCATCTTTACTCGTTAAATTGGATACGACGGTGAAGTGACAGTCAATAGTTGTCGATCATTCGTTGTGCAGCACAATTGTGTCAACCAATTGTTCAGTCGGTTAGCTGTTGTTATGACCAATTTTCTCAATCAATCGTCATGTAGACCAATTTTTGTGCCGTCGGTGAAATTTTGTAATGACCGATTTTGCCAATCAATTGTCGATCTACTGTTATGGAGAGTAATTGTGTTCCTATGATTCACTCCGTTAACTGTTGTAATCACATAATTTTTCTATTAATTGGTGTTTCGTCGATCATATTGCTTCGCGAGACCAAGACCGATCAATCTTGGTCTTATTCTTGGTCTTAATAGTCTTTGTCTTGGTCTTGATAGTTTTGGTCAGGGATCAAAATGCTCCTAGAAACTTGAATTATTCAATTCAGTTGTTCAACAGTTCATTTGCATATACTTGATAGGTACTTATTTTGTATTTCTCAGTCTTGAACAATTGTCAATTTGTAGGGAAAAAGTAAGTACCATAGAAAAATAAATAATTGAAATAAATTGCCATAACATTTCCTATCAGAATTTTCTTCTAGTCTCTTATTAGTTATTATTCGTTATATCGTATTGTATTACTCACCCTTACCTGTTGAGTTGGATACGATGATTGAAGTGTCAGTTAATAGTTGTGTAGGACAATTGTATCAACCATTTGTTTGGTCGTTCAACAGATGTAATGACCAATTTTGTCAATCAATCGTTGTCTACAGCAATTTTTGTATCGTTGGTTAAATATTGTTATGACCACTATTGTCAATCAATTTTTGTCGATCTACTGTTACGGCGAGTAATTTTTGTGTCATATCGAGTTGTATTACTCAGCCTTACCCGTTAAGATAGGACGGTCGAAGTGACAGTCAATTGTTGTGTCATTCATTGCGCACAATTGTTTGCTCGGTTGGCTAATGTTTTGCTGACGTGTCGTCGTCAAATGTTGTAAAGACCATTTTTGTTATGGCGAGTAGATCTTGTGTCATATCATGTTGTTGGTTAGTGTTAGTCAATAGTTGTGTCGATCATTCGTTGTGCAGGATAATTGTGTCAACCGATTGTTTGGTCGGTTGACTATTGTAATGACCAATACTGTGTATCAATCGTTGTCCAGACCAATGATTGTGTCGGTCAAATGTGATGATCAATTCCCAATCAGTTGTTGTCGATCTATTATTATGTTTAGTCATTGTTGTGTCGCATCGTAGTATCACTCACCCTTGCTCCATAGTCATACGAAACCGTAACGGAAATTATTTTTGTTGCAGTGGTGTGGCAGTGCTGAGTTGCACGGATTGCAGCGGCAGCAGTACGGCCTCGAGCGACATCACCGATCCCGGGTCTCCGTTCAGCACAGCGTCGAGTCATTCCGAGGACTCCGGCTCCCAACCAGCTAAAATGCCCCCCACGCCGACCGCCCATCATACCCCTTGGCCGTGGACCGCCGACGAGGCCCCCTCCTGCAAGCGGGCCGCCCCGCAAGACAAAGACACCGCCTTCTGCTGCATCCAGCCGCCCTCCGACGAGGGCAAAACCTTCTCGGAGGAACCGCCTTGCAAGAGGGCTAACGTCCAGGAAAAAACTGCCGCCAACGCCCCCTCGAAAAGGAAGCAAACGCCGATATGTCTGGCCGCCCCGCAGGCGCAACATTTCGTCAAGATCGTTCCATCCTCAGCTAGTCCGGTCAATCACTACCTGAAGGTTAGGAAGGGAGAGGCGTCGAAGCTGCAGCAAGGAAAGATCACCGAGTATTTCAAGTCGCAAGTCAAATCGAAAGGTGAGTTTCGAGTGAGCGGGAAAAAAGAGCAAAAAGCGTATTGAGATTTGAGAAACGAAAGTATTTGGAATGTTTTTTGAATGTGCTTGGTGCTTAAAATTTAATTTTTCTAATGTTTCACAGGGAGTCGAGTGGAGCGGTGTATAATATATGGTTCAAAGCGGTTCAAAGGGTCAGTTTCTCAAATTATCTGTTTGGAAAACATGTTGACGTATTTTTTATGAATTCAAGATATTGGATGAAAAAAAATAATTAAAACAAACACTCGCATTTTGTGACATTATCTGAGCTGCTCCATTCATTTTTTCAAAAGTGTTTGTCAAAATTTAATTTCAATTTCTTCTCGTCAAAATATGACGCTAGCATAACTGATTTTCCGATAGTCGAACTGAGTAAGAATTGATTCAGACACAACCTACTTTGAATCGAATTCTCCTAGCTCATTTTTGTTTGCAGAAGGCAAGAAATGGAGATCTTTTTATCTTAGTTCGATAAAATACAAGTAGTCTCTGAATTTTCTTTCCGTTGTTTTCATACATGAATACTTTTATATTATCCCAATCAAACATGCGGAAATCATTTATTGATAATATATGTTCAGTTAATTTTCATTTTGCTGAATCTCGCATTCTTGAATTGTTTCAATGCTAAAAAATGAAATAAAATTGCACAGAATGAGGCACCTTATTCATTATCAAAAAAAAATGGTTTTTGCTTTTGAAAAAATTGAATCATTTCCTCCAACAGAAAAATGATAATAATTTTGAAATGTGTATTTCCTGGTGTCACATAACTTTCATTTGAAACTTCTGTTATATCTTTTCTGATCGCTATGTTGAGCAAATACTCACTATTGGGGCACCCTGTATACAGACCCACACATATGTGACACTATAAACACAATACTCCCATTTTTATTATGTTTATAGGTTGGTTTCCAGTGAATATATGATATTATGAATTATACCTCTTGATTGGTGATTATTCACATCATTTATTTTTTCTTGTACCTCTTTTCGGATGGATGAGCATTCTTTCAATACATTTTTTTTAACGAATAATTACACCTATTAAGTACTCAAACTGCTGGAGTTGATGGAAAAATTTGCGCTAGGTAATGAAAATATTTGATGTAATTCAGTGAAATTTGATTTTCTAATATGAAAGTGATTGCATGCCTGTATCTCACGGACGGTAATATTTATTCCAATGGAAAATGAAAATTTCCCACAAAAATTGTTATCTTGCAAAATGAATTGAAAAAACTTTTTGCAGAAAAGCTTATCAATTATACAATTTTGTAGGTGCGGGGGTGGTAGATCTCTCATATACCATGTTGATACCGAACATTTATCTTTTCGTGAAATATAAGTTGTTTTATTTTCAATCAACCTATAAAATTAATGCATCCGAAAGTTTTGCGGGACCGGGCATAAAAAATCAATGAATTCAATCCAGTTATTCTCAATCAAGGGAACTAACTACCCTACTCATTCGATGACAAGTATGTATTTGGGTTAGGGGTTACACCATAAACTGTGCAAGAGGGATGATTTCACAACCCTTATTTGTCTGCCTTTCAATGTTATCAGGCCGAAGGGTGCATGTGCACTTTGTGATAGTCTCTGCAAGAATACTATTTTCTAGTCCTAGTTACCAGCTTCATTTATTTTTGTGTGTTACCCAAGAACTATACCACACTGGGGATCTTCAATATATCTTACTCAAGTATTCCTCCAAGCACTCTTAACATTGATTGTTGTTGGTCAGGATCCGATAACTCATGACATTTGAAGCAGAATACAACAAGAATTCCACTATTATTCTCAGAATTACAGAAGAATACTCGGGATTTATTCTCCACCAGCAGAAAAAGTTGAGTCAATGGTTTTAGATTTGTCAGAATCCCTTAATCTTAGCCTCGGTCTTAGTTCTTGATTGTGAGGCCTATACCTTTTCAGTTTGTCTCAATAATCGTTATCTATCGTAAATGGAGATTATCTGGGTGGAATGCAGAGGTTATTGAAAATTTTGAATTAAAATTCCCTTACAAGTAGACTGGACAATAGAAACAATATTAGAACTTAATCCTCAAACATCAACCATGAATTCCTTTAGGTATCATTTCGAAGGGTCAATGTATAATCTCATTCTTGTGTGCTTTACTGACATAATTCGTAAGACTTCGAAACTGGTTGATGACAATTACGACTAGCCATATCACAACTGAGAATCTTCCAGAAATAAATATATATAAAGGTGAACATTATATATGAATTTTATTATAGGTACAGGTTATCTAATTCATACTGGCAGTAGGTTAGCTCCTTCAAGTATTTCAAGGCTGGTAGTACAGACCAAAAAAAGCAAAAACACGTAGAAACAAAATTCGATACAGTTCCTACCTACAACTTCATTAACTCATGTGTTTGTCTCCGACCTTCAATGTCTGCAATAATATTTACTTCCAGTTATTTAAACTCGTTCATACCCCACGATATTGGTTCCCAGAGATTCGTCATGGATTCCTGATCTCAATGTTTCTGGAAATATTGAAAAAAATTAATTATTGGTCTACGTCTACAAGGTTCTATAGTATCTATTACACGCTATTACTTACACTATGACACGCCCAAAGATATAAGGTATTCCTTTCTTGTTATAGGTATTAAAAAAGATCTCTTCAACTTCGTCAAGCAAGCCGAGATGAAGCGACCGCCCGTTTCCCTAGTCGACCAGCAAACGCAATTCAACGGTCTCAAAGCGCTAAACGCCCGCAAGGAAGCGAAGAAGGTGCATAACGCGCGCAAATGCGTGCCATCCAAACCGAAAAAACTCGCTCCAGTTACAGTTCCTAGAAAAATTCTGCCCGCACCGAGCAACATGTCCGAGAAAATCACCATCAGCGAACAGTTGAGCAACATGGCCAAGTTTACGCCTACGGTCACCCTGACGGCGCTCAGTTTCCCCCCCAACTACACGTATCTCCATGCTAAGAGCGCCAAGCCGCCTGACGCTCCGATTTTCGTGCCGCAGATGCCGCTTCCCATAGTCAACCGATCCCCCTGCTTGAACGTCATCCAGCCGGTGCAGAAGATCGCCACCATCAACAACTTCAACTGTGTCAAATTAAACGCGACGGTAGTGCCTATTGTCAATGTCAACACGTTGCCTTCGCGTCTGAACGGGTCCGCTAATCTGTCGAACAATGCAGCACCTTCGAACGTACCCACCGTGATTCCGAACGTACCAACTATAACTCCGAACGTAGCTACCGTGACTCCGAACGTACCCATCGTAACTCCGAACGTACCTATCGTAAATCCGAACGTACCTATCGTTAATCCGAACGTACCTTGCGTAATACCGAACGTAGCCTTAAGCGTGGAAACGGCCGCGCCGACTGTGCTATCGGCCAAGGCCAAGTTTAACGAAAGCAATATATCGCCGAACCTTTTTTCGACGCCAAAGCACCACAGCACCCCGAGCGGTACCGACACCCCCTTGGAGAACTTACGGAACAAATACCGGACGGAAGAGAACTCGCGGACCGAAGAACCGCATCGGACGGAAGAGAGACAGGAGATATTCCGCTCGGAGGATCCGTCGCCTACTCCTACCGATTCCGATAGCGGAATATCGAGTGAAGCATCGAACAAGGAGTGCTTCGAGCTGTTGGAGGTTAGCGTGAGTGAAAATGTGACCGTCGAACAACAGAAATCGCCGATACTGTCGAAGCCGAAGACGATTCGGTTTCCGGTCGAACGTAACGATAAGGAGGAGGGAAAGTCGACGCAGCATTCGGCCGACGGGCAGTGTAGATGGGCCGAGTGTAGTTCTCGCTTCGAAACCAGTGGGGCCTTATTAGAACATCTACAGGTGAGTTGCCTCTTCTATACTATATCCATCCAACAAAGAGAGTAACCCAAACAACGATAGATGCGTTATCAACTCGTAATCGAAGCCTGATTACCACATACATTTGCATCTATTGAGTAGAAAGAACACGCCTTCTTATGCCTGGCCAATCGAAATCAAATGCAATCGTACTCTGGAATTTGCGCTACAGGGTCGGAGTAGTCAGTTACGTTTTAATGCTTGTGGGGTGTACACAAATATGGTACTTTCAAGTTTGAAATTTTTTAAATGTCAAGTAGTGATACCGCTGAATAAACTGCTAATCCCTACAGTCCACCCAAAGAAAAACAAAAAAACTGCACCTCAAAAATACAATTTCGATTGTTCCTTAGTGTGACATACGAGCCGCTTTGTCTGAGTGATCACGTGCACAATGCATGATAATTTTTTGGATCACTCCTGCGCTTGGATGGCTAAAGAATAGTATTTTCGAGGGTACCCTGTATTCGAGAATTGCGAAAGTTTAAGTTTGGCAACATTGCATCCCTCAAATACATATAATGATGTAAGGTCAAGGCACAGATAACATACATCATACATCCGGATGTATGTAATCTGTGGTTATGGTCAGTTCATGTTAGAATGAAAATCTTACAGGAATTACGAATTATAGAAAAAAAAATTATGGGCTACTTCCAATGGTAAAGCTTAACGGCTTGCACCGTTGTTAAACAGAAACTTGAGTTGAGCTTGAGGTCCAAATTCACCGAAAACGAAAACTGAGTTCGAAATCGAAGTGGAGCTCAATAAGAACAAAATTACTGAACTACACAAAAGTATAATTCCGTTTATTTTTGAAGAGACATTAGGTGAAGTGAATAAAGTTTGTCATAGGTTCAAACTATAGGTCTGTTCTCATATCTCAACAACATGAATGAAGGTGGATTCATGCAGCAATTGTAGCTCAGAAGTCGGAAATCGTAAGTCTTAAATTAATTACAAAATATACTTATACCATTCATGGATAAATTTAAAAAACTGTAAAATCGTAAGAAAAGCTTTCCAAATTTTCGATTTTTATTATGTATAACAATTGCCCACTATACAGGACATTTATAAATCTATTCCAAACTGGATCTCAAATGCGCAGTTCAAAAAATTGGAAGTCGTAACACTCGTGAATCGTAAGAGTTGAAAAAAGTTGGTCAACTTTTCCTAGAAATTCCGACTTAACGATACCTGTATGTACGCTCTCATTGAAAGTCATTGACGATTAACGCAACTTCTTCCGACTTATTTCTTACGACTTGCGAATTTCAACTTCAGAGTAACCATTGCTGCATGAATCTACCTTGAGTTTGTCAAAAAAATTATAGTAGAAGCATTTGCCTCAACATCATTCACATGGCCCACCATATCGGAAAATAGACTACTTCAAAAAACATTTTGATAAGATTTGAATTGAAAACGCCAAAATCTTGATACCAAAGTGTCCACCTTTCACACTCCCCAGTAAACATCAGTCCATCCAATGGATAAAAGGTCATTTTCTTGGTCATTATGGACGTGAACATAAAAACGATATCCATCGAAGTACGAAAATGGGCTTGAAATAGACATTCTTTATCCTTCACCGATCAAATAAGGACAATCACTCCGCAACAGAATAGCACCAAATTATGGAAGCATTAGTTTCCCATATTTGCTGTCTCTTTAATTTGATATATACCACTATATAGTTTTAATTTATTTTCAGGTTAAACATGTGATATCTCAAGCAACCCAGGAGCATTACGTATGCTTTTGGTTAGGCTGTAAAGTTCATGGAAGAACTTCTTGCTCAAGGACGTGGCTGGAAAGGCATGTTCTGGCTCATGCTGGGACAAAGCCCTTCAGGTGTATAGTCGAGGGATGCGGGCAAAGATTCAATTCACAGGTAATTCATCTCTTTTTTTTCATGAATAATCTATACGATTATTATAAAAAAAAAGTGGTTGAAAGAAAGTGATATATTGGAATGAAATCAAGTTTTCAGCTTGTTTCTCAGATGAGCGAAGGTAATAAATTATGTATGAGTCTTCATGCTACTTAGTTTCAACTAGGATGCACTGAAATGACTTGTAAATGATTGTGTTTAGCTTATAGTTTCAGTTATTATATTTTTTCTTCATTTTTACTCGGATTCGGACTTTTTTTCATATTCTCTTTGGTTCTCTTTTCATTATTTCTCAAATTATTCACATTTGTTTCCAACCATTTAGTTAACTAAAAGAGTTGCCAAGTTGTATGATTTGGACAAAAAAGTTCAAACTACTATCACTAGAATCACTCTTTATACATTTATTCTATAAGGATTCTTTTAAAATTAGCTTGACAAATATGGTATATCCTATTTCGTTTTCAGTTGATGTTGGAGAGACATGTGAATGGTCACTTCAACTCTGATGGTAGTCCGAATAACAACACAGCGAAAAAGTCGCCTGATAATGGATCCTGCAAGCTGTTCAAGAGGAACGGGAAAAGAATAAGGTTTAGAAGACAGCCGTGGTCAGGTATAGTAATGTTATTTTTTTTTCCATTTTGTTCTCTTTGCCATTTTGATACCCAAGTAAGTATGTATGATGTTATGGAAATACCAAATATATGCAGGGTGATTTTATAAAGACATTTTCAGCACCTTTCGGAAATTACAATGCACCCTGGTTTTTACTAATATTTGATCACAGTCAGATTTAATTTTCCAGTCTCCTAGTATACACACATAAACACGTGGAGTCGAGTCACAAAAATATTATTATTATTATAAATATTTTGTGACAACATAATGAACATTTCACATGGAATATTAATTGAAGCCATACAAATTCTGACGTCCGATGCACTACAAAAATTTAAATAATCTTCTTTAGGCCCGAATTCACCAAAAACGAAAACTTGAGTTTAATCTCCTACTGGCGATCAAGAACAAGACTGACATTATTTTGCATGTATATGTTATATATATATATACATATATATGATTATTTGCTTCTCACGAGGGTAAAAGGACTTATTGAATATCATCATTGACTTCGTTTAAGGCGTAATTCTGACACAACCTCAGCATTATTTCAACATCATTTAGAAACAGGCCACAAAATAGATTTCAAAAATACCAAAACCGTTGCCACAGCCAAAACCCTCCAAACCAGAGTTAGGTACCCGTGAAGCCATTGAAATCGAAAAACGTCCCAATTGTCTTAATAAATGCGACAATTCCCAAAGACTCCCCAATACGTGGAAACCAATTTTGGTCCGACATACTTCCATTTACTCTGACTTGAGTACTAATCCGTTTGAACCTCCCATTAACCGTTCGATCCCTGATGCTGCCATAATTACTAATGAACCCTTAAATCCCACCAACCTTCAATCCTCGTTCTCCAGTGATGAAACTCAGTTAGTAAGACAACTCAGACCTAGGTCACTCAATCTTGAAAATGGCTCCGAAATAGGACCCGAAACGACGACAAGGAAATATATAATGAACTGCAGTTTATTACACTCTTCCATGGATATAGGCGGCCTGTCGTTATAATCTGAACCTGGGAATTTAAATACTCCCTCATTGATATCGTCTTCATAAAGCAAGCAAAGATCACCGCAAGATGGCGACCAGTACAAAGCAATGAATGTTGATCATTATTGTCGTGAAAACCTGTGACGTTAAGCTAAGCGTTCTAGCCGAGTAGCTAAATATCAAACACTAAATCATCTAGGGACTGTGAGCGATATTGCTTAATTTGTAAACGAGATTATTAACTGCATATATCCTGTGACCGAATGCTGTTAGTAGTTTGAATTTGAAATTTTTTCGGACATTTTGGAATGGGATTTTCAAGCCATTAGAAACTTTGCGAATCTCCATTTGTTTTAACTTGCAATGGATTTAAAATAAAATTTATGTTGTTTAGGAAACAGTACACATGACTTTTAACTTGAAAACTCTCCTACACTCACAAAAATCAAATATTACCAGGGTGCGATATGAACTACAAAAATTCTATTGTTATAATGCAAATTTCACCCTTCCTGTATAAAAAAATTGGTCTGTCGAAATGTTATCATTGTTCATTTTGTTCTAGCCCGTATGTTTGATTTCATCGATGCGGGAATCATGGAAGGCCTTCAGCACAAACTTCTGATTCTTACCCAGAAGAGAACCTTAGGTAAAGCTAGTGACGCAGGCGACACTGTCCATTTGAAAAGCCAAATATTAGCGAAGCGTGTAGAGAATGATGGTAGCACCAAATTGCTTCTCAGATGGCATCCTACCGATGTGTAAGTATAACTCATACATTGAGCTGGAGACCAATTCTCGAAATCAGAAATTAAATTTTTGCAATGATTGCATTAACAAATCCAGTACTTGCAAACAAAGTAAAGTTCGAACTGTCTGATTGTTAAGAAACAGATGTAAAAGTAGTATTCGCTTTGAAGGCTCAATGCCATCTACTGGACAACAAAAGACTCAAACTGCTAACATATCAAGTGCCAAAGATCTGTAACAACATATACATCATTTAGCAACACTTTTCTTAATATGGTATCTTTTTGTGTTTCTGATTGGAACTCTAATTTTCGTTCGTCTGACATAGGTATATATTTTGATGTCAAGTGTACAATTTTGTCTTCATCATCTATTTTGTAAGGAATACTTCTTGATAAAGCAAATCTTTATTCTATATTATAGGTTTGTACATTGGTACGTTATAACTTGCGTGTTGAAGTCTCTTGTCACACGTTGACAAAACATAGCTGACATGATATGAACAGATTACTTCACATCCTTTCACAAATTGAAATGTCGAAACTCAAACGATAAAAAATACAATTAAAAAAACAATCAAGACACTCATAAGAGCAAATTATTCGAATCATTCATTGTTATTACTTAATCATCATTATTGATTCGAAAGTTTTACTGAATATTGTTTCAACTCAGAACATAGTCATCAAATCTTACAGGCCTTCTCGTTGTTCTAAAAAATAAAAAAAATAAAAAAATTAAAAAAATAAAAAATGAAAAAAAATCAAGATACTCTTCCTTCAGGTCTTTCAGAGCTCTCATTTCTATCATCAGATGGTTTAGTTGAAGTTTTCTGTTTCTTCTTAGCATTTTTCCTGAATCATCCTCTACAATGTACGATCTTGGACTTTGATGTTCACTTATAACAGTACCGGGCTTCCATATTCCATCTTTTCTGATGACGATTTTATCACCTTCTTTTACTTTCGGCAAATTCCTAACTCCTTTCTTGTCATAATGATACTTCTGAATTTGCTGACTTTTTATCAATTTTCTCCTGACTTCCTCGCTGTTTGTCTCTTCCTGTTTCAATAACCCCGAATGGACTGGTGATTTGTCTCGTAATCTTCGATTATTGAGTTGTTGCCTAGGTGAAAGACCTATTGATACAATTGGTGAATTCCTATATTCTAGTAGACCAGCATAAAGGTCTTTGCTCTTTCTCATAATTGATTTGTTTCAATCCATTGACGATAATATCTTCATACCATAGTTGTTGACGTTCAATTTGTGTCTTCCTTACTTCACTCACATATAACTCAACAGAATTATGTTCATTAGGATCATCCCTGCAATCAGGATCTTCAGACTCGGCCTCATCTTCCTGAACCTCATGAATATTCTTTTTGTTTTTCGAATATTCAGAACATTTTTTGACAAAATGCCTCTTCTTCTTACAAAACCCGCATTCTTTACCAAACGCTGGGTAATTCCTAATTCTATGTGAATAACCACAAAAATTGCAATCGTCGATGACGTCTCTTTTGATAGTTTTTCTTTTGACTACGTTGACATTGACACTACTTGCTTCACGTTGGAATTCTTCCATCTGTTGCTTACTGGCTTCTACTGCTCGACAATATTCCGAAACTTTTTCCAGGGTAATATTTCCATCTCGCAGAAGGACTTCTTTCACATTCGAATCTCGTATTCCAAATATAATTTGATTCCTGATCCCCAAATGCACACTTAGGAATGGAATTTTTCAGTTCGGTAAGATAACTATCGAATGCTTGCTCTTCTTTCTGTGTTATATTCCTGAACACGAATCTTTCATACACAATATTTGCTCTTGGTTTACAGTAATTCTCAAATTCTTTGAATAACTCTACCAGTGTGATTGTTTCACTATTTAGCTTCAGTGAATTGAAAACTTTCAGCCCCTCTTCACCAATGGCACTTAGGAAAATTGCAACCTTAACATCTTCAACATCGGTTCCATCTTTACCCGAAGCTTTCATGAATAAATTGAACTGCTGCTTCCATAAGGTCCAGTTTTCAGCAAAATTCCCTTCGAACGTGAGAGGTTTCGGTGGTCGAAAAATTGATTCCATATTCGTATATCTCTAACTCGACTTGATATTTATTACAAATCAGTTCACTTCTGACATCATGTAAAGAATACTACTTGGTAAAGCAAATCTTTATTCTATATTATAGGTTTGTACATTGGTACGTTATAACTTGCGTGTTGAAGTATCTTGTCACGTCGACAAAACATAGCTGACATGATATGAACAGATTACTTCACATAGCAGGACTGTGAATATCAACCTGTCTTCCAGTAGAGAGCATTTTGCCTTTAAGGTGAACAGTATTTGCAACAGATACAATTACCAAAGCCAATTTCCAGTATATTTCAATCTGAATATATAATAAGAGACACATTATAATTTGTTGAGAATAATGGCAATCAAAACAACACTACTGGGTGATAGAATTGGCTGATACTCGAGGAACATCCATGTTAAATTTTTTAAAACACACTGATTGCCTGAACCTGATTGCTATACTTGTTGCTATATTTATAGTTATAACTTTACAATCTGCTACATTTACTGTCATTACTGGCTAATTTATCAAAGGTTGTATTTTGAATATAATTTGTATAAAATGAGTTTGATATTTCCCATGCTCATTTATAAGGGATTTGAATTTCTGAATTTTTTTTTCTTGTGTAAGGGTTTATCACTTCGAAATCTGTACATTAATATTCACTGAAACGAAAGTTCATTGTGAGGGCAAAATAATATAATGTTTAATATAATGTTTTGTATATGAGAGATTTTTTAAAGGGATGTGAAAGCTGTGAACCGTGGTGTCAACTGAGTTCCTTAACGCTTTGGTTGGAATGAAACCTTTTTCATTCCAGTGTCATGAACTGTTCTCAGTTTTTTTTTAGTCAAATCAAGTTACTAAAGACAAGGATGGCTCCAGAATAAAGAGATAGATAGATATGCGTTTATTGTCTGAAGAGATAATGTTATTGACAAACGGTGTCCCAAAAGTATTGACTAATTTTACCTAAATTTTATATCAAAAAACATTTTTGATTATTATTTAAACTTCCCTTCGTCAAATACTCTTTTGAGTTCGCCCAGATCGCGAGCTTTGTGTTAATTGTCTGGTTGCTGAAGCGCTTTGGGGCTTTTTACAGTATATTTTAACTGGGCTGGTTCATGTATTCAATCAAGATATCCAACCTCTCAGGATTGGTATCCAGGCAACTAACAATTGCCTATCGCACTGATATATCCAAAAAAATTCTACCACGACTGCCGATTGAACAAGCAGTGAGAAAGCCTGATTGAATATACAAAATTGCTGTATATCGCTCGCTCACCACCGATCTAGATTCTACATTTATTCGAGAAACAACCTTTTTGATGAAATTACATACAATTCTATATACAAACACCTACACATTTAACAAGTTTTCATTATTCTGCATTTAAAAATGATAATTCCATAATTGACTTCGTGTCGTTAAGTAAAGCCGTTAAGTGCGGAAATAGTAGTTTGTACAAGATCGGATATGGTGGCCATATCCCACGAGGACAAAGTTTGAGGGCGATGTGGCCAATATCCATTCGAGGTATACAGTTAATTTTTTCTTCGACCAGGTAAATATTTCAAAACCCTCTTTCAAGTATCATATTGATAATCAATTTTAGATATAGAGTTTTTCTCGATATTCATGAAAAACTCGAAGGAAACAAACTTTTTTAAATTCAATATTGAACAATTTAAATTCCACAAAAAAACATCAATTGTCACAATTTGAACTTGTCTCAATAATCTAGAGGATATCTTAGATATAAGTACATTTATTTATGCTTGAATGAAACTACTTGGATTTTGTGTTTGTAGCTAGACAAATCAGAATTGTGACGTTTCAACAAAGTTGTCCCTGGTAAGAAAGTATTTTTCTATGTGATTGGGGAAATTCATATCTTACCTTGTGTGGATATGATATCATAACGATTCAGTTTAGTAAACTATAAAGAAATGAGGATATTTAGTAGCAATTTCTGCACGTGTTAGGTATTTTTTCCTACTAGTATGAAAATATACTACACATTATTATAGAAACTGCACAACACAATTTCTATTGACATTTTTAGCTCTTACTTTGAAAATCTACTCCATATACGCCATACAATCAACGATGACGACTCATCACCAGAAGACGATATCACAGGGCAATTAATATGTTTAAATTATCATCAATTGAATTTTCTGCGTTTTCAAATTTTTAATTCATTTTTTTTGAATTCATTGAATAGTTTCAAATTTTTAATATCTTTCAATTTTCAAATTATTCTTGGTATTTTCAAACCGTGTGGTGAAAACTCTACTGCAATATTGCGAACAGTACTTCTTTCTGCACGAAAAATCATTGAAAAGTGATCTTTACCACATTTGTGAGGAAAATATATGATTAAATCATGGTTTACATAAATAACCCTTCTTTCTGATCTCACGTTCGAATATTTCTAGGAATATTTATATATTTAATTTTTTTGGAAAGTTTGAAAAATTTCAATTCAATCTAGTAGATTATACCGTGTGACACAGACTCATGGTACACCCCCGTTTTCTCCTTTGTTTGTCTAGCTATATTTTTGAAATTCGGAACATTGAATATGCTCACTGAACAGCATTTCTCGACATATCTGAAAGAACAAAACAATTTCCAATTTTCCCGGAAATGACATCAACTTTCGATTCTTGAATGGGACACCCTGTATATTGTTATATGATCGGCTAGGGATGATCATGAGGAATCCAACGATACCAGGAATGATGATGTTATCTCCAATGACTGCGGAGATATCGCCATTTATATTATCCATAAGCTCAACGAGTAGGAGAGAGAAACTTTTTCTGGAGGGTCAGTCCAATTCTCTCTCCCACTCATTGAGTTTATGGATAATATAAATGGCGATATCTCCGCAGTCATTGGAGATAACATCATCAAACCTGGTATAGTTGGATTCCTCATGATCATCCCTAGCCGATCATATAACAATATACAGGGTGTCCCATTCAAGAATCGAAAGTTGATGTCATTTCCGGGAAAATTGGAAATTGTTTTGATCTTTCAGATATGTCGAGAAATGCTGTTCAGTGAGCATATTCAATGTTCCGAATTTCAAAAATATAGCTAGAAAAACAAAGGAGAAAACGGGGGTGTACCATGAGTCTGTGACACACGGTATAGACAATTACCACTCTTGTCTATTTTCTATTATAATTTTTTGTTTTCTAATAATCACACTGAAATTTCATTTACAGTGTTCCAGACGAATGGGTGCCTGAGAAAGAGTACAAACCGACTAGAATAGTGTCGATCCCCCATTTGGATCCATCATCAAAAGATGCTCTCAAGCCTTCATTGTTTCCTCTGAAACAGCCACCAAGACAGAAGCATCGCCGTAAGCCCATGTCAAAGCAAACGTGATAAAATGTTGTTATTTAAAATAATATTTATAATATTTTTGAGCCTTTGTATAAAAAACAAACACCAGTAATGTGTTTAAATGGTCAAGAAGATGAACTGTACTGAATTAAACCATATAAAAACTAGGGAGCAACATGTGATATTTATTATATAAAAAATTCGAGTCAGCAGGTGTATTACTTTGAAAGTTTGTCTGTCAATCATTATCAAATACGCACAAGTAGCTGAATCTGAATGATTGTAGTGGTGAGGTTAGGAAATCAGATTTCATAAGTCATTGAATGTCTGTCTGTCGTCTGAAACCTGAATCTTTCACCAACTTGTAGAAATCGATGTAATTTGTCTCAATTTTGTTTGCAACACTGATTCCCTCACCTCAATCATTTTTTTGGCCGTGCCGAAGTCTTCTTGATCAAGTTTTTATATGGTATGACAAAACATGGATCTCGTTGCAAAGGTTCGATTACCTTAAACAATTGTATAATATGGAACTTGGATGTGTATAATTTTGTGAAGAGTCTTTCACCGTGTACAGTAGGTTATGTATGTGTATAGTATTGTAAGGAAAATGATAACGTGGAGAGAAACTGTGTGGTTTTGACCATTTAGCAGCCAGCATGAAATCACTGCCATTATTGAATCTGGTTGAATAGTTGGTAAAAACCTTCCATCTAGATTAGAATAGTTAACTTTTCAAAATGTTATTGGAATTTGACCCGTTTATAGAGAAAGAACCTCTTAATCAATGAAAATGAGTTTTGTGAACATTTGAATAATTTTCTGGAAACTTTCTGAAATAAAATGATTTTGATGTCTTGCATTTTTTCTTGCTTTACTGACATTTTGGTGCAAAGTGTTAAATAAACAAAATTTTCAGTAGAAAAGACAATTTCAGCAGTTGATGAGAACACAAAGATTATTTGGTGCTGTTTTTCATATTCGGTTCGGATTCCAAAATTCAATTTGATGAGTCAAAACTGTGTAATTGCATGTAATATTTTTAGTTGTAATTTTCATTTCGTGTGCGCAATGTTCATAAGGAATATATTTTAAATAATTGTGTATGTGCTTTTAACAAATTTTTAGTTAGTTAATTTTTGTTACATTCCTGTTTCATTCTTCTATTTATTTGAACTTGATTACCATTGTTATCCATTATTTTGATTCTCGTTCACATTTACTTGAGAAAGCTTGAAAATCAGTTTCATGCACACTGTAGCATTCTAGTAATTTTTGGTTTCCGGCGCCCAACGTGGGGCGTCGTCATCACTTTCGTGCCGAATTCGAAACTGTTTGTTGAAATTTTGAGAAAATTATGCAATGATTAAACTATCATGTGCACTTTATTGAGACTTGGAAGCGATCTCAAGTAAACGTGGACAGTGTTTGGCTGTTTTGATTCTTTTGAATCCGAACGTTCACTGCCATTTTACTGCCGGCAATTAATAGTGTGGAATAAAATTCAACATGGCAAAAAACCATGACGCTTTCGAATCAAACTCCATCTGTGAGAAAAGTGGAACTTAAACTCCCGACGATTACTAGTTGGTCCATTGTTTTTGCTAAACACCGTTGTGTTCACTTGTGATGTTTCGTATTCTTTCACTAGGTAGAGCGTGATTGGAAATACTTTATTGTTCGGGGCTGATTCTGTTGTGCATAATGACTTTTATTTGTTGATCACGTTGCTAGAAATCGAAGTTAGATTCATATTGATTACAAAGCCAAAATATTTGACTGATTGGTTCAAATTTCAGTCTTCCGAGATTGTTTTCAAAGTTTTTCACTTAAATAATGGTACCCAAATAACATAATTTGGATAAAACATTTGTGTGTATCCGAGAAAAAATAATTGCGTGAGTAATCCTGATGTCCCTAATCTGTCACATTTGCTTCCTTAATTTGAGATGGATTGAATAAACCAACAGATCCAAAAAATATAATTATGTTGAACAACAGAATCTACTCTGATTTTTATTATCTAATCGTTTTTTATTTGATCTTCATTTGAACATTCACATAGTGCCATTTTCCTTGCTGCTCAGCATTGCATTTTCATTTGAATTATTCGAGCCAGCAATTTCATCCACTACCCATTTCAATTCCCTTAGAAAAGACAGGATTTGTATGAATTCTACCTGATGTAACATATTAGATATACTTGACTTAACAACTTGTGCTCTAATAACGTAACTTTAAGTGCATTTTTTAGTTTTCAGATTTGTATGCAATATTGTATTTAATTTTTCTGATTCGATCTCCAAAGTTTGAGAACTGAAAATCTCTTCATAGCCCTTTCAAGTTTTTTTCTCATGACTGCCTGAATAAAGCTAAGTAAATGTAAATCTTTCATTATGTCCAGTTCTCTTGACCGTAGTTCTTCAAATATTGGAAAGATTTGGAGCATATGCATGAAATTATATTGATTTTAGAATTTTCATGTTGTTGGTCATATTGGAGTAGGATTTCATTTGAAGCATATTTATTTTTTCTGAGTCATCTATCCAATATCATTTCCCATCAGTGTTTTCAAGTCAAATGTTCTTCATTCTACTGATTATATCAGGGAAAATGATTTTATTCTTGTGGAGAGAAGAAAGTTTTGAGGAAGTGATTTTTTTCTTTCTCCCCTTCAAGTCAATGCAAAAGATTACGAAACTTCTATAAAAGAAGTAACATAAAATATTTAGCAAACAATTATAGCGGTTTATCATTCACGAAAAGGAAGAAAGAGTCTATCTCAAACAACTACTCCCCTGACTATATGGTGCGACTTCTATGTGATCCAGCTCCCGTTGGGCCATATAGACAGGAGAGTATTTATTGAAAAAGGAAACGCGAAGTCATCTCCACAAAATATTTAATTCTTACAGGAACAATGTCCTATTTAAGACATGTTTCGAACATATATATGTTCATCTTCAGTTAGGTACAAAAATCGAGGTGAAATAGAATTAACAATGAGAAAACAGTAGAAGTGATTTTTTTGCATGATACTTACGAAAGTTGGGAGATGAAAAATAACAAACTTTCCTTAGTATCATGTAAAAAAATCACTTCCGCTGTTTTCTCATTGTTAATTCTATTTCAGCTCGATTTTTGTACCTAACTGAAGATGAACAAATATATGTTCGAAACATGTCTTAACTATGGCATTGTTCCTGTAGGAATTGAATATTTTGTGGAGATGACTTCGTGTTTCCTTTTTCAATAGAATTGGTCTTCCACTTTGAGTATGGACTACTACCTTCGTAAGGAGAGTATTTGTTTTATATAGAATGTTTCTTTCTACCTTTTTGTGAATATCTTGAGTGTCTATAAATGATTTACACATATCAACATAAAATGTTTGCTAGATTGTTGACGTTATTTTTTAAAAATTCTCTTTGCATTGAGTTGGAGAAGAAAAAGCCAAATCAACTTTCCGATTATATCTTGTCCTATAATATAATTATGACCTTGGTGCAAATATCAAATAAAAAAAATTGACACCATTGACTAATAAACAGAATGGACAACTGAGAAAAAAGTATGTGCTCCAAAAAAATTATTATACGATTGGTGAATGCAGTTTCGGAAAATTAATGTTGACTGTTTGTACTTTGGGAAGATACTCTTCGGTATCAAAGAATGTCTGCTTCCACTTCCAGTGTTTACAGGGTACTAGCTGCCGACTTAAGCTGTCATGAGAAACGTAAAGGAAATCAGTTTTCATCGTTCTTACCTATATCAATAAGATGATAGGAAGTGTTGTCTAAGTAAGGATCATATGTATGGCACTTGTGGAACAAAAGGAAATTGAAATTGAATTCGATGCTTGAAAAACCATGCATCAACTAAGATAATGATGAAAGAAATTACGAGGCAAAAATGGTCCTGATATACAGGGTGTTTCCTAACTACGATTCCTTACTGCAGGGGGTGATTTGTTAGGTCATTTCGAGGAGAAAAGTTCCTATGAACATATGTCCGGAGTTGCTTCGTTTCTGAGATACGGGGCGTTGAAATTAAAGAAAAAAAAACGGTAATTATAAAATATCATAAATATCCTAGAACCGATTTGGTTGAAATTTGGTACATTTGTTTGAACTAATAAGGCGCTCATTTAGCCCTAACTAGATTGAGATTATTATGGCCAGTGGCGTCTCAGTGGACACAACAGCCAACAATATTGTAAAAAAAAGTACGCCACTGACTTTTTTTGGTAAATTTTTATTTTTTTTTAGATTAAGCAACTGAAAATACAACTTTTTGGTCACTCGTTATTGTGTTCCATCATATGAATTAACCACCTGCAAAACATTAATCCTGAATGAAAATCCCGAGGCAGTAGAGCTTGGACCCGCTGTATGTGGTATGGATATAGGAGGTTTCTTTTTAGAACTTTCCAAACGGTTTTTGGGCTGACTTCAAGCTGCAGTGCAATCTTCATGGTACTATTTGAAGGATCTTCTTCTATCTCATCAAGTATAGCTTCTTCTAGTTCAGGTGTTGTTACCGTTTCTGGTCTTCCACCACCTGCATTTTTATTGAAACTCCCAGTTTCACATAATCTTGCATGTAGCGTTCTAAATGTTTTAGAGCAAGGAATCACTCTGTTAGAATATCTGTCCTGGTGAATTCTTCGTGCTTCTCCCGAATTTCCATCTGCTAATCCATAAATAAGGTGCATGTCAGCCATTTCAGTGTTAGTATAATTATTTATGATGGAATCGCTGCTAATTGACAACTCTGAATTTTACTGCTATGACAATGATGTTGTCAAAGCGACCTTACCTGCATGTAAGGGCCATTATTCATTATCGTATGCAGGTACGCCTATCGCTATTGAATTATTACGGATGGTGAACAAAAATCAACCAATAATCCAAAACAAAAATTAACTTTTTCAATTTGAAATGAAATATGTGTAGGTAAAACCCTACTATCAATGTCAGCTGGTCTCCAATGCAGGTGTTCATGATATGCAATAGAGTGGCTTTAATTTTTTTTTTTTCGAAAACGAAGCTGGATATGAAGAAAATACAAGTAACCAAAAAGTTGTACTTTCAGTTGCTTAACTAAAAAAAATTAAAAGTTACCAAAAAAAGTCAGTGGCGTACTTTTTGTTTACAATAATGTTGGCTTTGGTGCCCACTGAGACGCCACTGGCAATAATAATTTCAATCTAGTTAGGGCTAAATGAGCGCCTTATTAGTTCAAATGAATGTACCAAATTTCAACCAAATCGGTTCCAGGATATTCATGATATTTTATAATTACCGTTTTTTTTACTTTAATTTCAACGCCCTGTATCTCAGAAACGAAGCAACTCCGGACATATGTTAATACGAACTTTTCTTCCTATAATGACCTAAAGAATCACCACCTGCAGTTAGGAACCGTAGTAAGGAAACACCCTGTATATGAGACTTAACGTAAGAACCGACACTAATTAAAAATACACAGGAAAAATGAAGCTCCGAACGAAATATTTATCGGATAAGGCAAGGCCTCGTTAATCCATTGTTCCCACAAGTTTTGACTTTTGAGGGTTGATGTTCATAGGGGGTGTCATTTGGTAATTAGATGTATGATATGAAATCTTGAATCTCGAGGAATTTACAAGGCATGGTATGATGAAATATTTTCCTGACAAACTGTTATTAAAAGATATTTTTGAAATTGTCTGTTCATGATAGAATATAGACCACAACCACGAACAAAAAATATCTAAAAACAGCTGAATGTTTTTTGTGTGAGAAAAACAACGAAAACCCTCTATACATTCTCCCAGAATGTTTTGCTTCGAAAAAAAAAAATTAGGCGAACTGCTTTAATCTCTGGGTGTTTATCAGTGAGGAGAAAAAAGGAGAAAAGGGACACATTAGATCTGATTGACCGTATCATAACCTTTTTTCTAGCACATATATTTATCTGTGCAAAAGGTCTGCATGCAGTAGGTATCTATGATTGTATGAAGGAGTAGGGATTTCTGAATGATCTCTCACGTAGATTGGCATCTAAAGATTGGTTTGACTCTAAGAGTTGCAAAATATGAACTATAGCTTTGAATTCTATCCCTTCATCTGTATAAAATTGGGTTTACCCGACATGGAAATCAATGAATAAATAAAAAATCAACAGCTTAACCTGTGAATATCTAATCTTTGTGAAGAATTGTTTGGAATTGATCATTTGTTCTTGCATTCAGAGGTGCTTTTTAATATGATTGGAGGGAAAGCGTCTGACCAAAGTGAATGAAAGGATCATCTACCAGACACACTACCAATCTGTTGATAGCATTGCAACAAGTAAGAGTGATGAAAACCTGTTTCAGTTTACTAGTCGTTATGTAACTCTTTGACTGTGGTCCATAGGGTTTTTGGGGTTTGATTTTTCCATTTTCTTCTGCAGAGGACAAAGTATTAGTCCATGAATCAGCAACTAACAATGGAAATGTTTCATAAGCAGGCTGGTGGCTATGAAATGAAAATTTAGCAATAAAAATACACTTTCATTGTCATATTTCAGAAATGTCAGTGACGTTCAGTTTGTCTTCTCTGGGCAAAGGCCGTGAAAAATATTGCCGGCCATCATTTTGCGGCCTCTGTTGCGGCTGCAAAATGCTTGTTTTGAATCTTGTTGCACGAAAAATCTCTTGAAAGCAAGCAGAATATAAATGCCTGCATTGAAATAACATCGATGATTCCAGAAGCAGATATTTCTCCAGTGGACAAATCAAATTTCGGAAACTCTGGACCATGGTTGATCGACACGATAGCAAATAAATTATGATGAAATATGAAGAGATTTTCATTGAAAAATTGTACTTAATTCATTAGCGATTTTTCATCAGTCACCAAAATTTATTTTGATTGCTTTGGCTCACAATCTTCATCCATTGAAAAAGTAGACTGAATTTGATACAAATTATTTAATTAGATTCGACTGATTTATTTTAAATGCAATGGTTAAGTATGTCATATTTTGGGTTGCCATTCTCCAGTCTCTATATGAAAGCTGTAAATAATGTTTCAGATCTGTACCAGATATCTCACCAATCTTTCGTGACTGAATATCTTTGGAAATTAATAATTTACTGATTTACCTGTTAACAAATGATTGCTTTTTTTCATTTAAAAATTTTTGATTCATTATCCACTATATTATTTAAAAATTCATTCAATTTAAATGAATTTTTCAATATTTTTTAATTGGGAACATTTGGATAATTCCCGATAAATTTATTTTTTCCAACCATAATCCTCAAAATTTCTGGCTTCAAATCTCATTCGAGATATTGCCGCCAAGCAGGTCATTCTGAGGAATGATTTAATATAAAATAATTGCTTTCAATAAGTATGGAACTGAGTAGAGACGGTTATAACTTATTTCCTGGTTGATAAATATAGGACAATAAGTTTTCAAAATGTTCTCAAGATATTTAGCCATGGATCATTGGTGTGATCTTTTGTATTTTGAAAGCCTTGTATTCAGTACTTATTTTTCACTTCAATAGCAATTCTTACAGCTATAATGAACCACACCTGTACATAAACTGTTTTTGTCCTGGTTAATTTTTTTGCAATTTTCTCGGATCAATGTAAAATAGGTAATATTTGATAACACGTAGTTTGTATCTACCGGATATCTCCTTATTCAGATAAAAACTATTCTTTTACATTGCATTTAGCAACATCTCTAAAGGTTAAGACTGTCAAAAATTTATAATATCGTAAGATGTAGGAAATTTTTTACTAGTTGCATTTTGCATTTAATTTAAGAAATCAACCTAACCTTTTCAATATTTACTGTGTTCATTTTAACGTATTTATTGATTATTTATCATAGTTTATCATATACATGGATATATCTTATAAATCACAAAATGGAGAAATCGAAAGTTCTTTGTAATTGCAATGGATAAAATGGAAATGATTGAATTAATCAAAATTCGTATTGTACTCTCCATTTGAATCATTTAAATTTTGTATATTTTCACACATTTTTTAGGCCCCCTAATTATTTTTTTGGGATTAAAATTCCTTTCTTCACACATTCAACATTTTTTTGATATCCTAAGATACAACGTCCATTGAATGAATATTATTAGCCCATTTTTCTGGAGTAAATAGCTGGTTTCATACTGAAGATTAAAACATACTGAATTATTTTTCATATACAAATTCACACTAGAATGTAGGGAATATTGGAAACCAAAAGAAAGAAGATAGAGGAAATCTTGAATTTTTTCCAAATTAAAAAGTTCAAACTTGAGTTTAGGAATATTTGAACTTGGAGCTTGAAATGTAACCAAAAAAACAAAAGAAATATTGAAGATGTGATGAATACATTTTTAGGAATTTGAAAATCAATTTAATGAACTGAAAAAATGGAAAATAGATAAGTTCTGGACGAAGCTGTATAAACGACATTTTGATAGCTTTTATCTCCAATCGTCTTCTGGTCTTTATTTTCCCCTCAATCATTTTTCATCTTTTACACTGCTTTTTCATTCATTGCCTGAATAATTCACTGGAATATCATTTTAATAAGTACAGTTTCGGAACGTTAACCAAGAATTACATGCGTATAGAATTCCTTCGAGTAGGTAACATAATTACTTGGCCAAGGAAATTATATTTTTTTAATAAATGGTTTCCAAATACAATATCAAAGAACTAGCAATTATCCATTTCAGTTTGTATAATATTGGAGATTGTTTAAAATGGTTGTCGAAAGCTGAATGAAAAATATGGATGGACTGTTATAAGTAAGGGAATAGTTTAATACTTTCACAGGAGGTCGGAAAGTTGTTTCGATTCAGCTGACGACTTTCAATGAAAGTTATGGAGTTGTTTACGATAAATATAAGTGTTAGTGAATGATTAGAATATTTTAAACATAGAGATATGAAATGTAAAAAGCTTGAATTTGAATGTTATATATGGCAGAGTGTGGCTATTCGATAAAACAAAAAATGAAAATTCTGATTCAACCTAATTGGTATTTATACGTATCAAATTGTTTAGCAAATATAGTATGAGCTGTATGTTTAGTCCTTCTCTAAGTAGTGTCTAAACATATAGACCAGTTATTATGTGACTCTGGCAGCTACATGAGGGTGGAGCATTCAGGAAGCTTTACATATAGGTGGACATTGGGAAAACCATCGTTTTGAAAACATTGCTGCTGGAACAAATGTAAAATGAATTGCACCATTTCTGAATCTGTCTCGAGCAGCAATTGCAATTTTTGTCAACTCCTCTGTGTCAAATCATCTAATGACTGGTCCAACACCCCAGAGGGCAGGAGTTTTTCAGAATAGATTGGTAGATATGTAGTGATAACGTTCGAATAAAATATTGTCTTGATCGGAAAAACAATTTTCAATTTTTTTGTCCTGTATATAATTATCCTTGATTAAAATATACTCAAATTGAAGTTGATTATTTTTATACCTCAGCCTCTCTTGAACAAATTCGGATTAAGGAGACTTTCAGGATCTTGGGCCTTGAAACAATACTCAGAAGAAAATGAGTACAACTTTTGTATTGAGGTCTTCTAATTGAAAATGAATGTTCAGACACTTTTCAGCAATTTTTGAGATGTTACGAAAAGACTTCACCACTTAGTAATTTGACAAATACAAATGCTTACTTGTATTTTTTTCTCTCGAGTTATATGAAGTGAATTTGGTCTTTTATTCAATATCAAATTTTATAATAGGGAATATGCATAGAATATAAATTTTTCAAATATTTGGCTCGAATCTTTATTGTTGTCACATTATAATTGAATGTTATATTTTATTTCATTAGATAACAGCATATTTGATAACAAATCTCTATTTTATGTACACAGAGATCCCATACGCTGCACACATTCAGCAGTTAATGATGTTGCTTAAGTATCAAATAAAACAGTGAACTTTTTTAATATAGTACAAGAACTCTACGTTTTTTCTCTTTCAAAAAAAGATGGGATATTATTAAAAAAAAACCTGAAGTAAATCTTAAACCCCTATGTGATACTATATGGTCAAGTAGGGTAGATACTATGAAGCCATTGAAATGTCATCTGATTAAAATTTGCGAGAGACTTCTAAAAATAGCAGATAACCCTTTCAACATATAAAGTAGGCACAAAGCAAGTTCTTTACTATTAAATATCCAATCATTTAAATTTATTTGCAGTGTAATCATTTGGCATGATATTTTATTTCAGATTAATATTGCGAGTAAAATGATGCAAAGTGTAACAATTGTATGTCAGAACTATTCGAAGAATTTGGAAAATTATAGAAATGATAATTCCTTTGAGAAAATAATTGCTCAAGCGGCAATATTAGCCGCCGATTTTGATATAGAACATAATTTTTCCTCAATCCATAGACGAAAATATAAACCAAAGTTTTTTGATTATGAACATAAGGATGAAGCACCTCAAGATCCCAAAACAACCACCATATGGCTTGAGA
Organism: Zygogramma bicolorata; assembly: GCA_032362365.1. Classification (NCBI taxonomy): domain Eukaryota; kingdom Metazoa; phylum Arthropoda; class Insecta; order Coleoptera; family Chrysomelidae; genus Zygogramma; species Zygogramma bicolorata. The sequence goes on along the minus strand of JAVJAQ010000857.1, from coordinate 218,017 downwards.
AGGGCTCAACCGCAACCTTTAATATCGCCCCTTAGACTGACAATATGAACGTCATTATTTGAGCGGATGCAATGGTGAACTTATTGTATTGTCAGACATCCGGGCATGCTGTGCTTTCAGATATGTGACGACAGTAATTCGGATACTCCAGAATGACCAATCCAACCGATGTTCACCCAATATCGGAAAGAACCTTACCATGGCTTCCTGCAGGTTTTCGTGAAAGCGTTTGGAAGGGACAGATGCAGCAAAATCTTTCTGCCTTATTCCTATCATCTCTGAGTCAAAGTAAACAGACTCTATGAGTTCCGGCGTCTGATTGGAGTTTATATCAGTATTAATATAATTTATTTTGAATAGTGATTGATAAATAAAATTATTCAGACAAATGATGAATATACAAAATGAGACCCGCTTTTCTACAGTATTACAGGGGACACTCATATTCTCATTCATTATTTGACAACGATGTCTCTTCCAAGATCTTGTCATTATCAATTTCCTTTCGTAAAGTCCTTTCGTCTTCCTACCACGATACCTTCGTTCAGTTTCTTTCCGAAGCTCGAGTAGAAGGCTTTAGGGATCGTTCCACAGCACTTTCCATTTATATTCTTCTCTATTTCGGTTCTGGCTTCATCTCAAGACCTATCTGCCTGAACTATAGTCATGTATCATCACTTGCATATATTCAATATGGCTTTGCTGTGATCTCAATTACGATAAGGGCAAAGCTGAAACAGAATAATCACTCCAACTTTGTCATTGTACATTGTCTGTCTTTTATATTGAAGTCCGATATGACTTCGGTGTTTGAAGGATCATAAGATCTCTTTCCACAACGATACCTTTGTTCAGTTCCTTTCCGAAGCTCGAGTAGAAGGCTTTAGGGTTCGTTTCACCACACTTTCCATTTATATCCGTCTTCATTTCGGTTCTGGCTTCATCTCAAGACCTATCTGCCTGAACTATAGTCATGTATCATCACTTGCATTCGATATGGCTTTGCTGTGATCTCAGTTACGATAAGGGCAAAGCTGAAACAGAGTAATCACTCTTACTTTGTCAATATCGATTGTCTGTCTTTTATATCGAAGTCAGATATGACTTCGGTTTGTGGAGGGCCATAAGATCTCTTTCTACCACGATACCTTCTTTCAGTTCCTCTCCGAAACTCGAGTAGAAGGCTTTAGGGATCGTTTCACCCCACTTTCCATTTATATCCGTCTTCATTTCGGTTCTGGCTTCATCTCGAGAATTATCTGCCTGAACTATAGTCATGTATCATCACTTGCATTCGATATGACTTGCGATCTCTATCACGATAAGGGCAAAGCTGAAACATAATAATCACTTTTACTTTGTCATTTTCGATTGTCTGTCTTTTATATTGAAGTCAGACATGACTTCGGTGTTTGAAGGGTCATAACATCCCTTTCTACCACGATACCTTTGTTCAGTTCCTTTCTGAAGCTCGAGTAGAAGGCTTCAGGGATCCTTTCACCACACTTTCCATTTATATCCGTCTCTATTTCGGTTCTGGCTTCATCTCAAGACCTGTCTGCCTGAACTATCATCATATATCATTACTTGCATTCGGTATGGTTTTGATGTGAACCCAATTGCGATAAGTAAGTGGTAGAAGAGATCTTATGATTTAAGTTAACTGAATGTTGAAAGTCTGACATGACATCGAAGAAATGGTTGACTTACAAGAAACCTTGTAAGAGACAGTGAATGAAAAAATGAAAGAAAATGATTAAATGAAAATAAAAAACGATAATTTCTATATGAGAAGAAATATTAACGAAATATAGTGCTCGACCTACTTCGGCGGTTTTTACGCAAGTAACAGTTAAGAGTTCATCTGAAGCATGGTCATTGAAATCTGAAACATTCACAGAAGCGCCTTTTGGCCTCCTGGTGAAAGACGCAACTTAATCATGTTGGGTATATGTATTTGGTTCCCTATCATAGATTGGTACCCATTAATGGCAACAGCAGAGACGAACGAAGAGACAGGATTGTAGGGTAGTATTGCAGTCGGAACTGAAAGAATTCTGGGCATGGAACTGGAGTTCCATGCTCTGTTCACTCCACAAGTGGTTAGTTTTAAGATGTAGAGATTTTTTCCAAAATCGTTCTGTTATCATCTGCACATGTATAAATTCGTGCAACTCAATTTAAAATGGATGAATGGATCCATTTTTTCCTAGTGATATTTTCGGAGACATGTTTTCCAGTTTTTGTAAATGTTTCTGATGAGAAATGTTTTTTCTGTTTGTGATGGACAAGGATTTTACCTCTGCTGTTTCATATCTAATCTCACATTAATGTCTTGAAAAAGAAAATAAAGATTTTCGAAAGTTCGACAATTTAATAAAGAGTTTCACTATCAGGCCAAACTCAATTTATGACTGCAACCCCAAGGTTAATTTTCATTTCATGAGGATATATATATATGTATATATATATATATATATATATATATATATATATATATATATATATATATACATATATATATATATATATATATATATATATATATATATATATATATATATATATATATATATATGATGCGTTGTTTTTTCGGGTTTCATTCCGTGTTCTGTGGTTTTGATCCTCTGAAGGATAATTCTCACAACGTTTCGGCAAAGTCTCATTTGCCATCTTCTAGGTGATGTCTTGAGTTTCGATCTCCGAACTCGACTAATTAATTCGGGTTCTACTTCTCAATATATAGGGGTGATCATTGATGGTATCTTTGATCTGGGCCCCTCCCACTTTCTTCGTTGGTCCGCCTGCATTTGTCATCGTGTCTGGGTAATTACGTGGTAAGGTCCGATATTGTTCCTCTGGTGTAATCGGCTTGTCTTTGTTTAGTGATATAATGGATTTCCACGTTCTTGGAGACGACGCCCAAAGATTACCAATCGGAATGTAATAAAAACGTACATGCTTGGAAGTACTATGTACGTACTTTATTAAGTGTCCCTGATACGTTTACATTAACTCCTCTTCAGGTATGTACTTTTCGGAATGAATTAGGGACATACCAATGACGTGTTTTTTTGTGAATCCCATGTACGTACTGCTCAGACGTATCATTCACGTACATGTTTGGAAGAACTATGTTCGTACTATTTGGACCTTCCAGGTGCGTACATATTGAGTCCCTTTCAGATACATATGTTTGGAAACGTTTGCGGGACATAATAGTAATGACGTACATTTTTGGAAATCATATGTACATACTATCTGGACGTCTCGTTGACGTACTTTTTTGTACATACTGTTTGGACCTCCCAAGTACGTACGGATTGGGTTCCTTTCATTTTCTACATTTCTGTTAGTATGTACATACTGTTTGGACCTTCCGAGTACGTACGTATTGGGTCCCTTTCGGTTCAAGGGGTATTGGGATTTTGAGAGTGATCACTTAGTGTATTCATACATATATCAATATTGGTAATGGAATATTCATAATGAATTATTCCTAAAAAAATTTGGAAAAATTGAAACATCGACATGTGGTGAATTTAAATACCAGAAAATTACATACAGAATTTTTTGCACAGCAAGTTTGATATTCCAAAACCGCCATTACATGAGAGTGATCCTTTAGTGTTTTTTCGAATATATTTTCATTGTTACTGAACTTTCGAAAATTTTAATATTATCTCGAACAAAACTAACTTGAAGTCATCACATCTATAGCACCCAACTCCTTCTTAAAAACAAGTCTCTCCGTGCCGTAGAGCGTAACAGTGGTCGACAATAATATCTCCATAGAAAAGGTCGAGAGTTCAAGCCCCGCAGCAGCCAGGTCTTTTTCCAGGTAAGAATTCGGTTAGATGGTTAGTACACGTGAATGAGTAAAATTTCCAACTTTACTATTTGGTAAAAAAGAAATGAATAATCCCGAATATGAAAACTTAGATTCATTAGGTGATATCAAATGATATATCATTACATTGTTTCCGAATATTGATCTAATATCGCCGAATGTTCGCATTTTTTTGTGGCCACTATTGATATCATCTACAATATATGGTTAATATTCCCGTAATATTGAACCAATATTGGTCAAATATGTTTGTTCTACTTGGGATAGCGCATACAGAATGGAAAATGTACGTTTTCGAAATGTCTCAAACAGTTCCCCTTTCTGTACATTTCAGGTCCTGTGTGGACTAGAAAAGTACGTACCTGGGATTACCGACTATGCGGAAACGGTAAGTCCCAGGGAGGTCTTATGTACGTCTGTCTGAGACGAAAGTACGTCTTAAATACGTACAATACATCCTCACCGTACATATGCAGTACGTCCACTGGACGTACTTGTGCTATTTGGGAAATACCAGTTTCCGTGGAGAACAGACAATTGAAGTCTTTGCTTGCTCTTGCTTGGTTGCTTCGTAAGGGGAGTGATTGACCAGGACGGTATGGACAGATATTCGTCTCACAGTTCTTGAGAATGAATTCAAAATGGAATTCGAAACGTCGAACAAATCAGAAGACACCTAACGGATAAAAACCCAGAAAAATTCATCTTGCATATCGAAGATCCGTGAAAACATCAATTTCTACATAATACCTGGATGGGCAGGATGCAGCCTCAATATCGGACCCAGTCGGATAATGACTGAGGAGAGTCATTATAAATACCAGTTTCCGTGGAGAACAGACATTTGAAGTCTTTGCTTGCTCTTGCTTGGTTGCTTCGTAAGGGGAGTGATTGACCAGGACGGTATGGACAGATATTCGTCTCACAGTTCTTGAGAATGAATTCAAAATGGAATTCGAAACGTCGAACAAATCAGAAGACACCTAACGGATAAAAACCCAGAAAAATTCATCTTGCATATCGAAGATCCGTGAAAACATCAATTTCTACATAATACCTGGATGGGCAGGATGCAGCCTCAATATCGGACCCAGTCGGATAATGACTGAGGAGAGTCATTATAAATACCAGTTTCCGTGGAGAACAGACAATTGAAGTCTTTGCTTGCTCTTGCTTGGTTGCTTCGTAAGGGGAGTGATTGACCAGGACGGTATGGACAGATATTCGTCTCACAGTTCTTGAGAATGAATTCAAAATGGAATTCGAAACGTCGAACAAATCAGAAGACACCTAACGGATAAAAACCCAGAAAAATTCATCTTGCATATATATATATATATATATATATATATATATATATATATATCAGGCGCGTATACAGCTCTAGTTTATGGGGGGTTTTCACTGAGAAAATTATGCGTTTCCACCATTTTATCAAAACACAAATGCATATTGGCGTTTTTACAAACTTACCTTTCACAATGACTTATGAATTATTAGGAAACTGTGGGATAAAAAAGTCAGATTTGTTTAATCTTCATTTTTTTTATGGATAAAATTGGGAAATAAAATTCAGACTTTAGATAACTAACATTTGCCTTGTCAACGTAAGTAAAAATAAACCGTTATAATGATATTCGTTCATGTATTCATCATACTACATATCAATATGAGTAGAATGAAAAATATATACTTATTGTACACAAGATAATGCAACAGAAGAATTAAATAATAAATTCAAATTAAGGTTTATCAATTTGTCCCGAAATACCAGAGACTATATAATCTTCTGAGATATTCTATAATTTTGATAATAATTTTGAATTTAATAACTGGAATCTGCGATCTTACAGGGTTATAGGGAGTTGAGGTGAAATAAAATTGTTATTGATTTTTTTATCATTTCAATATATATTGTAATATGTTACGTGACTGACTGATCATGGGGGGGAATTTACCCCCTCTACCATACGCCCTTGATATATATATATATATATATATATATACATACGTGTCGGCTCCCATTTTGGAGCCATTTTCAAGACTGAGTGACCTTGCGTCTAGGTCTGAGTTGTCTTACTTACTGGCTTTCATCACTGGAGATCGAGTATTGGATGAACCGATGTTCCGATATACACGTAAACTAGGATAGATCAGTTTAAAAACGGATTTTTCACTGACAAATAGCCAATGCGAAACTTCTGGCTAATTCACAATGAGCTCTATATAAATATCGCATACTTACATCAAAATGATCTTCGCAACAATATGAACAGGATTTTGGACAAAAATTATCCCTTATTGTCATCTTACACCGCTGTTTTCCTGCTTTTTCATTGGAATACAATACGTATGTAAAACCACGGTAAATGTTGGTCGCTGCGAACGGCTCAAATTTAATCAATGCTTTGAATTTCACATTGAAAATTAATTTGAATATCATTAGGCCTATTTATATTTTTTCTACGTCATGAAGATGTAAATGATTGATTTACGTCTTAACAAAAATCATGCATACTTCCCTACTCTTCTTTTGAATATTTTCAGCCAGTGGTATAAATGTTCGATGAATTTGAGAATGTAGACTGGAAATATAAAGCCAATACTCTTGCTTGCTGATATATTGATTATCTGTATGATTTATAAAATATTTATACTAGCCCTGATGTGCGACAGATGGCTCTGTCCTTTGGAAAATGGCAGATGAATAAAAGAAAACGGTTGACTTTTGAAAACGGAGTGAAGCTTCATTTGTTGAAGTGGGTTGGGGTTTTGATGGAGAAATCAAGAACATGTATCTTGCCAGGATAAGCTTTGTTTTGAATATAGTTGCGTTGGTATTACGAACAGTAATGATCTATCATGGGAAAACCATGTGAGATCGATCGCTAGAGGTGCTTCCCAGAATAAGCTTGGATTTTTATTTCCCAATAAAAATTCAATTCTCGTCAGCTTCTGATGATCTACATGGTGCAGATACCTTGGAATATACTTCTCATGTATGGAGCTGGGCACCCCAACATATGAATCTTCTTGATTCTATTCAGAAAGGTAATCCGTCTTGTTGGTGATTCTTCGCTGGAGCATCGTACAAGGGTTGGAGACTTGTCTCTCTTCTATATATATTTTCACGGTTGGTGTTCTTCTAAATTGTCATCAATCGTTCCACCCCTGGCAGTATCTACAAGGATGACCCGACGAGTACAGTAAATCTAGGAATAAGGCAAGACGTGGTGTTCAGAAGATAGAGCTCCCACGCATTTCGATAACAAAATGTCTATACCAGAACGTTGGAATGAAAAAGCGCCCTGATGCACCTATTTCTTGGCCAGCCAGAAGTACAGAACTCGACCTTACCTACTTTTACTTCTGGGGTTTTAAGAAAGAGGACAATTATCCTGTTGAAATAATCGACGAACAGAAACAAAGTCATCGCATGAACGTAAGTGTAAGCATTCAGGAAAATGGGGGCCATTTTCAACATTTATTATAGGTAATACCACAAAATTGTACATATTTTCCGTACTTGCGAATAACATAAATACTCAGCTATTATAGGTTTATTCACTTATTGCTACTAGACATTTTTGCAGCACTTCGATAACAACTTAACAACTGGCTTTTCGAAAAAATGCAAAGAGGTAAAAAAAATCAAAAATGATGTATTGAACTATTGGTTCAGAATGCTAATTCAATAATTGAAATGCATATGGAAGTTTGGCGGTTTTGAAAGTTTTATGGGCTGTAAAGATTTCGTGGTTTTAAATGAAAAAGGTGCTCTTACTATAACTGAGACATGGGTCCATTTTATTCACAAATTGTCAAATAGTTCAAGAAATATTGAAAAAAATCTTTTTCAATTTTATATTTTCCAAGGAATGTGATTTTTTTCATGTGCATATTTGCATTAAGGTGAGTTCTTTTCAATCGAATATTTGGTTCGATTTATGACTTGACTTTTTGTTATATCCTGTATCAACTCACTTCGTAAAATTATTTCAGGATATTGCCTCATCAAAACTTGAAGTATTGTAGCAGAATATTCAGAGTATTTACTAATTAACTGATAAATGGATATTGATAGTGATCCTCTTCTATCAACGAAATCGATTGTAAACCTCCTAATATCATAGAATCGGCGAATAATGCTAGCATAGAACTGCTACCTACCCATTTTTACTGTCGAATCAATTTCTAAACAAATTTCAAAATTAGCGGTTGAAAAAAACATTTTGTGTTTAATTGGTACCAAAAACGCGTTTTCGAGACTTAGATTACCGGACTCCGCTACTAGTCGTCCGATAACTTTAAAAGTTCTCCCATAAACATGAATTTTTTGCACCATCAGAGGTAAGAAAGAGTATGGATTTCCCTTTCGGATAATATTTTCCATCTGACCAATTATAAAAAAATAGTAGTCATATGCCTATACCCTGTATTCGAAGACTTCAACTTACGAATTTGCACGATCATCATTCAACAGGAAAAGCTTACGCTTACAATAAGCGGAGGATATGGACATTAACCTTATCGAGTTGCACATTGCTAAAAACAATCGACGATTTCGAAACTGTAAACTGATTTCCGGTTAGTTGTCGAGTATGCAAAACGAACCCCTGCTTATTTTACGAATATTCTGGAAAAAATATTTACAGAACAGTAGTAGGTATATTTCTGCTACTCGGTCAAAATTTTTCTCTGCGTTATACAACGGACGCATGTTGCATTGGTTTATTTAATTTTTTCAAATCGATGAATCGACTAAGAAAGTGGTTGAAATTCATTTCGAATAATAAACCATAACAAAAACAATAATATCATTTCTCGTAAGAGGAGCTGAAAAAAAGCTATAAGCAAATGTTTTGCTCCATTGAAGTTTTATTAAAGTAGGACAATAAGGCGGGCGATTAGTGTCTTCCATGTTCATTTCCAATTGCATTTGGAAACCATAAGACATCTTGAGTTCAAATTTGGCACACTTATTGAAAAAATGTTGAATTTTGGAATGAATATAAAAAATTTCATCTTTTTTCAAAATTTCCAAAAAAAAATTGTATTTTCGAAATCAATTCGGAAACAATGCATTTCTATTATTTCAACCGAAAGCCCTGTGGAAGTTACGTATATTCTGAAAAAATCAAATTGTTAGAATGCTGCCTTGCAAAATGCAATTAGAATCAAGAATTTGGCGGCAATTCCCCACTATTTGAACCAGTTTCATGAAATACGTCGCAACTTACCGACATTTTTAGTTCAGCCCCTAACGGACAGATGGTGATGAGGCATGAGGTTTCGGAAAGCAGTTTCGATTACGGAAACACTCTGAAGGGAGGTCTATTTATTTTTGCTTCCTTCCACATGGCTGGCTTAGACATTGGCGTAGTTGTTTACAACGAGTGAGGTTTGCACTTTATCGATAATGGGTATAATATGTAGGTATTGGTTCTTTTAGGAAAGAAACACATTTCTAGATATGATATCAAACATGATAGAAAAAAAAACAATGATTTTGATGCCATTTAGTATAAAATGAAACTGATCAAAACATGGAAAAATGGAATGAAAAAAATTGTAATTAATACAATTTCTTGGGGCCGAAGCGTTTCCTTCGAGAATATTTTCAGAGTTATAGTTGCATTGAATGAGTACTTTTTTCTTCTTAGTTTTCTGGGTATTCAAGCTGGTAGCATTTGAACATCCCGTGACAGTACCTATACGTACCTACCTACTGAACAATTTGAACCGTTAAAAGTTCAATGGTTTTCTAACTGTATAGCATGACTCTCGGTCTCTTGTGACTCATTCGTTTATGGAAATCACAATGCTAAATTATTCAGTGAATTTCACATCAATCTGAAATATTTTTGACGCTGCGACGTAGACACTTCTATCGAAAAAATTCTAGCAAAAATTGAATAAAAATTAAATACGCGGCATACCAACAAGTTTTTCATTAAAATATTTCATGTTGACGATTCCCTCTTCCTGTCCATCGGTTTTCGAAAAATTAATTTGTGTAAGACTAATATGGTTCAAATTACATCCCTATTTCGACTCGGGTGAAAAAATTATATTTTATAAATCGAAACAGATTTTTCATTACGATACAGATTTTCAACCAATAGAAACCCATTATTTTTTCAATCAAGCATAATGTGCATGCTCTGCATTTGACGTTTGTCAAGTCAAAACCGGAATAGGTATTGAATTCTTGAAGAAAATAGCCAATCTTCGATAGTCATAACAAAATGTCTGATACCAGCGATATGGGAGAATCACCTTCGACACCTTTACCGGCAGAAATTTAGTTAGAATGATTAAATTTCTCATTTGTCGAATGCATGATTTATTATTTTATTTTTTCAAACTAATTTCTGAGCTCTCCGTAGGCGAGTGGTCTGAGGCGCTGAGATTATGTTAGCTAGTTGGAAGAGACATGGGTTCGATTCCGGTCTGTTTTTTTTTTTTGATCTTCTCTTCATTTGTCACTGATTTATTCCTCGAAGTAATACCATTGATTACAATTTTGTAGAATTTTTCAAAAAAATTCGTTCAATTAGTATTATTGCGTACAATACAAATATAAATATAACATTTGTAGTTCTTCACTATTTATCGGGTGTAGATAAAATAGCGTATGCAACTCTCACGTAATTAAAAATTATAAATTGATAGAGTCTATATACTAATGTGAAAAGGCATATTTCCAATCTACTCCGAAAAGTTGCTGCGTTAAATGAAAATAGTTACTTATAAATGAAACACTTCCTATCAGTCAACTTCTCATATAATGTGAATTTGCCTTTCACGAAAATACAAGAAATAATCTATGCTACTATTATGAAGAGGTGTAACGTCTATTACTTTTTTTGTTTGAAGGGAGTAATCTCCGGAAATACTGATCCGATCATGGAAATTCTTTCTCTACCAGAAAGCCACCCTATTAGAGATACATATATGCTATTTTTCAGTTTGATTAAACGAAAATTCAATAGCTCAAATATTATATGTAAAACAAGTTGGAGAATAGCATGCGAGATGTGAATCTCCACCGGCGTGCGCTGACTAACAGTTCGGTTCGACTTCTACACGGACAAAGTCGGCGGCAGAATCTAGTATAAAGTATATGAAAATACTTATCTTCGGTAACGTTTCCGAGCCCAAACGGAATCCGTTTCCATTTTCAAAACATATTCATAAATACTTAAAAAAATCTGTCAAGGGTTTCATATAGCATTACGTATAGATTCCAATAATAATTCCTATTTTTTTTTTATTGTGGTAGGTTAACCATCCAAAAAACTAAAAGGCATAATGAATGCACTACCAAAAATGTCTTTCAAACAAAACATTGTTGTGCTTTCATTGCCTAATTTCGCACTACATAACAGTGAAGTCCTTCATGCCCATGAAGGGATATAGTTTATTTTATGGTTCGCACATATCATAAAAAACACATTTTTTTCGCAAGTTAACGTTCCATAGTTTTCGCAGTGTTTTTCTAGCAACAACGTATGTTATCAAAATATAACGAAATTTTCTCCCAAATCTTTATAGTATTGGGGAGGGGGCTGCTCCTGATCTATGGCGTGAGGAGTAAGTAACAAGGCCTACTTGATGCTGAAGTCGTATATATATATATATATATATATATATATATATATATATATATAAGAATCCTTTTAATATTCGGTTGTGCAGTCAACAAGGAATTGGAAAAAGTGAACTCTTTATTCTGTTCAAGCTTTCGAGTCTTTATTGGCTCTTCATCAGGAACTGAATGTGAGGTTAATAATCCTTTTTTAATAAAAACATGAAGGACAACATATCACAAACACATCGACCTAATGGTACAAATATAATATAAAACTTTAATTAAAAGATATGATCAATCATACATGTAAAAGAATTGAAAAATGGGAGAAGTTGTTTCTCCTAACGGGCATTGGAAACCATATTTGTAATTTTAACGGAAATGATGTGAAAAGAAGGGAATGAAGTTTCCCTTCTTTTCACATCATTTCCGTTAAAATTACAAATATGGTTTCCAATGCCCGTTAGGAGAAACAACTTCTCCCATTTTTCAATTCTTTTACATGTATGATTGATCATATCTTTTAATTAAAGTTTTATATTATATTTGTACCATTAGGTCGATGTGTTTGTGATATGTTGTCCTTCATGTTTTTATTAAAAAAGGATTATTAACCTCACATTCAGTTCCTGATGAAGAGCCAATAAAGACTCGAAAGCTTGAACAGAATAAAGAGTTCACTTTTTCCAATTCCTTGTTGACTGCACACCCGAATATTAAAAGGATTCTTCTTTAACTTAGACAGTCGTCTAACCTTCTCACATTATATATATATATATATATATATATATATATACAGTGTGTCCCGCTTTTCATGAATACACCCTGATATCTCAGTTATCAATAATGCGATTTTCTTGAAATTTTGCTGGTGATTATATGTTAGGTAAATAAAGTATTTGGCATAGTGAACATTTTCATCGACCATTGGCGTACGGTGTTGGGGGGAGAAAAAAAGCTGTTTTTTGGGAAAAGGATATTAGGGCTCAATTCAGATATTTTTTTTTATAAGATTCAGAATCAGCATCCCCAAAAACCCCCAATTCTTATTTTCGAAATCTCAAGAGCTGATTTGAGCAGAAAAAAAAATTAAATTAATTTTTTTCATGAATACACCCGAATATCTCTGTTATTATAAATGCGATTTTACTGAGATTTTGGTGGTGATTGTATGTTAAGTAAATGAAGTATTTGGCATAGTGAACATTTTCATCGATCATTGGCGTACGGTGTTGAGGGGTGAAAAAAAGGAGCTTTTCTGAAAAAAGGATATTAGGGATTATTTTAGACTACTTTTTCATCAGATTCAGAATCAGCATCCCCAAAAACCCCTGAATTCATATTTTCAAAATCTCAAGAGCTAATTTGAACAGAGAAAAAAAGTTCAAGTCCCTTTTATCAAGTTCTTTATTTGTAACTGTGGTAACAAAATTACGAATTACATCATTTTATATTCTTGTGTTTTCAACATAACTACCCTCTGAAACAATACACTTCTCAACAATTCTTCTCAAACGTACATTCACTTTTCTTAAAGTTTGGGGAGTTATTTCCTGACACGCTTGCCTAATTGCAAAGCAAAGTTCCTCTCTATTACGCGGCCGAGTAGCATATACTTTATTTTTCAAATGTCCCCACAAAAAAAAGTCACAAGGGGTAATATCTGGCGATCTAGGGGGCCATGGTTCTAAAGGGGAATTTCTACCTATCCACTTCATAGGGAAACTTGCATTCAAAAAGTTTCTTACTCTCCGTGAATTATGTGCGGGAGCACCATCTAATTGAAAAATTAAGTTTTGTCTTTGTGCTAATGGCAATTCCATGAGAAAATCATAGAGATCATTTTGTAAAAAATGCAGAAAATTTTGTCCGGTCAGGTTATCCAGAAAAAAAGGGCCAACAATTCGTTCGTAAAATAGGCCACACCACACGTTAACTTTTTCACTGTATTGGTTTTTACAATGAATTACCCAATTCGGATTCTCAGCTGCCCAAAACCTACAATTTTGACTAGATACCACACCGTTTGTTGTAAACGTTGCCTCGTCAGTAAACATTATGTTCTTCAGAAAAAGTCTGTCGTTAAGATAGTTACCCTGCAACCATAAGCAAAATTCAAACCGTCGTTCAAAATCACCATTTAATAGAGTATGTAGAAATTTTGGTTTAAATGCCATAATTCTATTGCGTTTCAAACATCTCCATACTTTGTTTTTCGTTAAATTCAGTGTCCTCGCAACCGCCCTCAGAGTACCATTTGGGTTGTTTCGAAATTCTGCTAAGATACGTTCGTCGTCTGGATAGTGTCTTTGATTCAAATTGTACCTCCCAGGTCTTGTCTTGAAAACCGCTCCAGTCCTTGCGAACAATCTGTTGATTTTGGCAACGGTATCGTGAGAAATTGGTTCTCGATCATGATGCCTTTCATTGAATATTCCAGCAACCTGACGCGTGGACCTTTCATTATCACCAAATAAGCGGATAATCTCTACTTTTTCTCCAATTGTAAGAACTACTCTTCGGTTGTGTGCCATGTTATTAACAGTTAAGTAACACTGCTTGACATATTGACAATTCGTACTGATTACCGAATGTTGAACAAAAACTTTTGTTTCAAAGCACTCTTTCATTAATTTGCTTGAAAACACAAATCGACAAGCCAACGGTAACAAAGCACGCGTATCTTCGAAAATACCTAAATTGTAGTATAAGGGCAGTTGAAACTGATTATAACGAAACGGATGTGTTCGAAATTCAATAGGATTAGATTAGGACATTTGACCTAAAAAGTTGAAAATAAACAATCTAGTTAAAAAAGTGAATGCAAATTTTTTTTGTTCAAATCAGCTCTTGAGATTTTGAAAATATGAATTAAATGGTTTTTTGGGATGCTGATTCTGAATCTGATAAGAAAAGTTGCCTGAAATAAGCCCTAAAATACTTTTATAAAAAAAAAAATTGCTTTTTTTCACCCCCCAACAAGGTACGCCGATGATCGATGAAAATGTTCAGTAAGCCAAATACTTCATTTGCCCAACATACAATCACCACCAAAATCTCAGTAAAATCGCGTTTATAATAACAGAGATATTCGGGTGTATTCATGAAAAAAATTAATTTAATTTTTTTTTCTGCTCAAATCAGCTCTTGAGATTTCGAAAATATGAATTGGGGGGTTTTTGGGGATGCTGATTCTGAATCTTATAAAAAAAATATCTGAATTGAGCCCTAATATCCTTTTCCCAAAAAACAGTTTTTTTTCTCCCCCCAACACCGTACGCCAATGGTCGATGAAAATGTTCACTATGCCAAATACTTTATTTACCTAACATATAATCACCAGCAAAATTTCAAGAAAATCGCATTATTGATAACTGAGATATCAGGGTGTATTCATGAAAAGCGGGACACAGTGTATATATATATATATATATATATATATGTATATATGTATATATATATATATATATATATATATATATATATATATATATATATGTCGTTGAGTCACAAATCTTTTTCCTGTGACAACAGCTGAGGAGTGATGAATTGAAATCTCACATCAGTGAAGTCATATCAACTCCTTGAAAATGGCTCCAAAATCGACCGAAACGTCGATCCAGATGCGGTTCAACCCGATCTCAACGACAACATACAACTGACCGCGGAAACCTATCTGATCACATATATTATAATGGAGCGTAAACATCTTCTTCATTCCCTTCGTACATATATAACTAC
Source organism: Zygogramma bicolorata (assembly GCA_032362365.1). Lineage (NCBI taxonomy): Eukaryota > Metazoa > Arthropoda > Insecta > Coleoptera > Chrysomelidae > Zygogramma > Zygogramma bicolorata. The sequence continues at coordinate 202,832 of JAVJAQ010000857.1, read as the reverse complement.
TTCATTACAATCAATCATCATAAATTCTTCCAATATAAATTCAGAGTTTTCACAAAAGACAAGTTTCTCACGAAAATCTGTTGCCCGCGATTTTTTCTGTGGCATGGTCAGAAATTGAATCCTGCCGTTTGATAGGAGCTCATATTATGATCTTTTTTTTGTGTATGTTTTTCTCTTATCAATAAAAGCAATATTATGATAATCTTATCAACTGAAATTTTCTATATAGTTGGGACGACTATCTTGTTTACATTGCATGAATAAAAATGTGTTCGATCGGGTTTTCATCCTATCAACTATTACCTATTACCCTCTTTATAAACTTGTATGCACCTAGAAAGTTATTCCTTGTACATTTTGGGTTGAAACATAATATAGGTACCTGCACTCCAATAAATAAATCATAAAAAATATTCAGCAAATCTATCCTTGTCATTATCAAACATCATTCAAGCACGCCGTCTCACTTTCTTCCATTGTTTCGAACGGTCATAAATTCACCCTTGTTCCAAACAAAGACAGGCATTGCCAGATGATAGTATATTGCGTCCTTGTCTGAACGGTCTAAGAGACCATCAAAGAAGTAGGGATAACTAACGATTCGGCAACATAGTTCAACATCAATTCAGCATTAGTTCAACATTTAGATAGAAATTAGTTTTGATGACAGATATATCGATGAAAACAAGGATGACGAAGACAAACTATAAAATGGGTTTATATAATATGAGATAAATATTCATTATAATATATCGTAGCGCCGTCGCCGGATTAGTTTGTCAAGCCCAAGTGAACGCTGACTTTTGGCAGCAATATAAACTCCAATATATATGAACATAGTAAGCCACACATTTTTCTATCTGAACTCTTATCATTGTAACGTGATATACATTTTTCAAAACATGTCAGTTTCATAATATATCAAGCCCTCGCTTCCTCATTGAAACAGAAGACGCATTGAAAGGAATAAATGAGCTGTTTAGCGAAACCTCCATTCCAATATGTACGAAGAAGGTAATAATATGACTTCTTTGTACACCCGTATTATAATAATACCTTTATATGCCCATAATCCGTTTCGGATCCGTTACAGATTTTTCATACCAATACAGATTTCAATTGGAAATTTAATTCACTGGCAGAAAGCTACATTGAAAATCGGCTCGAATAAAATCAGCATTTTCAATACATTGAACTCAATTGAGACTAGCAATAATGAAATACATATTCCTTACACTTCCAGATCAATGGAACCTGAAAAAAACTTTCAAAACTGCACCACAAGTAATCTTGATATTTCTAAGAAATCGGACTTACTACAATTCATTATTATGTTAAATGTAAATAGAATGTATCACTACTTTTATTCGGGTTCGAAGGCCGTCGTTTTTTGGAATTTCTTCCTGACGTTTCGCTGGCTCGAGTGGCTAGCTTCTTCAGAGGTTCATTCATCTTGGCTAGCCACTCGAGCCAGCGAAACGTCAGGAAGAAATTCCAAAAAAACGACGGCCTTCGAACCCGAATAAAAGTAGTGATACTGAAAACCTCGGCCGCGAAAGCCTCAACTGTTTTGTAAATAGAATGTTTATAGTTTACCTATATCCATGGTTATACCCGAGGTGATGCAATTAATTACAATTTTGTATTTTTTTAAAGAAATACGAGTTATTACTGTTGCTGTGTACAAATACAAATATAATATTTTTAAAGTTCTTCATTATTTATCGGGAGTAGAAAAAATAGCGAATGCAACTCTCATGTTATTGCATGATCATTGCATAATTCCTACACTAATATAAGACCAAGGCCTCAAACATGTCAATTTTACGGTAGCACTTTTACTGATAAACAACAGTTTGTTTTTCCATGAATTTTATTATAAAATTTCCATGTCACAATGTTAGTACCGTACTCCTCCGAAACGGCTTTACCGATGTTTATCATCAATTTAATCATTTTTCATCCCGCTCGATAACTGATCAATTAAATTGTTTTTAACTGTACTTCGATTGAAAATCTAAATTTTTTTTTAAGAAAATAAACATCTATTTTTATTATTAAAGTTTGATCCTAATATATGCTTAGTGTTACCAATCTTAGATTCTTAAAATTTGCCGCGCCTTTACTGGTTAACAAAGTGATGCCTTGGTCTAATTCTTTCACAGAATTGATGGATGACATGTTTCGTATTTTATAGAAATTCATCGCCTAACAGAGTTGAAAAGGAGTAGAAAAGTATTTAGGGGTTAATTAAGGCACAGCCTAAACCACTGATTGTATAGTTCTGAAATTTGGAAGGTGCCTTCTTTGTGTGGCGTAGGTATCCGATAAGAAATATTTTCCAGAAATTCCACTTCTAAGAGGGTGAAATACGGGTTCAAAGTTTATATGGGACAACGTGATTCATAGGTCCAATCTATTTCAAATTTTGCATAAAAATTCCTCAACAGAAAAGATGGAAGTCGTGTTTCGTATTTTATTGATATAAATCGCCTAACGGGGTAAAAAGTTATTTTAGGGGTTAATCAACGCACAGCCTATACCACTGATTGTAGAGGTCTGAAACTTAGAGGGTGTATCCTTTATATGATGTAGGCATCCGATATGGAAGGTTTTTTCAAAATCCAAGCCCATAAGGGGGTGGAAAACGGGATTGTAGTTTGTATTGGACAACGTCCTTTAATTTACTTTAAAGTTTGCAAAAATATTCTTCAACAGATTTGATGGAAGACATGTTTCATATTCTACTGAAATTCATTGTCTATCGTATAAAAAAGGATTCAACATTTTCGACTTCTTTCAAAAGCTCTTTCGAGTGCGCCTATAACTCAGAGCTGTTATGAACCCAATAAAACTAAGTACTAAGAACTACACAATATAATAGCATCACAAAAATGATTAACCACCAATGAAGTGGGCACGGGTCAGCATATATATATACAGTGTGTCCCTAGACCAGTGGGACAGTTGAATATCTCTTGAACCAATAGGAATTTCCAAATATGATAAGTTCACATTATATCGCATTATGAGAGCTAACTTCAGGAATAACAATTTTTTATACGAGGGGCGCAAGAAAGGCTCACAAAATCGAACATCAATTTTTTCAAATGGAACACCCCATATATTTTGATATATCTGAACTCTCATTCCTTTAGACAAATTATTGTTTTTTTATTTTTGAAAATCCGACAAGCCGTTGCCAAGTTATACCAGTGGTTCATGAAATGCAGACATTGTTTTAGACAAACCCATTATTCATCCTACGAAGAATTTCTGGAATCATTCAAGAATGTTGGTAGTCGGTAGCATATTCTATAATATGGAATACTCATCTTCTTCGAGAGTTATACAGGGTGGTCAGAAATATTATATGATTTTCACGAAACTCAAACTTTCTTTCACATCAATTTTTCAAATAGTGCACCCTACAATATGAATTATTTTATAGCCCATTGGTGATTTGATTGCTTATGGTCAATGTTTGTGAAGGAGACATTCATCATCATAAAATGCAAAAAAATCATCAAACTACGTATTCTAGTGTAATTAACTACATAAGAGTCCCTACAAGAAACTACCTTCTTTACGGATATCTAGGCACGATAATCTCCAGTAGAAGTCTAAAACCGCCCCTATAAGCAATCAAATCACCAATGGGCTATAAAATAATTCATATTGTAGGGTGCACTATTTGAAAAATTGATGTGAAGAGAGTTTGAATTTCGTGAAAATCATATAATATTTCTGGCCACCCTGTATAACTCTCGAAGAAGATGGGTATTCCATATTATAGAATATGCTACGGACTACCAAAAGTCTTGAATGATTCCAGAAATTCTTTGTAGGGTGAATAATGGGTTTGTCTAAAACAATGTCTGCATTTCATGAACCACTGGTATAACTTGGCAACGCCTTGTCGGATTTTCAAAAATAAAAAACCAATAATTTGCCCAAAGGAATGAGATTTCAGATATATTGAAATATATGGGGTGTTCCATTTGAAAAAATTGATGTTCGATTTTTTGAGCCTTTCTTGCGCCCCTCGTATAAAAAATAGTTTTTCCTGAAGTTAGCTCTCATAATGCGATATGATGTGAACTTAAAATATTTTGGAAATTCCTATTGGTTCAAGAGATATTCAACTGTCCCACTGGTCTAGGGACACACTGTATATATATATATATATATAGAGCACTCTCAGAGTGTTATCGTATAACACTCTGAGAGTGCTTATCGTTATTTCTGCAAACGCAGTTGTTAGTTGACGTGGCGAACTGTCACCACTGACGGAAAACTATGAAAGCATTTTCTTAGAGTGTTACACCCTAGGTGGTTCCACTTATGTGGTTCCACTTATGTGTCGCTTGCCTTATAGGCACGATTCATTTCAAATCCTCTGTCCCTCTATCACAATTTGTCTTCGATACGAGGACCATGCCAACCCACAGCTGATGAAGGCCAAAGCCAGAAACAGCTAGTTGTCTTGTGGTGGGCATTCCGAGTTGAATGCAAATTGTGATAGACAGAGAATTTGATAATCTATTTATCAGTTTCCTGATTTCTTTGCTTCATAGCAAATATTACTTTCTACATATATATATATATATATATATATATATATATATATATATATATATATATACCGTGTGACACAGACTCACGGTACACCCCCGTTTTCTCCTTTGTTTTTTTAGCTATATTTTTGAGATTCGGAACATTGAATATGCTCACTGAACAGCATTTCTCGACATATCTGAAAGAAAAAAACAACTCCGGAAATTACATCAACTTTCGATTCTTGAATGGGACACCCTGTATATTGTTACATGATCGGCTAGGGATGATCATTAGAAATCCAACGATACCAGGTTTGATGATGTTATCTCCAATGACTGCGGAGATATCGCCATTTATATTATCCATAAGCTCAACGAGTAGGAGAGAGAAACTTTTTCTGGCGGGTCAATCCAATTCTCTCTCCCACTCATTGAGCTTATGAATAAAATAAATGGCGATATCTCCGTAGTCATCGGAGATAACACCATAAAACCTGGTATCGTTGGATTCCTCATGATCATCCCTAACCGATCATGTAACAATATACAGGGTGTCCCATTCAAGAATCGAAAGTTGATGTCATTTCCGGAAAAATTGGTAGTTGTTTTTTTTTTCAGATATGTCGAGAAGTGCTGCTCAGTGAGCATATTCAATGTTCCAAATTTCAGAAATATAGCTGAAGAAGCAAAGGAGAAAACGGGGGTGTACCCTGAGTCTGTGTCACACGGTATATATATATATATATATATATATATATATATATATATATATATATATATATATATATATATATTGTTACGATATATCCTTGGGTTCGATGATTAAAACACCAAACAACACTAAACTACTTTTATTATAACTCACTATCACAATACAATACAACACAATCACTTAAATCGCTCCGATAACTTTCCAATGCTCGCTACTAAACTCTCTGTACTAAAAATTCTCTTTCCGCACAAAGCCACTTAGATCTCAATAACTCGCCACTTAGCTCTAAATACAAACTTCCGAATAGCCAACTCTTTGACTAACTGACTCTCACTAACTCTCCCTCTGCCGCGACATCACGATGCTTATATATGCCTGCGTAACCATCGAGAATTCTCCAGAGAAGCTCCGATGACGTGTCTCGAATTCTCCCGGCGAATCCACGGGTTCTTGGAAATGACGACGCTACGGCGCGATCCTTTCGCCGTGCGTTTACGATATGGTCAGGGCCGGCGCTAGGACGTAACATTATCCCCCTCTCAATTTTGATCGTCCCGATCAAATAACATCTCGTTCAGTCTCTTTAGGTGTACGACTTTCCTTTTTGCTCTAGGCTTACGTTGAACATTGTACACCACATCATTCATCCTAAGACGGGAGTTATACAGCCACACTCGATCTTCTTCTTGAAATCCACCAGTATCTGCCTTCCGACCGTGCCGCGCCTTCCTCCTGTCAATTCGCTCTAGCATCTCTTGTCGCTTAGGGAATGGAACTCTTCTTGATGGTTGTTGAATCGAGTACACTTGGTCACTATTGACTTCTTGTTTGACCAAGTCAGCCCTTCCAGTTGTTTTCCTCTCGGAGATGTCACTTGTACCTCCAACGCGACACCTGGCGGCTCTCACAAGGACGGCTTTTTCTGTCTTCACCTGGACTTGTCCGGAATCCGATGGCTGAACATTCTCTGTGACACGAGCTACTTCCTCCGACAGTGCAGGGGTTCTCGCAGTTTTCAATAATCGCAGTTTGGCATGTTTCGTCCTTTCTGTTGGAGTTGTAAGGACAAATTCTTCATCTCCGAACCTTACGATCTTTTGCTCATTGTCGAATGAAATTCCATGGTCACTGATCAGGTCCATCCCGAGTATGACTTCATCTTCTATATCTGCGACGTAAACTGTACCTGTAATAGTGAGTCGCCCAAGAATCAACGTAATTTCAGCCTCTCCTCGAATAGGTGCGTTTTCACCAGTGACTGTCCGAATCACGACGTTGGATGAAATAGGCTTTACGTTTCCAGGCCGAAGGATGTCGCTGCGTACCAAGGAAACTGCAGCACCGGTGTCTATGGTGCATATTACATCCATTTTATTCAATTTCCCTGGAATGGTGAGGCTCTCAGATGTTCTTTTTAGCCTGTTAACACAGATGACCCTCGGTGACCTTGACCTCGCAGGTGATTGCAAACTTGTCGGCGTCCTGACAGGCGCCTTGGATTTTGGTGGCATTCTCACCTTACAATCTTTCATGAAATGCCCTGATCTTCCACATCTATAACATTTATTCTGTGTCATTCTCTGCCAGCAGTCTTTTATAAAATGCCCCGGCCTCCTACAGCTATAGCAGATCCTCTGCGACATTTTCACCCAACAGTCCTTTATAAAATGTCCTAGTTTTCCACATCGGTAGCACGTTCTCTTCTTCTGGGTGCTCATTTCAGTTATCAACGATTTGATCTCCTCCAGAAATTTCTCAAATGAACCACTCGTAGCGCCAGATCTGTGTTCGGGATCGTCAATTGTTACCGCTCGCACTTTCGGCCTCGAGGTGTTGAAGGCCGCCTCCACTTCTAGCGAACGTACCAAGGCATCGCTACTCCTTTTGAAACTTGTAAGTCGCAGAGTTCTTTGGATTTCCGGGTCTCTAAGTCCGTCAATAAATATCTGCACAGCCAACTGCTCCTTGAAATCTCCGGGTGCATCTGGGTACGCCAGCTGGATTAGGCGTCGAACATCTGCCTCAAATTCTTGCAGACTCTCACCTGATTTTTGTGTGCGAGTCTTCATTTGGGCCCGGTACAGCTGTTCTCGGTGTTGATCGCCATACCTCAACTCCAGTGCAGTAATCAGGTCCTGATATTGCTTCTGCTGTTCTATGGGTATCGTTTGTAATATACCCAAAGCTGGCCCTCTCAAAGCTACTATCAGTGCCGTAGCTTTTTCCTCGTCGCCCCATCCATTAGTTTCTGCCGCAGCCTCAAATTGTCGACGGTACATGGACCAAGACGACTGACCATCAAAAGTCGGTGGTTTCACGGAAATTCCTGACGTGGCAACACTGTCTCGGCGATCTCGGTTCTTGATAAGAGCTATCTGTTTCTCTAGACCTCTCATTTCATTTCTCATCTCCTCTCGCACTATATTCACTTTCTTATTGACGTCATCGTCGATTTTCTTGACGTCTCCCTTTAGTTCTTCCTTTAGGTCTTCTTTTAGTTCCTCCAGATCTACTCTTAGTTCTCCTTTCAGTTCTTCCATTTGTACTTTGGTTTCTTGTGAAACATGCTTGAAGAACTTGTCCTGATTTTCTAGAACCTTCTGGAAGTCTGCTTCTCGTCGTTTTTCTATCAGCTCTATTTCACTCTTTTGTTGTTCTAGAATTTTCTGGAGGTCTTCTCGTTCTTTTCTCTGTTCTTCGAGAACTTTCTGGAGTGCTGCTTCTCGATCTTTCTTTTCATTTTCGAGAATTTTCTGAAGTGCTTCATCTCGATCTTTCTTCTCATTTTCTCGTTCTAATTCTCTTTCTTTCTTTTCATTTTCTCGTTCTAATTGTCGTTCTTTCTTTTCATTTTCTCGTTCTAATTGTCGTTCTTTCTTCTCTTCCTGTCGTCGCTTTTCCTCTTCTTGTTTTTCCTCCTGCCGTCGTCTTTCATAATCCGCAAATTGGTTTTGGATTAATTTTAACATGTCCTCCATAGTATCGTAATTACAAGCAAAAATTCCACTTCCGACACCACTGTTACGATATATCCTTGGGTTCGATGATTAAAACACCAAACAACACTAAACTACTTTTATTATAACTCACTATCACAATACAATACAACACAATCACTTAAATCGCTCCGATAACTTTCCAATGCTCGCTACTAAACTCTCTGTACTAAAAATTCTCTTTCCGCACAAAGCCACTTAGATCTCAATAACTCGCCACTTAGCTCTAAATACAAACTTCCGAATAGCCAACTCTTTGACTAACTGACTCTCACTAACTCTCCCTCTGCCGCGACATCACGATGCTTATATATGCCTGCGTAACCATCGAGAATTCTCCAGAGAAGCTCCGATGACGTGTCTCGAATTCTCCCGGCGAATCCACGGGTTCTTGGAAATGACGACGCTACGGCGCGATCCTTTCGCCGTGCGTTTACGATATGGTCAGGGCCGGCGCTAGGACGTAACAATATATATATATACATATATATATATATATATATATATATATATATATATATATATATATATATATATATATATATATATATATATATATATATCGTGCGTATCACTTCAATACCGACCACTCTTGTATTCTCTTTGCTCGAAGTTGTATTCGAAATCTATTTTCTGCATCGTATGGAGAATCCAAACACACTCAACAAACAACATACAGTTGCCTGTGATTTTTACACATATAAGTGGTATACTAAACCGCGACACGTGTTTGGCTATGGAATAGCTATTGTATAGCGAAACACGCGTTGCGGTTTGGTTAACCCTAATATGTGAAAATCTTACAGTCAAATGTATATTATTTATTCAATATGGATTTTCATCAGATAACGACCATTTCCATTCAGTTTTCCAAACATACTCGTTAGGGGTATTCGAATCCCAAAAAACATGTATTTTGGAGTGAAATTTTTGCCGTTTTATGATGACAGATACAGACCGCTTCTTTAACTTCAGACAAAAGTCTTCTATTTCAAAGGTCAAGAAAAATTTCTTTTCAAGTCGCGAATATCAATGGTTACTTTTGAAATATTCGCAAGAAACTGAAATCGACTTTTCGTTTTTTGGCCTTCATATCAAATTATATGAAAAAAGGATTTTTTTATGAAGTTTCATAGTTGTTATTATCTGGTAGAAGACAATTTTCAATGCGATGTTTCGTTCACTAGATCCCATCACAAACTTGATGTTTTTTTAAATATGGACCTCTAGTTTTTTGCATGAATTTCGGTAGCCAGTTTTATAACAAATTCTGTTATAAACGGCAATACATTTATTTTTTGACGTTTCTCTCCGAGAAAACAGCAATAATGTCTGGTCAGACAACTTCTCATCAAAGCTTACTCAAAAAAATAGGGATTGATATCTCTTAAATATGGACTAGTTTTTTCATAATTATATTTCTTAGAGTTTTTGTACAAGTATTGAAGAACTGTTTGAGATTTCCATGGATTATAAATTTTCGTTTTGGATATTATTTGTCAAATAAAAATATTAGAAAAAAAGATTTATCAGACTTGAAATGAATTGCTTCTTTATAGTGAATCGTGAAAAAGGAATCTAATTTTCCAATTTAGTGCCGAGTACATGAATAATCATTTGATTTATGTGAATTTGTGACATAATAATCATGAACATTTGGATCGAATTATTCATTCTTTGAATGTTACTGACGTCAAATATAGACGTTTTTTTTTTTCAATTCTTTATTTAACGTCGGCCTATTTCCGCTACCAAGGCCAATCACCAACGCCAGTGAGCACACTTCCCCCAACCGGAAATTTTGCCGAACCCTCTGGTATTCCAACCAGAGGTAGTGATCTTTAACGAGCCCAACATCCATGGACTCGGGATCGACGGCTTTATGTCCCCTCCAAAGGACGGCATATCCTCAATATATCTTGTGCTCATTGATATATTGTCTGCGAGCTATGATATGCTATTCCGCTGCAGCTGTGCGGGCTTTCGACACGGTATTTCCCTGTATGGTCACCCATCCAAGTACTAACCGCGCTCGGCGTTGCTTAACTTCAGATATCGAATGACTGTCAGTCTACCTGAAGAGCTGGGCCATGCCCATATTGACGTTCTTTTTCGATCAAATTTAAATCATCACCACTATCACTTTTACGGCCGCCAGCACTGAACGTGTATAGTTTTCCTTCCTAGGCATTAAAATGGATTATGTTCAAGATTAATATAACATTCCAAATATTTGCAATTATTATTTTCAGAAAAAAAAAATGTGAGAGTGATTCGGAGAACGAAACTGTACTGAGTGGCTCGCGTCTTCGATAGACTTCCTTACGAATCAATCTCCAACGCTCGAAACACATTACATCACTACCGACGAACTATTGGAACTACTTTCCGAAGGCATTATTAGGGAAGTGATATCCGTGGAAGCAATCTGAAATTGATTGAGAATTTGCATGACATGACAATAGACTCCTAGATACATCTGGAATTACCTAATTGTAATAGAAGCATGAATAGTGGCAAAGGACCGATATCTTTCATTCTGCTCTTCAGTTACATTTTGAGAGTTCATAAGATTATACAACTGAGTAAGTTGTATATGAACCGAAGACGGTTATTCCATTGGTGGGGTCCAGTTGATCAGGTGTACATCTCAGGCAGCTAACTCCACCCTGCCAGAGGTGTGTGATGATTAGAACAGGAGAGGATTACCTCTTTTGTTAACTTCACTACTGATAACATATATGTTTATATGTTGGAAATCATTGTTTCAGTTCAGAGGCGTTTACTCATTTCAATTTGTCATATTGTGCAAGTTTAAAATACGTCTGAAATCCTCTGGTTTATATATAGCTTTTCTCTCAATACATCGTAGTAGTTAATGATATTAGAAATTTCCTTCATTGGTTCATTATGATATACATTGTTGATGTCTTTTAGGGTCACATGAAAAATTTTCAATAACTGCGTCTAAATATATTTTCAAGAATGTCTCCAGTATTTAGAAACATGAATATTTTTGTGGGCAGAATGACTCATTGACTTTTGTTTTACTTCTTTCAGAAAAGTTTAACATATTTGAATCTGTAGAAGAGAAAAAAAAAAAAAAATCGCCAAAAGTCTTGAGTCAAAGTAGAAATTTGTTTATAAAACTAGAAACACCATCATTATTTCACTTTCGAGTCATTGTATATCGCTTAGCTGATAAAATATTATCATTAATCCCATTTGAAAATTCAAAGAAATTCTAGATTGGTAATATTGCTTATCTATTATATTGATGTCATCGATATGGAATAAATATGATACTAGATAAAGAAACTGGAAATATAATTGGCACCTACATAATGCAGATTACTGCTGCTAGAATTTATTTTTGTCGCCGAACACTTTCTCAAGAGTAACCATAGCGGCAAGCCTTGTATGGGTAAGAAGCGACTGGTGTGATATTTGATATCCCGGAACGACTTACCGATTTTCAACATCAACTGCAGGATAACACAAAAAATGGTATATTATGCAACTATCATGTAATGATGGTTATCAATACACGAGCATTAATCGGGATACGAATCGAGCGGAAGGTAAGTTTCGTATGGTTTATGCGTGTGTATTGATAACGATTACATGGGAGTTGCATACTCTATTTTTTCTACACCCGATAAATAATGAACTATGGTTACCATACTTATATTTGAATTGTGGGTCTCATTGATCTGGAAGGAATATTAACATTCATTTCATTATTGCTTGTCTCAATAGAGTTCAATATTGTATTGGAAAGGCTGTTTTCATTCTGAACCGTGTTTTCAATGTAGCCTTCGGCAACTGAAATGGATTTCTAATTGAGTGAAAATCTGTATCGTATTGAAACGGATTATGGGTATATAAGTGTATTATTATAGAACGGGTGTAGACAAAGATATTACACCTGGATGCGTCAGATGTTTATGATTTTCTTCAGATATTGAGATGGAAGGTTTCTGATTTTCTCATAGAGTTTTATTTTGTTTCACTGGGAAACTTGTTATGATCTAAGTTCTGGGGTCCCATCGATTTAGTATAATTTGGTCGGAACACGTACAAGTTCTTGAATTCCCCTGGAATCGGTTTCATTTGAACAAAAAAATAATTGATTTCTTGCGAATATATTGAAAATTTTTTTGTTCAGCGTGCTGTTCAAGGTATTTATATTCCCCTAGTTCAAATTCGTTGATTTGATTTCACTTGGTGTCGGGGAGGTTTTATCTGCAAAAATATCGAAATAACAGCCCTGAATTTGATTGAGGTTATTCAAATATGAAATGACTAGTACGGGGTGAACTACATTACTCTGAGGAATACCAGGATTGGAGAGTTTTTCAGTTGAAATGTAGTTGTTGACTTCAGTATTTTGTGAGCTGTTCTGTAGATAGCCGGAAAAAACAATTCGTTTTGAGATAAAAATCGAGAAGTAAGGCTTCAAATTTCTTAGATCGCAGCTGAGGACGGACGACTGAGCTGAAGACGTTGTGGTTTTGGTCCCAGTGAAGGTAAACATTGTCTGGAAACACCGAAAACTTTGAACAGAGATTATTCACTCAATTACAAATTGAAAACACTAACACACTTGGACAGGATCTAGGTCGAAGAGAATTAACGTTGAATTGTATCATTTCAAGTACTTTATAGTGGAAAGAATAACTGTGTGACGTCACTCTTTGCCGACAGGGGGTATATACTTCGTTTTTATTCTCCATTAAATACTGCTCCAGTTTCGAAAAATCGAACTAGTATTAATTTACGCCAAAGTTAATGAAATAATTTAAGCGTTTTATCATTTTGATTTCCATTGAAATTATGATTTATCGTCTGTTCCAAGATTATTTGGAATACATGACGTTTATTATAGCTCATCTTATTATTGCTATCTCGTAAAAGATACAACCTACAAAGTCGGTCGAATCGGACAAAAGTTGTCTATTTTGGGGAACAACAATAATCTTTTGTCAGATCGTGAATTTCAATGGTTGATGTTGAGATATTCGTCGAAAACTAAAATAGCCGACTTTCGTGTTCAGCTCTACCGTCTCTATTTTGATTGATATAGAAAAAGTCAGAGGCATTTTCGATATTGTTTTAAATTTATTATAATCTGATATGAAGCAAGAGGAAATTATTTCGGCATATACAATGTCAGAAATATGTACCATTTGTAATTAACGGACTATGATAAGAGAAAAATATTATGTAGATGACTACTCAGGCAACATCGTCACTAAAATGAAATCTGTAATTATATTTTATGGTGTGATGAGAGAAGAGTCGCAAATATTGGATGGTTCAACAGAAATATTCATTATCACTGGCGACAAGAAAATTCCCTTCTACATAGAGCTACAAATTTCTAAGAGGGACTTGGAGATATTGTACGACTTGGTGTTCTAGACGGTCCCTACTTTTTTTGAAACTTCTTTAACTTTAGTTCAGTTGTTGGGAGATTCTGAGAAAATATCAGTTTTTCAAAAATTCGAACTTTAATAAGATATCGTGAGCGATGTTGATGGTTAGGAGTATTTTGACATTTTCTTCTGTTTGTTACTTGGTATATAAAATATAATAATAATATATTTGAAAGACCTATCAAACGCGATATCACAAGACCTTCATTTCTTAAAAAAATTACGGTTTCATGAACCGACTTTGATATCTTGTGAAATTCAAAAGTTAAGAGGAACGAAGGACATTTCACGACCGCAGTGTATATACCCGGTGAGTGAGTAGCACTCGAATCAATGAATGGGAATCTCAGAAACGAAAAGTGTCACAGACAAATGGCGACAAATTTTTGTTTGAAGGAGGGAGCCCATCATTATGACATGAGAAGAAATTTGAGCTAGCCCTCTCACTTCCAAAGATACAGGGAAAAACTAAAACTTCGATTTTTGTTTCCTATATATATCTGGTTTTACCAAATATATTTTCGAAAACTGTCCACCCTTTGTCATTGCAACTCTTGATGGGATATTGAAAACTGGTGAAGGAAAAGTTTTAGAGGGTGTTGTATTTCTTGGGCCAACCTCAACTTTGGATTTTCGAATGTGGCCCTATTCTTTATGTTATTTTTCGGGGACATATGAAATTTCTTCCGAAAACATTGAAGTCATCATCAATAAAGCTTGGTTATTCTGAAAGTTCTGATGGTATGTTCCGTGGCCTTTTTCATCGTAATAATATGAATTCTTATCGATTTCTTTCCAATGATATAATATGAACGTATTACTATGGAAAAGGCTAGAAAAACGTCCTCCGAATATCATCAAATATAGCCCAAAATGTTTCAAAAAATTAGAAATACAGGCCTGTATCAAAAATATTGAAGCTGAAAATTGACTAAGACAAACAACATCCTTTCTTGGGCATATTTCTAAGATCTATTGAAAGTTGCTATGTTGATGAAGACATTTTTTGGAAATTCATTCAATAAAACCAGATAATGGTAAAAAATTAAAATCGTTTTTCGATTTTTTCCTATATATTTCTGAAAATAAAATGACCAGTTCAAATTTCTCAACGTCATAATAATGTGCTTCAAAAAATATCAGTCTTCCCTACGATTCTCACGAAAAATTGGTTTTGTGTTTCGCTATACAACAGCTTCCTCAAGCAGGATGAAGATTCATTCTACTTGAGGAAGCTATTATATTGCTCATGTCGCAGTTTTGTTGATATGGATTCTCATCAAGTATTGGCCAGTTTAATGGGCTTCATAATAAGCAAAGTTGGACTATCTTGGTTGAGGAAGTTGAAATAAAGTGACATTCTTGTGATTTGTTGCTACTACCACCTAGAGTCGATACACGCAGCCTAAACTTGAATTAACATCACCCAGGAAGTTCATACAATTGACATCGAATCTTATCCACCAGTCATGAGTGTACATAGGTAACCAGCTCAATGTTAAGGCAATATCAATCGAGTCCGTTTGTTACGACCTTTTCATGCACCATGTTCAAAATTCAAAAAATACATATTATTTCTTTGTTCAGCTGGAGATGTATTTAATTCGAATGATAAGCAGAAATTACACTTTCAGAAAAATAACTCTCTATCTTCAGAATATCTTATACGATTCAAAACTCTGGCATCCACTGCAGTTGATCACTAGGAGCATGTTCTGCTATTGATACCTTATTATACACTTCAGTGAGTTATTCGTGTTGTTTGCATTTTTTTTAAACATGTATGCAATACTCTGTTGGAATACTGGCTAGTTTTCTCAAGATCCAAAACGTGAAATTGGGTTAGTTATACTAGCGGACGGCTATTTGATGCCTCCAATTAACGTTCAAATTCTCATGAGGGTTGTTTTTTTAATCGACCGAATTCTCCGAACCAACGCAAACTGCATCATCTTCCAAACAGGTCTCGTCTTGAGGCTCTTGTCCGATAGCTTACTTTCAAATTTTTGTGAAATGAAAAAATACACAAACGTCTGTTTGAACGTCTAAAGCATTGATTGCGGTAAAGAATCATTTTCGCACTATGCTTATTTTTTAATTTTGGTGAAATGAAAAAATACGACGAGTGAATTGATGGGATCAGCATTGATTGCGATAAAGAATCATTTTTCGCTTTCACAACAAAAGTTTTTAAAAATCTTTTCTTTATATAAAAAAAATACTTGTGATCATAGGAGATTTTGGTGTTATAATGCCCTTCCTGCCTTCCGAGGTGAATATACGGGAAAATCTGGAAAACAATAGAAACCTCAAACAAGAGAATGTTTAAAGGTGTCATCTCGATCCTTGGTCTCAATGGGCCAGATAACAATTTAACATTCTCAGTATATATTCAATATATGGCTTTTCGAAACGAGTAAGTGCTATGCAAATGCGTCATTATTATTTTTTAATTCTTCATTTAACGTCGGCCTATTTCCGCTACCAAGGCCAATCACCGACGCCGGTGAGTACACTTATCCCAACTGGAAATTTTGCCGAACCCTGAGGTATTCCAACCAGAGGTGGGGATCTTTTATGAGCCCAACATCCATGGACTCATTGACATATTGCCTGCGAGCTATGATATGCTTTTTTGCTGCAGTTGTATGGGCTTTCGACGCAGTCTTTTTCTGCATGAGGTCACCCAATCAAGAACTAACAGCGCTCGACGCTGCTCAACCTCAGATATCGAATGACAGTCAGTCAACCTGAAGAGCTAGCAGGGCCGTGCCAAAGGCTTATTATTATCAGGAACTTGAACATGTATGTCCCATACATATGTTCAGCATGTGCTGGAGTACATGCAGACACTTGGGTTAAGTCTATCCATTGACCATGAATGGAATGACACCAATGATACCTTATCTACACAATTGACACCAATTTTTCTCCTGAAGATCCTAACCTTGTTAGCATAACGCGCGTCGAGTGATATTAGTTTGGTGTTAGGGTAATTGATCTCTATGAAACGATTCTCTTTAACACTAAAATTTCCAATCTCAACGATTATACTGAAAAATATATGCTGATATTGACAGAAGATTTCTATTGCTGAGGTTAATGTTAAGCATGTCCTTTCTTTCGATATTCTCCAACGTATTTGCTTAGCACGTTCCTTGCTGAATGCTTCAGAAAATATTTCATTATGCTGGATATTTTCAAAAGGATATACCCAGTGGCAAGTCTACGACACATGCATATAACATTTGAAGTAGATAGTAGATCGATGTTATTTGTTATCCCACATGTGTGGGAAGTGGTTGTTGCGTATTGATGCCAGAAGAGGACCCTCTGAGTTCTAAATGTGAGTAATCATGATAAATATACAAATTATCGGCATGGATTTAATGATGTCAATAATATTCAACGTATTGCTTTACAAAATGAAATGATTCTCTGATTGCTTGAGAAGAGATATTAAGCTGGCTACTTGACGAGTTGTTTCTTTTATACATTGTGCTCCTGAGCATTGTAATATTGTTACGATTTATCCCTGCAAAATCAAACTTCTGACACCACTTTAACGATATTCCTTGGGTTCGTCTATTGAAACTCCAAACAACACCAAGCTTCTTTCATTATAACTCTCTATCACAACACAATACAACACAATCACTTAAATCGCTCCGATAACTTTCCAATGATCGGAACTCTCTGTATTAAAACTTCCACACTTCAACTCCTGCACTCAGCAATAACAAAGCTCTCTCCACTTAGCTCCACTAAACTCGCTCCACTTAGCTCTGAATACGAACTTCCGAATAACTAACTCTGCCCGCGACGAAGTCACCCCCGTATATATACCTCCGTACGCCTATGAAGAATCTTCGCGAATGCTCCACACGCTATTAACGGGTTCTTGGAAAATGACTTTCGCTACGACGCGATCCCTCATCTGCGTTTACGATCTCGTCAGGGCCGGCGCTAGGAGAGCGCCAGGAGATTCGTAACATTATCCCCCTCTCAATTTTGATCGTCCCGATCAAACAATATCTATTTATTTCCATTGTAACATTTCAGTCTCTCTAGCTGTACACCACATCATTTATCCTGCGACGAGGTTTGTACAGCCACACTAGATCTCCATCTTGAAATCCGCCAGTATTTGCCTTCCGAAAGTTCCGCGCCTTCCTCCTGTAAATACGCTCTGGCGTCTCTTGTTGTTTACTGAATGGAACTCTTCTTGATGGTTGTTGAATCGAGTGGTCTTAGCCAATGTTGACTTCTTGTTCGACCAAGTCAGCCCTTTCAGTTGTTTTCAACTCGGAGATGTCACGTTTACTTCCAATACGACACCTGGCGGCTCTCACAGGGATGGCTTGTTTTGTCTTCACCCGGGCTTGTCCGAAAACCCATTTGTTGGTGGAATCATCCGATGACAGGGCGCTGCATTCAAGGTCATTATTCACTGTGACACGAGCTACTTCCTTCGATAGTGCAGGGATTCTGGCAGTTTCCGGTAATCGCGGTTCCACAGGCATTGCCCTTTTTGCTGGAGTTGTAAGGAAAAATTCTTCTCCTCCGAACCTTATAATCTTTTGCTCATTGTCGAATGAAAATCCATAGTCATTGATCAAGTCCATTCCGAGTATGAATTCATCTGCTATATCTGCGACGTAGACTGTATCTGTGATTGTGAGTCGCCCAAGAATCAACGTAATTTCAGCCTTTCCTCGAACAAGTGCATTTTCACCAGTGACCGTCTGAAGCACGACGTCAGATGAAATAGGCTTCACGTTTCCAGGCCGAAGGATGTCGCTGCGTACCAAGAAAACTGCAGCACCGGTGTCTATGGTGTATATTACATCCATTTTATTCAATTTCCCTGGAATGGTGAGGCTCTCAGATGTTCTTTTTAGCCTGCTAACATAGATGAACCTCAGTGACCTTGACCTCGCAGGTGATTGCGAGCTTGGCGCCATCCTGACTGGTGAGTTGGATTTTGGTGGCATTCTCACCTTGCAATCTTTCATGAAATGCCCTGATCTTCCACATCTGTGACATATTCTCTGTGGCATTCTCTCCCTGCAGTCTTTTATAAAATGTCTCGGCCTCCTACATCTATAGCAAATTCTCTGCGGCATCTTCACCCAACAATATTTTATAATGTTTCCCAGTTTTCCAAATCTGTAGCATGTTCTTCTCTTCTGGGTGCTGATTCCACTTATCATTAATTTTATTTCCTCCAGAACCTTCTCGACTGAATTATTCGCTGTGCCAAATCGTTGTTCCGGTTCTTCTATTGAAACTGCACGCACTTTCGGCCTCGACGTGTTGTAGGCCGCCTCAACTTCCAAAGAGCGAACCAAAGCATCGCTACTTCTCTTGAAACTCGTTAATCGTAAAGTTCTTTGTGTTTCTGGGTCGCTGTCTGTCTATAAATATCTGCACAGCCAACTGATCCTTGAAATCTCCGGGCGCTTTTGGGCACGTCAGCTGGATTAGACTTCTAACATCTGCCTCAAATTCCTGCATACTCTCACCTGATTTTTGTGTGCGAGTCTTCATTTGTGCCCGGTACAGCTGTTCTCGATGTTGATCGCCATACCTCAACTTTAATGCAGAAATCAGGTTCTCATATTGCTTCTGCTGTTCTACGGCTATCGTTTGTAATATACCCAAAACTAGCCCTCTCAAAGCTACTATGAGTGCCGTAGTTTTTTCTTCTTTGTTCCATCCACTAGTCTCTGCCGCAGCCTCAAACTGTCTACGATACATAGCCCAAGACGACAGTCCGTCAAAAGTCGGTGGTTTTACGGAAATGCCAGATGTGGCAACCCTGTCTCGGCGATCCTGGTTCTTGAGAAGAGCTATCTGCCTTTCAAGTCCTTTCACCTCCTCTTGCACTGAATCCACTTTCTCATTGACCACATCGATTTTCTTGACGTCTCCCTTTAGTTCTTCCTTTAGGTCTTCTTTAAGTTCCTCTTTCAGATCTACTCTAAGTTCTCCTTTCAGTAATTCCATTTGTACTTTGGTTTCATATAAAACATGCTCGAAGAACTTGTCCTGATTTTCTAGAACTTTCTGGAAGTCTGCTTTTCGTTGTTTTTCCATTTGCTCTATTTCATTCTTCTGTTGTTCTAGAATTTTCTGGATTGCTTCGTCTCGTTCTTTCTTTTCAATTTTTCGCTCTTTCTTTTCCTCCTGCCGCCGCTTTTCCTCCAATTCTTTTTCACGTTCTCGTTCTTTTCTTAGTTCTACGAGAATTTTCTGGATTCTGCCTACTCGTTCCTTGTTTTCAACTTCTCGGTCCTTTTTTTCAGCTTCTCGCTCTTTTCTCTGTTTTTCGAGAATTTTCTGGAGTGCTTCTTTACGATAATTCTTTTCATTTTCTTGCTCTTTCTTCTCCTCCTGCCGCCCCTTTTCTCCAATTCTTTTTCCTCCTGCCGTCGTCTTTCATAATCCGCAAATTGGTTTTGGATAAATTTCAACATGTCCTCCATCGTATTGTAAGATGTACTTCTCGTATTCACCATCAATTGTTTTTATTTACTAGCAAACAATCCCACTTCTGAAACCACTGTTAAGATTTTTTCTTGGAAAATCTCACATCTGACACCACTGTTACGATTAATCCCTGCAAAATCAAACTTCTGACACCACTGTCACGATATTTCTTGGGTTCGTCTATTGAAACTCCAAACAACACCTCTTTTATTATAACTCTCTATCACAACGCAATAGAACACAATCACTTAAATCGCTCCGATAACTTTCCAATGCTCGGTACTCTCTATACTAAAAATTCTTCACTTCGACTCCTGCACTCAGCAATAACAAAGTTCTCTCCACTTAGCTCAACTAAACTCGCTCCACTTAGCTCTGAATACGAACTTCCGAATAACTAACTCTTCCCGCGACGAAGTCACTCCCGTATATATACCTGCGTATCCCTATGAAGAATCTTCGCGAATTCTCCACCCGCCAATTACGGGTTCTTGGAAAATGACGTTCGCTACGACGCGATCCCTCATCTGCGTTTACGATCTCGTCAGGGCCGGCGCTAGGAGAGCGCTAGGAAATTCGTAACAATATCAACTTTTCTTGAGTTATATGATGGCACAGTGATGCTAATTTGGCTCAGTAACTCAGGTGAATCATGGCATTCACGAAAAGTAGTGCCATTATGTTTGATTTGCTTAAGCAAACATCGAGTGGCCTTTGTCACTTCCGGTCCAAATCTTTACATATCAGCACTACAAAGAAAATTATTGATGGTGTTCCAACTTAGATCTTATATTCAGGTATACGTAAATTTGGTCGAGAAACTGAAAACTTTGAAGATTCTTGACGACCTCGATAGTGGGTTTTTTGAAAAGAGAACGTATTCAGTTGAATTCTGGTATGGCCAAATGCAATTTTGCTTCAATCATTTCTTCACGCTTATTCAACTGATTTCACTTTCAGTACAATTCGGACATTCTCAGAACCGAACATCATAACCACTTTCTGCTACCAATTTCCTTCTTTCAATATTAGTGGCATCAAACTTCCAAGAGTAATATAACTCAATTGTCAAAGCATTTAGCAAGGCGCGTAAATTCTGAAATAAGTGTATTACCCACGAGACCATACTCACTGAACATTAGATCGAGATCATTGAATCATGATTTATTTGTTCATCAAGATGGTTGTAGAAGGACGAATCACAGAATGCACGAGTATATGATTCTTTGCTTAAACATGGTTGATATATACATATAATAAACACATAATTCTTGAACAAAACTTGTATCGTATATAACTTGTGTCATTTTTTGACTCTTCAGGTGGGAGAGCTACAATCCGGCAGACCTCCTTAGTGTACATTAGTTTCAGTTAGAAATTTGACATAAGTGTAAATTAGCTACGACATCTTATAACAAAATCATAATTATAATCTGCAAGCTTGTAAGACACTGGTTCTTGAGTTCCAACCTATAGTAGTCCGCATTTATTTTATTGTAAATGCACTTCAATATATCATTTATAAGACGCCATCTGAACTTGTCATTTTATCTTATCATCTGGACAAGTTGATAAGACAGCATATAAACCCATAATACAAATTTCATTGCATTTGGTGATTATTTGTTTTTCACTGCAAGTAAATATGGCATTGAGTAGACAACTGCAACAGATAACTCTACAGAAACGAAGTTTAGAGAAACTAAAATGTACCGTTTGCAAGGGTTATTTATCTGTACCACCTGTAGATCTCAATAGAGAAGTGTGTGGTCGGTGCAACAGCAGTCTATCGAGATCTGAAGCGTATGAAGAATTGGCACAGTATTTTTTGTTTCCATGTATATACCCGGAGTGTGACGAAGAAATATCTTGGGGAAAAGTGAAGGAACACGAAGAAAGGTGCATCCATAAAACTTTTCTGTGTCCGGTGAAAAACTGTGACGATGTGTACAAAATAAGTTCAACTAACAACCATTTCCAGGAAAAGCACAGGATATTGCATCACGATGGCCATACTCCACTGAAAATAATCGTTGAATCGAGAAGTGGTAGGAACAGTGATAGACAAGTCTATCATATCACTTTTGAACGTCACAGCTTTCTTGTATTTGCTCGCGGTGTTCTATCTCATAATAACAATTACAATTATTATAACAGAGGTTCAAATTTCCCGAAAATGAAATATTGTTTTGGTGTTTTTGCACTTAATCCAGATTTCCGTGACGACTGCAAATTCGAGGTGACAATCACTCTGATCAATAAGGATGGCAAATCCGTTTCTTACACTCAGAGAAACAAGAAAATTGAACAGTTCGATGAAAGAAACAACTGCCTCAAATGTATTGACAATACTAATGAATGCAAGGTAAAATATCATCATACACAGGGTAAAAATTTCCTCCCTGTCAATTTTGATGAACTAGACATCGCCAACTCTCAAAGTGTCTATTATCAGATTGACATTAAACCCAATGGAGAAACTGATTCATCAGATCAATCAACCAGTCGAGCGATTTTTAATAAGGATATAGCTAAAAAATTGGAATGCCCTATTTGTACGCAATACATGATGGCTCCTATATACATTTGCGAAACAGGACATAGTATTTGTGGAAAGTGCAAACGGTCAGTTCGTGAGTGTCCGTACTGTCGAGCTCCTGTTGGCAATAAAAGAAATTTCATATTGGAAGAATTGGCAGAAACAATCAACGTCCCCTGTCCAAATGTGCAGTTTGGGTGTGAGTTCATTGGAGAGATAATTTCGATCAAGAATCACGAAAAAACCTGTTCCTATTCGATTCTAAGTATGTAAAGTTATGTTATTGGAAAACTTTTGAAATAATTGCTTGTAATCTTGTTTTTTTAGTTTCAAACTTGATGAATTCACTAATAAAATTAGAAAGTTATTGATGATAGTTATAAATGTCGAAACTCAATTTTTCAACAAAACTTTTGTTTCTCGAACTAACCTTCATCGATTGAAATGTTAATTTGAAAAACAGTTCAACACAAAAAGTTAACATGCTGTGGAAACAGCACTTTTCAGTTCATTTCCATAAGGCATTCTTCTATAACATGAACCAATTCATATCTCCAGGTAGTTTTTTATCCTTCACTGAGACTAAGTCGCCTACTCTTCTTCGTAGCTCGCTCTTTCCATTTCGATCGAAATTGTAGTTCCGAAATAATATATTTGACGTGCTATCTTTTAGAGAACGACTGCAATGCCTGCTGTTTTAACTGATATTTCTTCAATCGATTGGGAGTTTCTGTGTAGTCTTGTTCTGCCAATAATAAAATTGGCAAGAGTCAAAGGGTTCTGGATCCAACGTACTTGAGGATAGCAAGAGTGAGGGTTCGAGAATTCAAAATTCCTTCAATTTGTATTGAGATTGTCAAAAAATCTTCGTAAGTTACATGTAAATTATCGACTTTTTGCACTTTTCACTATTGCCTCCCAAACACCTCCAAATTTGGACGAATGAGCGGGATTAAAATACCTTCTTCAGTCATATCATTCTCAATAATGTCCTTTGAATTATTCAGATACAGTTCGAAATTTGCGCCAATGAAGTTCGAAGCATTATCTGAATACAGACATTCAGGTTGACCTCTTCTAGCAATACAAGGAAAGTCGATCTATGATCATCTAATATTCAGATGTAAGGAGTAACTATTCCTACAAAGTCAAGTATCTCGATGCTTGGAATTACGATCAGTAATAATCTCTCATGGGAGAAACATGTGAGATCGATCGCTAAAGGTGCTTCCCAGAAACTTGGATTTCTATTTCGTGCGAAGAAATATTTCTCTTCTCGTCAGCGTCTAATGATCTCAGATACGACCTATCTTGGAATATTGTTCTCATGTATGGAGTTTGGCACCAAAACATTCATGGAAACTTCTCGATTCTATTCAGAAAAGGCAATCCGTCTTGTTGGTGATTCTTCGCTCACAGACTCGCTCACTTCATTGGAACATCGTAGAAGGGTCGGAGACTTGTCTCTCTTCTATAGATATTTTCACAGTCGGTGCTCTTCTGAATTGTTATCAATCGTTCCACCCTGGCAATATCTACACGGATGACTTAACGACAGAAGTCCCACCCCCTTTTTTGTGAATTTGTAGACCCGTCGACCTATCTTGCTCAGGGATCTTTTTTCAATAGACTTTGGAACTACTTGCCGAGGAAGGTTTTTCCTGAGGCTAACCAACTTCAGAAATTCCAAGTAAATGTTAATTTGTATCTCCTGCCCCTTGATTCACGCGGTGTTCTTTGAACATTACAGGGCTTTCCTTTCGTGTGAATCTGCATATTCAGTAAATGAATCAAGGTATATTGCCTTAATCGACATGACAACAAATACACAAAAGTGAGTTTTTATGAGTTTAGAATTACGCAAGTTGTGGTCCTTGATAAAAGTTGGCCCACGTAATCGATACCAACGTTTTCAAAAAGGAATGTATGCGCAATTCTACATGAAAGTGAGTTACCCATAATGGATTTAGTAGAAAATGGTTCAACCCTAAAACACACCATACACGAATGGACAATTTTTCTCGCAACACTTTTTCCCGATGGTGGCCAATAATTTTCTGTAATCGAAGCCAATAAGTGCTGGGGACCACAGTTTTTCATGTTGGTAAGTCATAATCATTTTTGTGAGAACATGATATCTACTCAAAAATTACGGCATGTTTCTTATCACATGAAAATAATTTAGAGTTTTGTAATTCCACCCACTCGCATGAGACCATCATTGTCTGAGAATGTCTCGAGAGAAAGTACAATACTAAATGGTAATGGTTCGGACTTCCATTGTCTATATTTTTAACTCTATTGAAACCTGTTGCTAGAAACGGAAAGATTAAAATACAATTCAAGTGAGAAAAAATCAAATCAAAATCGAATTTTCGGTCGATGATGAAATTAGGGATTGATTGATCAAAGAGAACACTGTTGTTACAAAAAATCGAGATTTCGAATATGAAATATAAGTAAAAAAAAAATTATAATAATATAAATAACGAAATGAATGAAATAATATTGTGGCAAGAAAAATTGAGGTATCGAATATGAAATACTAGTCAAAAAATGTAAATAAAGAAATTTAATGCAATATTATGAAAAAATGTTGAAACTAAGTTTCAAGTTGAGTTTACTCACGACGTTTCGATTGCTGGTATCCGCAATCGTCTTCGGGTGATGACTGACAATATTTCTAGGTGTGGTCAGTTATAAAGCCCTCCGATTTCCCTATGGTGGGGAAAAGGGTGCTACTACCAAAGAGGCGAGCGGGTGCTACTACTAGAAGTGTGCCGATCGATCTTCAGCGAGAAATGGATGTATTGGCGCGAGATTCTCTCTCATCGAGCCGCAGCCGGTCCATGCCTTGGATAAGCGGCCTCCACACATTCCGGATCTCCACGCTGCCATCACTGGATGCGTCGTTGTTGAGGATGAAGGCGACTTCTTTGAATTTCCTCTTGGACCAGTGCTCCTCCTTGTGTATGACCTCGGCTTCAGACCATTTGATGCTGTGATGGTTTGCCAAACATGCTCCGCTATTCCTGATTTCGTTGTTTCTCCTCGTTGAGTGTTTTTCTTGTGTTCGCTTATTCTTACTTCCAATGGTCTTTTGGTTTCTCCGATGTAGGATTTGCCGCACTCGCATGGTATCCGGTAAACGCAGTTGTTGGTTACGCTGTTTTTATTCGGTGGTCGAATTTTTGTGAGCTGGCTGCGTATTGTGTTCCCTGATCGAAAACAGACTCTGACGTTGTACTTCCCTCCTATCCTCTTGATCCTCTCTGAAAGTCCTCTCACGTAGGGGATGGTGAGAATTTGCTGTTTCAGTATCTCCTTAGTATTCCCTTGATTCGTCCGGGCCAATGTTTGATCTAATGTTCGATCCACCAACTTATTTGAGTATCCATTCTTTTGAAGATCCTTCCTTATGTTGCTCAGCTCCTTGTCTAGACTTTCTTTGGTGTTACAGAGATTGATTGCCCGATCAATCAGAGACTTGACGATTCCTCGCTTCGTAGATTGATGGTGATTGGATTGCTCATTCAGGTATTGTCCAGCGTTGGTTTCCTGTAGACTGATGTTTCCCATAAATATATGGTCCTCTTCACCTCCACGTCGAGAAACGGCAGTCTGCTCTGAGATTATTTTTCTATTGTGAACTTGATGGTGGGCCTCACGTTGTTCAGGTGTTCTAGGAAGGCGTCCAATTCTGCATCTCCGTGGTTCCATACTATGAACGTGTCGTCGACATATCTCAACCAGACGCGGGGTTTCTTCTTGGCCTGTTCGATGGCGAATGCTTCGAACCACTCCATGTAGATGTTGGCTATTACCGGTGATAATGGTGATCCCATTGGTAGTCCTTCATCTTGGCTGAGGAAACGATCCTTCAACTGGAAATAGCAATTCTGAACGCAGCATTCCAGCAACTCCATGATGCCCACTATTGGTAGTGGGCATCATGGAGTTGCTGGCACCACCGTTTACCGGATACCATGCGAGTGCGGCAAATCCTACATCGGAGAAACCAAAAGACCATTGGAAGTAAGAATAAGCGAACACAAGAAAAACACTCAACGAGGAGAAACAACGAAATCAGGAATAGCGGAGCATGTTTGGACAAACCATCACAGCATCAAATGGTCTGAAGCCGAGGTCATACACAAGGAGGAGCACGGGTTCAAGAGGAAATTCAAAGAAGCCGCTTTCATCCTCAACAACGACGCATTCAGTCACGCCAGCGTGGAGATCCGGAATGTGTGGAGGCCACTTATCCAAGGCATGGACCGGCTGCGGCTCGATGAGAGAGAATCTCGCGCCAATACATCCATTTCTCGCTGATGATCGATCGGCACACTTCTAGTAGTAGCACCCGCTCGCCTCCTTGGTAGTAGCACCCTTTTCCCCACCATAGGGAAATCGGAGGGCTTTATAACCGACCACACCTCGAAATATTGTCAGTCATCACCCGAAGACGATTGCGGATACCAGCAATCGAAACGTCGTGAGTAAACTCAACTTGAAACTTGGTTTCAACATTTTTTTTCATAATATTGCATTCAATTTCTTTATTTACATGTTTTGACTAGTATTTCATATTCGATACCTCAATGTTTCTTGCCACAATATATTATTTCATTCATTTCGTTATTTAAATTATTAATTTTTTTTTGACTTATATTTCATATTCGAAATCTCGATTTTTTTTAACAACAGTGTTCTCTTTGATCAATCAATCCCTAATTTCATCATCGACCGAAAATCCGATTTTGATTTCATTTTTTCTCACTTGATTTGTATTTTAATCTTTCCGTTTCTAGCAACAGGTTTCAATAGAGTTGAAAATATAGACAATGGAAGTCCGAACCATTACTATTCAGTAAGGAACATTGTCAACCACTTTCAAGCAAAAGTACAATACTACTTGTAGAAATTTTCTGTTCTTTCTTCAAAAGAGGATTATTCTACAGGAAATACTTTTTGCAGTCAATGAGTGATTGGAAATTTTACCATTCTCATTCATACTTCTCGAGTGAACGCAGGTACCATAATCACTTTCTGAAGAGTCGGAAGATCCTTGAAATTCCAAGACTACTTTTTTTGACAAAACATATCATCTTCAAATTATTCATAATGCGAATCCTTCCTTAAATCAACCCATGGAGTATGAATTTGTTGAGATACGGATTCATCCCATAAAAGCCCTGCTGGCCATAGATGTTGCCAAGTGTTGCGAAATAATATTGCAACAATTTTGCAATAATTTTTTCAACTTTATAGTTATTGGTGATAGAAATCCAAGGGAGTCAAAAATCTTTGATGAAATTGATATAATTATTCTCTGTAACAAGATCTGGAATTTTTGAATTTATCGAATATTGAATTGGTTCTCTCTTCGAATTCCAGTGAACACCTAGAGTTTTATTTTTCTGATCAGTATCTAGAAAATTTGAAATCGATTCACTCCCCTGATCTTCAAATTGTTATTTCAATTATTGACTATTGGTTAACCATTATCTAAGATTAAAACCTGCTGATTCTATATTTCTCTGGAGAGAACTCTCAAAAAATGTTTTCATGAAAGTTTTGTCTATGCCAGGGTTTCCCAATCTATAGGTTGCGAGCGAATTTTTGAAGAACCCTATTATATAACGACGAACCAGGAAACAATTGCATCCTTTCCATTGAAATAACTTTATGATGTAGTTATTCGATAAAGTTTTGGAGATTGTATTAAAACATTGTTTTTAATTTGAAAACTCCCTTCATTCAAATTGGTAACGGACAATTTTTTCAGAGGTGGGTCACGAGTTAAATAACTTGTTCAAGATAGGTCGTAGTCCAGGCAACTTTGGGTATCACTGGGCATACTGTTGCTAGTTGCTTATGTTATCCAATTCCACCACAAAATGATGACATTCAAACAGTACTAACATAATCTTGTTTTCAAATTTGAATTAACTGAAACTATTCCTACCTTAACCTTGCTATCGATGACTGACGAGTATTTTCCAACACTTTTTGTAGTAAAATTTGACCTTGTTCTCTCAAGCTTCAATCTATTACATATAGACCGGGAGGTCATGACAGGTGACGTTCCACCATTTTTTCGTGCATGCCTTTTTAAGGCTTGATAAATAACCCTAAAATATCAAAGATAGTCGGATTTTTAGCCCCCCCGCGCGTCCTCTTCATAAGGAAAAACGCTTTTCTTTCTGTAGCAAATTTTCGTGTTTTTCCGTGATATTTTACTGCATGCCATTGTAATATACGGAAGTTCAAACTAATTGAAGCTCTAATAATTGATGGCATGCACCCCGCAGCGGCCCAAGATGATCAAAGGGTTGTGAAAACCGGAAAAAAAATTTAGGAAAATTCCGTGTTTTCAAATTGCATGCCGATGTGAAGAATTGAAGTTTTTATAATAAAAACACTATGGAAAAATTGGCATGCACCCCTCGTAGGACCAACGGTGAAAAATTTCCGGAAAATTCTGTAAAATTTTAACACCGATTTTCCGTGATTCCAAACTGCATGCCATTGAAAAAATACTTAATTCGTACCATTATTGAATAGAAGAAAATTTGGCATGCACACCAGGGTGTTGCAAAATAGAGGCATGCGTGACGAAAGTTGCAAAAAACACTGAGCAAATTTAGGTGACTTGTATTTGCATGCCATTTTGAAATTCATGAATTTACCTTATTTCAAGTCATGAATGTAAATGGCATGCATGTAGCTACAGCCCAATACACCAAAATTGTGAAAAAATTGAATAAACATCAATTTTTTAATTGAAAAAAAATTTAAAAAATGGCGTGACTGCTTTTTGCATGCCGCTATGTACCTATGTACTTTTTTTGAGCAGAAATGCAAAATAGCATGCATGTAGCTTTATGACAATTGGTTAAATAAACAAAAAAATCGTCCTATTTAATAATTTTATTATTTTTCAAATTTTTTTGGAA
Source organism: Zygogramma bicolorata (assembly GCA_032362365.1). Classification (NCBI taxonomy): domain Eukaryota; kingdom Metazoa; phylum Arthropoda; class Insecta; order Coleoptera; family Chrysomelidae; genus Zygogramma; species Zygogramma bicolorata. Next base: position 173,137 of record JAVJAQ010000857.1, on the reverse strand, counting down.
AAATGAAAGTAGAAAATCATTTTCAGCATCATTATTTTATACATGAAGTATTATTATTAAATTCACTCGCCACCCTATTTGGGTTAATATTCCCATCTCTTACTTAACGCTCAGCCGATGTATCTGAGGCGTGAGTGCAAGTGAGCCAAGAATGCTCTCAGCCGACACCCTCCTACCGCACCACATGCTGCCAGAACCCAGCTTAATATAAAATCTTGACCTGATACATCATGCCGACTGGTAACGAACTTGTTGTTTACTTCTATACGGTGGTATAGGCAATGGCGTAGCGTGTAGCGTCTATCATAGTGTTACGTGCTAGCGCCGGCCCTGACGAGATCGTAAACGCAGATGAGGGATCGCGTCGTCATTTTCCAAGAACTGTTGATTGCCGCCTGGAGAATTCGAGACACGCCATCGGGGCTTCTCTCGAGGATTCTCGATAGGTACGCAGGTATATAAGCATCGTGATATCGCGGCGGAGAGAAGTTTTATTCGGAGAGTTAGTTATTGACAGAGTTAGTTGAGTGACAAATTTTATTCAGAGCTAAGTGGTGAAAGTTATTGGGAGGTAAGTGGAGCAGAGCTTTGTGCGGAAGTAGAATTTTTAGTACAGAGAGTTTTGGTACCGAGCATTGGAAAGTTATCGGAGCGATTTAAGTGATTGTGTTGTATTGTATTGTGATAGAGAGTTATAATAAAAGAAGTTCAGTGTTGCCCGGTGTTTTAATCGACGAACCCAGGGATAAATCGTAACAGTAGTGTCAGAAGTTGGATTTTGAAAGGATATATCGTAACAGTGGTGTCAGAATTAATATTTTCCAGAAGAAAGATCGTAACAATAGGGTAGTAGTAACCTCACGTGCTAGTCGACGTATGATAGGCCACTTTTAGACTAGAGACCGGGAGATTCGTGTCATTTGAATTTATTTTTTTTTACAATTCTTGAATGTTGGACTGTGATAACATGTATGTTATTTCAGCCATCAACTTGAAATAATGTTTATTCAAACAATTTTCATGGAGCTACATGCATGCCATTTCGTATTTCAACTTAAAATAGTATCTACAAACGAAATACAAAGTGGCATGCAAGAAGAAGTCACGGCATTTTTTAGATTTTTTATTCAATCCAAAAATTGATGTTTATTCAATTTTTTCACAATTTTTGTGTATTGGGCTGTAGCTACATGCATGCCATTTACACTCATGACTTGAAATAAGGTAAATTCATCAAAAACAAAACGGCATGCAAAAACAAGTCACCTAAATTTGCACTGTTTTTTTGCAACTTTTATTATTATTTATAATACGATGGGCTTATTCAACATGCATGCCATTTGAATTAGATAATTATTCCGTTATAAAATTAATATTCATCCTTATTAGGAGTGATTTGGAATCACGGAAAATTGGTGTTAGAATTTCACAGAATTTTCCGGAAATTTTTCACCGTTGGTCCTACGGGGGGTGCATGCCAATTTTCCCATAGTATTTTTATTACAAAAACTTAAATTCTTCACATCGGCATGCAATTTGAAAACACGGAATTTTCCAAATTTTTTTTCAGGTTTTCACAACCCTTTGATCATCTTGGGCCGCTGCGGGGTGCATGCCATCAATTATTAGAGCTTCAATTAGTTTGAACTTCCGTATATTACAATGGCATGCAGTAAAATATCACGGAAAAACACGAAAATTCGCTACAGAAAGAAAAGCGTTTTTCCTTATGAAGAGGACGCGCGGGGGGGCTAAAAACCCGACTATCTTTGATATTTTAGGGTTATTTATCAAGCCTTAAAAAGGCATGCACGAAAAAATGGTGGAACGTCACCTGTCATGACCTCCCGGTCTAATAAAGATTCCGAGATAAAATTCCTTACCCGCGAAGAATAGTATGAACCAAATTTATTGAAGTGATGCTGCTGCGAGTAAAACTTGTCATGGGATCGCTGAATCTATAACATAGGTAGTTATGATCAAATCCTATCTGTTGTTACCCTCATTTTTTTCACAAACTTCATTATCACCTGACCTTTGTGCTTCAAATTCATGACGATCAGTATGTATTAGAGAATTGTGCTTACGAGAACTTTTTTACAGCCAGAGTAAGTATAGTCTTTTGAAAAATGATCTTTGCAAAAATAATATTTGAGTTTTTTTTATAGAAACATGTGAAGTCATATAAGATTCATTGTGTCTCTTGTAATCGTTTTTTGAATCATTCATAATATCATTAGCTGTACTAACATTGTATTCTAATTCTTTCATTAATCAAAAAGTTCTCCATATTTGACATTGTAGGTTTTTTATCTAAATTCAGGAAATATTCCCAAACCCTCTGTGTATTTTTGTCAAAATATAAATCAGAATATTGTCCACTGAAGGTTCATAAAAATTATTCAGAACTTTACCATTTTTGGTAATATTTAAATATAAATTCCTCAAACCAATATGACATTCTTTAGACATTGAGGTTTGATTGAAAATAGCTTTGATGTGATTGGAAATCATCAAACTATTATTTTCAAAATATTGGCATAATAAATTCCAAGCTACTGAATAGTTCGCATCGAATTTATGAATGCCCCTCACCTTTTAAAGAAGATTGTAAATGATGGAATTCCTCAATATTGCTCAAATTTGTGCTATTACGAACCATGTCAGTATATATTTCTCGAAAGTCCAGCGAATTATTTACAAGTCCATCAAAATTTGGTAATTTGATAATCTGTATCTCTGTATCTGTAGAGTAGGGAGGGTGAGTACAGACCCACAGCACTTAGGCCACAATATGGCCCATTGTACATCCTCCCAAGGAGTCGCCCTCCTAGGACATTGTCCAACCTGCCTTATCCAGGAAGGAGGACAGGTCTCCAGGGGACATCTCCTTAATATCGGCAGGTGTAGGCCAAGACTCACCGAACACACACTCTCTTATCGACGATAGCTCCAGACATTCACATAAGACATGCCTGACAGTTTCATCTTCCTGTTCACACATCCTGCATAGAGGTGTGTCCACTAGCCCCATAATATGGAGGTGTTTCCTTAGTTGACACTGTCCAGTCAGAAAACCCAGTGTCAAACGGATATTCTTCCTGGTCATTGCCAAATATTTAGTCGGATCCAGCTTCTCAGGGTCGCCCAAGGTGATCCTGGCAAAACTACATCCTTTGGTTTCATCCCATCTCTTGAGGAATTGAGTATGGGTGTAACGTTTGGCTAGTTCCGCAACTGTCGAAGTCGTCAGGCCATGGGTGTCACCTGGTCCCAAAATTTTCAGTCCAGCCGCCTTCCTGGCCAAAGAGTCAGCAATGCGGTTACCTTTGCTCCTGTCGTGCCCTTTCACCCACCTTAGTACGATATTGTTATCTACCGAGGCGTTAGCTAAATCTTGGTGGCACTCTAGTGCTAACCTTGAGATAAAACGTTGTCTATTCAAGGTTAGTAGGGCTTGTCTACTATCAGTGCAGATTATTATGTTGATTGAATTCAGGCTAAATATAACCAATTGATGTGAAAAAATAGCCAATTTTTACTATAATTGCAGTGTTTTTGTTATCCATCAAATCAGTATCTGCTCGACTGTAATGGCCGTTCTTATTGCACTCGATTGCAAATAATATCAGTTTCTAATTTAGCAATGGTTTTCTCGACTTTTGAAAGGAAAAATCGAACCAGAATCGAATAAGACCAAAATGTAGTCACGCTTTTTTTCGTGGTACTAGTCACTTCTTCTTGCCAAAAGAAATCTACAGAAACACTGATATCATATCGGTCACTCACCGTGCCCTGGCCAGCTAAGAAGTATCAAGAATTGTTGGGAAAAGAGTAGCCAAAAAGTATTTTCTTGTCACAATGTGGAGGGTTGGTTTAATTGAACGTGACTTCTCGTATAAAAAGGATTTAATTTCCTCACAGGTAAGTCATTTAATCCTTGATTATACTCCGAGCCACGTTCTCATAGACCAAAATGTATACGGGTTCGAAGATGATTTGAACAAATTTTGTTTAACGAAATTAATATCTGAGATTAATCTCATTCTTGGAAACCATTTTTTAAAAATCGCTTTGACATCTGATAATGACATGCCATATTTTATGTTACATATATAATTCGACTAGATATGGGTGAATATTTTTATTCACCTAAATGTAATTCTGAATAAATTTTGTTACAAAATCTCCTAGCGCCGGCCCTGTCGCTCGTTAAACGCAAACATGAAGGGTCGAAGAAACGATGTAACATTCCAAGAATTCCCGACTCGCGTAGAAAATTCGATACACATCATCGAGACCTGTCTGGAAGATTTTCCTTAGGCGTACGCAAGTATAAATAAGGAGATACTTCATTGTGACAGGCAGAGATTTTCAATGTTTCTAGTAGAGAGAGCTTTAGTATCGATAAGTGCACAAGTCGAAGTGTAAAGAGTTTTAGTAAAGAGCGTTAAATAGTTAAGCTGAACAGCTTAAGTGATTGTATTGTATCGTGAAAAAGAGTTGTGATAAAAGTGTTTAGTATTGTTTGATACACGAACCCAAGGAAATATCGTAACAGTGATGTCAGAAATAGGTTTTTTTCTGATAAATAAAAACAATTTATGATGAATACGAGAAGCACATCGTACGATACGATGGAGGACAAGTTGAAATTTATCCAAAATCAATTTGCGAATTTGGAAAGACGACGACAGGAAGATGAAAAGCGACGGCAGGAGGAAAAACAAGAAGAGGAAATGCGACAGCAGGAAAAAAATAGAGGAAAAGTGACGAAACGAGGAAAAAGGAGCAGAGGAAAAGCGACGGCAGGAGGAAAAGCAAGAACGAGAAGAAGCGCTCTAGAAAATTCTCGAAAATGGAAAGAAAAAACGAGAATTAGAACGAGAAAATGAAAAGAAAGAAAAAGCTGATGAGAAGAAATAACGGGAAGAGGCACTCCAGAAAATTCTCGAAGAACAGAGAAAATAGCGGGAAGATCTCCAGAAAATTCCAGAAAAACAAAATAATGAATTGAAACAAATAGAAAAATAACGGAAAGCAAACTTCCAGATGGTTCTAGAGCATCAAGAAAAGTTCTTCGAGTATGTGATACATAAAATCGAAGTACGAATGGAAGAACTGAAAGGAGAACTGAAGGAAAATTTGAATGGAGAACTGAAATAAGATCTGAAAGGAGAACTGAAAGAAGATTTTAAAGAAGAACTAAAAGAAGACCTGGAAATGAAACTTAAGGGAGACGTTAAGAAAATCGACGAAGTCAATAAGAAAGTTGATGCAGTGCGAGAGGAGATGAAAACTCTTCTCAAGAACAAAAATAGCCGAGACAGGGTTGCCACATCTGGTATTTCCATAAAACCACCGACTTTCGATGGTCAGTCGTCTTGGTCCATGTATCGCCGACTATTCAAAGGTGCGGCAGCAACCAATGGATGGGGCAAAAAAGAAAAAGCTACGGCACTCATAGTAGCTTCGAGATGGCCAGCTTTGGGTATGTTGCAGAATATACCCATCGAACAATAGAATAAATACCAGGATCTGATTCCTGCATTAGAGTTAACATCGAGTATAGCTGTACCGGACCCAAATGAGAACAGGCACAGCAGATGTGAGACGCCTGCTGGCGTACCCAGAAGCACCTGCAGATTTCAAGGAGCAGCTAGCGGTGCAGATGTTTATAGATAGACTGAGAGACCAGAAGATACAAAGAACTTTACGTCTGACAAGTTTCAAAAGAAGTAGAGATGCATTGGTACGTTCGCTAGAAGTGTAGGCGACCTTCAATACCTTGAGGCCGAAAGTGAGGGCGCTATGAGTAGAAGATCCCGAACAAAGATCTGGCGCAGCGAATAATAATTAATAATTTTAGCGGTGCCTGTTGGGAGCAAAAGAGGGCATTGCTGTATTTCTACCAATCACTCAACCATAGTTTCAGAATGATACAAATGACTGATACGAATAGGTACAGTTCAAGTATCTTATCTTTATCCATGCGTCATCATCGTTAAGAATATTAAATATGAAATCTTAGTCAAAACAAAGTCTAAATGTAGAATGACTTACCAACCTAACATATTCAGGTTCAATGAAATTTCAGACCTGCAGACAGTACGAGTTGTTCACCTGAACTCACAGAATATAGAATCCAGAGACATCAGGTTTGAAAGGATAATTGAACATGGAGGCAATGATATGTGCAGCTCATCCAATCCATCTTAGCACAGAACTTAAAACGTATATGCCCAGCAATAACTGTGAAGTATACTAAAATAAAAAACACCTATTATATGTTTTCACTGTGTTGAAATTAATTCCTAGAAGGTGGTTTTTCTTTCGTTATGGTCTACACTACCAGTGTTAAACTGGAAAAGTATCTGAGTTTGCGCCAAGATGGATTGGATAAGTTGTGCATATATAATTTCCTGATTTGCCCATTGAGTTCACTAGTTCAAAGTTTTTAACCTCCTTACTCTCATCTAAGTTCAGTCACACTCACAAAATATATAATAAAGTGATTTTGTCCATACCTCCACAGCCGTTTCACAAATCTGAATTACCTCAGAAGTTATTCTATCCACATTCATACAAATTCTGTACATTAGACATTTGAAAAAAGGTGTTCATTGGACATTGAGAAACCCTGGACTGGTACAGGTGTGTTATAACTCCCTTTATGCCACTAGCTAGGGAAGCGATTGCTTTTTTTCAGGTGTCCGCTCATGAACCTACTATGTAGAGAGTTGAGAGTGGCCTGAGAGAATTGCTTGTCTTCGCTCGCTGCCTATGTCGAAGTTTTTTAAAAGTCGAGGAATTTGTGGAAAACACCATGCAAACCTCACAATGCACAATTAGTTCTTCTTTTTTGACAGATTCTTTATGACGATTCTCCTCAGTATGTACTGCATCAAAATTCGATAATTTACAATGGAATGAAAAAATTGATCATTTTTCAAACGAAGTATCGCTTGACATCGATTCTCATACAGAGTTGGATGTGACTAGGTTGAAATATGTTCAAAGATTTTCCCCTTAAAATGAAAATCGACAGGTTTAGGGATTTTTCATTTCTGAAAGCTAAGAAATCGGGCTTGTTTCGTTTTCATTGCTTCACCTCATACACTCCATACATATTTTATGATAATTTGAGATATACATGATCATTTTATGATACAGAGGAAATATCTTACGAATATTTCGTGGTGTCTAAGAATTTACATTTGGCGACACTATCTTCATATTGAGAAAATTTAAAGAAAAAGCCCCTGAAATCCGCCACTGTTATGAACATATTGCAGATTATTCAATACCTATTTCATTAGTGTTTCGTGTTTGAATTGATGAGTAGTTTTTTCTCTACAATTGCAAATACTTTTTGTCGACAATGAGTGTCAATAACCTCAATTACCTACCAATGGAACATAAAATGAAGCATAAGCTGAAAATTGCACACTCACAAACAACGTAATTTGATGATTCGTTGGCATCGTGAAAGCATACAAAGAAGTGAACATTTGATTCGTTTTTTTCACGGATAATTCAAAAGCTCATCGAATGAATCGGAAGAGTTTCTATCTGATCGGTATCGCTGGTTGGAAATTTGCAAATCTTCAACGAATACTTCATTTTATTTGTGATCGTTGACCACAAACCCAATTGCTGAAATCGAGATGTAATTATATTTCTTCGATATACTGATTATTGCAAGGGTATTCAAATCAAAATGACAATGAAAACGAGAAATCAGTATGATATTGAAAAAACATGATATTTTTAATAAATTGCGTACAGAAATGTGATTAACGTTTGCAAGCTTTAGATTAGGACTGAACTATATAATCATGTGTCTTACTAATTGTAAACGCCACAATCACGAGCATCTGAAGTGCAGAGCACAACTTTGATCTTAAACTTCAGTGCTCAATTGAAAGAGCCTCAAAAACAGAGTAATTGACCTCTCATACAATCACTGACATTTTTAGTTGATACTGGTTGAAACCCACCTCCGGCAGAATGCTTCATAGCCTACAAAAATATTTTGAATGACAGCGCCCCTCAGAATTGACTGCCACTTTATGAAATAGAATATTCAGAGATATCTTTCAGAGCTACTGGGAGTTTCCCTACATTTACTGCAATGATTTCTAATAACAATACTCCTTATAATGTTGTAATTCTATGAGATCTATCTTTGAGTCTGAAAAATGATATTTCTAAGCACTTTTCCACTTGATATATGTAATATCGAGAGAATTTTGCATAAACTCTCTGAAAGAAACTAGCGGATAAAGTCCCAAAAGATGTCTTTCATCTGTTTAAGATAACCATGGTTACATATCAGGTCGAAGTGAAATATCGATGAAATATTTTTGGGGAACATAACTAAACTAATTCGCTTGTATTCAAGTCGTGTTTAGTTGAAGCCATTACTAAACACGACTTGAATGCAAGTGAATTAGTTCACCCCAATGTTTCATCAAGATAGATACGCTACCCTACACCTTATATAACTAGATAATGATATTTGACGTTTCAAAGTGATACTATCAGCTTCATATACAAATCCAATGGTTCCAAAACAACGGATAATCATAATGAAGCAGTGATATCTATGTAAGACTTATAATAAAGAATATATCAGAGTACAGAGTAAATTATCTTGAATTCGATACAGATTTCCCAATAAAAAATTTCAGTATAGTAGTTTTCACAATAAATGGTATTGACTGAAGGATTATAATAAAACCAATTAGACCCTTAAGTTGTAAAATCCGAGATGCACATCATAAATGTAAAAGGACCGGATTCAGGTAATTTTGTTTCTCAGAGAGGGATTGTGGTAGTGTGGTAGAATTAATTAGGAACTGTATGAATGACATTCCTACCGAGTGTTGGAAAAGTTCTGTTAGTCATGTTATAAATGTTGAAAACTCGTACCTTTCTGTAAAATCAATTGCGCCAATTATAATTAATTCAGATGAGGATAGCGATAGCGACACTGAACTAAATATAGAATAGAATTGTAACATTTAAATAAATAACTTGTATATCTCCTACATTATGCAAAATTCAAATTTCTTGAGTTCGACCCTGTAGCACATTTGCATCTTTTACCAGATGATTTTCTACACAATGGGATTAAATCTGGTAGTTTATTGCAGTATATAAGCCAATACCATTTACTGTGAAAAATACTATAACCAAGACACATTTGCATGACTGTTGAGAAGGTGTTGAAATAAGTTTGTCTTTTTCAAGCTATCTCCCAACATGATGCATGTTTCCATTATAGTTAGTGAAACTGGACTTGTGTCTGTTTGTAAGACATATGGAATATGGATTCCGATGTTATGACCACCTGCGAGATAAAATTGGAAATTCGAAGTCACATATTCGAGGTGACATTGCATTAGAGAATTTTAACTGAGAAAATTTCCTGGAAGCCATTTTTTGGGTTTTCTCTCTCGTAGATATGAGAAGGAAAAAGATTTGAGTTCTTGTAATATCTGTTTTTTGGGCAAATGGGTATATTTGCTCAGATATGTAACTGCAATATTAAAAAAATTACGAATTGGGTGACTATTTTGTCAGTTAGTATCGTATTGTTATGAATTTGGATTTTTTAACAAGTTCATTAAAAAAATGCGTATACTTCCCCTTGTCTACGTTTCGGAAGCTAGTGTGCCTCCTTTTTCAAGCCTATTTTGGAAAATTCTCAATGGAATTGTAATTTTTGGTACGTAGTGTCAAAATGTTGAATTGGCATACTTAATCATCCAAAGCTATACCTAGTGTTGATTTGAAACAACCTACGTACCAAAAATTGAAATTCATTCGATTTCCTTTATGAAAAATATGAAAAATTTGATGTGGTACAATTATTTTTTCACATAATATTGATTCACCTTTTTGAGAATAATAAAGTATAAATCTTAACAATCATTCATATGATACGAAAAACAAAAATAGAATTTGTTCAAAAAATAAAACAAATAAAAATATTGGTACAGGACATTATACATATGTAGTGAAACAATTGTTTGATATACCACCAGACGAAATGAAAATTGGTCATTTGAACCAGATCGACATATTATTCGTAATTTATTGAAAATAAAGCTCTATTTTTGTAAAAATTATCAAAATAATATTATTACTCGATAGCATATTTAATTGAAATTGTTATAGTCTCACAAATTTTACACTTCTGAGCTGTTTTCAAGTTCAGACAAACAAGTGTATTTTATTTATCATTGTACATTGTAATTCATAATTTTTCTTGAATAAACTTTATTATTAAGAATTTTCCAAAATAGTCTCGAAAAAGAAAGCAGACTAGCTTCCGAATGAATTTGTTATATTAATCTCTAAACTCGATACGTAACGATACGTAACTGACAAAATAGTTACTCAATTTTGCTTCGTTTGATATTGCAGTTACGTACGAGGGCAAATATACCAATTTGCCCAAAAAAACAGATATTATAAGCACTTGCAGATTTTTCCTTTTCATTTCTAGGGATTAGAAAACTCAGAAAATAAATTCCAGCACATTTCCACCTCCTCAACAAACATGCAAACAATATTTACTAGAAATAACTCCCTACTCGTCCCCCTAGCTACTATATTGAGCAATATATTTCATTATGATACAATTTTATGTTCTGCAATATATATTGTGAAAATCTCCTATTGTTTTCCTTTTTCTTCAGAATAGCATTTTTCTTCACTTTGAAATGAAGGAAGGTTGTAGACAAGCCAGGTTGTATATAATTTTTTTTACGGGGTACCCCCCGACCAACGTTCGATTCGACCGCCACAACGCCAGATTTCTGTCGGAAAATATGTGTCCTTTGTGTTCCATGGGTGAATTCATCGGGCGAAGGTGCATATGTTATTCAACTTTATCCAACAACATTTCAATCAAAGGATTCCATTCAAAAATAATGTATGAATCAGAAAATCGTTAGCATTGGGCATCGTATTTGATAGAATCTTGGGCGCCGTTTCTTGATGGCAAGGGGGGGCAGGTGCCCCCCCTGGATTTTAGATTTTTCAGTCCATACGCTGCGTAAGACACGACATCGACTTGATTTCGCAATTTTTTTCAAACCACACGCGTTAGTATTGTTCAAAATGGTTTTATTATCAGAAATTGTAGAAACTTCGTTAACATCTATGCTTTGTTATCGATGTTTTATTATTTTGTGAGGTCAAAAAAATTAGAGTATGCCTCTTTAATATGGAGTCCTATTTACAATCACTATATTCAGTCCAGAGAAAAAGGTCAGAAAAAATTCTTGAAATTTTTGTTATAAAATGGATGGAACATACCCACCTAGAGGTTCGAATTATATTGAACTGTTAGACAGATTTGGATTCATATCACTAGACAAAACGCAGACAACAGGTTGCCATATTATTCTTACATAAACTCCTCACTGGTGAAATTGACTGTCCTGATGTATTGTCCTCTATCAATATCCTGGTGCCACGTTATGAATCCAGACAAGATGATTTCTTTTGGTGCAAAAGACCTCGTACTAATATGTTATTGAAAGCACCCATTACATTGATGTGCACGAGTTTTAATAAAATGAGTGAACACTGTGACATTTTTAAAAACAGTATCGTAGAATTAAGGAATCAATTGAATATTTGTAATATTTGTAATTAAAATTTGTTGATTTCATTGCATATATATTTCTAATGCGTACTAAAACATTATGTTTAACAAATTGCTCTGTAAATGGTTTACTGTTGGGTAATAAATGCTGTTATTATTTTTTTTGTGTTGAGGCATCGACTGCTAGGGTCATTAGCCTTCATTTCGTGAGGTATGTGCGTTTTTCAATCATTTTCAAAATTGTTTGTAGATTCCAGCCTCTTTGAGAAATAGAAGTGTTCGGGATATAGTATTGATGTTATTTCCCAGACATTCTTGTAGGGTGTTTTTTATTCCAATTCTTTGTTTGATTGCTTGATGTTCTGGGCATTGTGTTAGTATGTGTTTGACAGTTAGTCTTCTGTTACAGTGTTGGCATCTAGGTTGTTGATCTCCTGTCAGCATAAAAAGGTTGGTCAAATTAGTATGTCCTATCTGTGCTCTGGTAATGACAACTTGGTCTCGTCTGCATGCATATGGTAGCGGTTTATATGGCTGAACTTTCTGCTTTATCTCTTTCAGTTTAGATTCAGTTCTGTTATTATTATTATTATGAAAGTATTTTCATTTCAATTTAGTGGATAGAATCCATTTTCTTCATCCGAAATCGAAAAAAGGTAAAACTTTCGCATGGATTCTTCCCGCCAAATAAAAATTTAAATTTGGAGCAATCAGAAAGTTGTCTGATCATCGGATTTCGGATGCCTGAATCCAGCCTTAGGCATAACATGACACAAATTTGAAATTTTTCAATGAGTTATCTCAAAATATGAGCAGGTTAATTTTGTGAGCTATGTCAGATCAGGTAAATGATTTGAAGGCAACCACGTATTGAGGAAATAGTTTTCAGCAGAATATAAAATCCTCATTGATTTCTTTGATTAATTCAATCGCTTTGACGTCAATCGATATGTTTCATTGAAATCGAACTACCACGGTTATCAAATTCTTATCTACTGCTTGGTTGGAAATTGCACGAAAAAAATACGCTAACACTTCCTAGATTTCATATATTCCAAAGGAGCAATTTTCTCCTTGAAAAAATTGCCTAGAACAGGAATCAAAATGATCAGATAAATTATTTATAATCAGCTAAGATTAACTCCTGTCTCTTTCACTCTTCTATGATAAAATTTCAACAGTTTTGTTAGCTCCTAAGAACCAAAAGTCTCTCGAAAAAAATGCCTGTAATCAAATCGATTATCCTCAAACTCATACTCAGCAATTTTCGTTCAATATTCAGGAAATTGAAGTTTCGATTTTCCCTAATAAAACTCTCGACACGCCTCATAAATTATTTAAAAGATCAAGGGTTATAATTTCCTCTTTCCATATTGCATACGGTGTGGAAATATTAGCGCATTCGGCACTTTGCCAAACAAGGAATTTCCATAGTCGACTGAAAGCCATTACGTTTGCAATGCTTTCCAGTTCAGTTTCATATGGAACCAAATACAACGTCGATTCATTTCTCATTGCTGACCTGTATCATTTGCATCCGGTTATTTCTTTGAAGAAACCACAAAATTTCTCTTCTGATTTTTTTATCACGTATACAGTTTGGCCTTTTTTCAATGTGAATTAAACTTTCGAACTACGAGAAACAGATGTTTTTTGGATGAAAGGAAGTTGCAGTTTCAATGCTCTGTCTCTTGGTGGAAACTAATTGATAACAAGGCCGGTTCCAGACATCAATCTGTTTTTACGTGCTTTCTTTTGCTGGGAGAATATTTTGAAGACTGTTTCAAACATTTCACTTGACTTTATCAAATTTTAGTTTCTACGTTTCATTTTCTCAGATTTTTTTAAACCGGTTTGAATATATGACAATCTTCGAACAATATATTGCTGTATTCTACAATCCAATCTTATTATACAGTGAGCACGGGCAGGTTGAAATAAATTCTGTAGAACACATATGGAGCATTAAAAAAAAAAAACTCCGGGACACGTCAACCTTGATTTTAGATTACGCAAGTTTTGACATATAAGTGCGTCATGTGACGTTATCGGTGTCGTTTATATGACGTCGTCGCCTTTTTTTCAAATGATAAGCCTAACTTTTGATAGTGCGATGGAAAAGACTCTTTGTCCTACATTCAGATCGATAACAATTTCAATGGGTTACAGAGTTATTCACTATAAATTACCCACCCCTTATCATCGTTATTATTGCCTACAGAACAAAAAGTAGAATATTAAAGTTGTGTGTTTATGACTAAATTTTGATAAAATGCTATCAAAAATACAGAGGCGTGCAGATTTCAGGGAATACAAATTTTTTAATATTTTTTTCATATGGGACACCCAGTATATTATTAGATTTTTGGAATGATCTTTTTTCCCTGATTTCAAAAATATACCATATGTACCCCTATCTTCTAACGTTTTTGAGTTATTAGAGGTGAGGAAGAAAAATTTCAAATATCGAAAAATAGAAAACAAAAAGTTCATTTAGGAAATTCAAATAACATGATGAGTCATAACAGATGTTCAATATGCCCACCATCATTGTCAATGCATAATTGATAACGTCTTCTTGTTGTGCATCGGAAATTGCTTCATTATTGACATTCAGATTCATTATTTCACGTCCAATCGTGTCTTTAATTAATTGAATATTATTATTATTATCGTTATTGTCCATTTGGTGCTTCCATTATTCCTATTGGGAATACATTATTCAAATTTTCTTGAACGGGTAGGACAAATTATGACTTTCTTAAATCATTCTTAAGTCCTTAAGTCGCGTGCATGAACATTACCATAAAAAAATATAGTTTCATCTTGAGTTTATGATTGAGTTATGTTAAGACTAAGTTACGTCGTGCATGAATTCTCCATTAATCGACGCCTCATAACTCGAAAACGGTATAAGATAGGGGTAACATATGGTATATTTTTGAAATCAGGAAAAAGAGACCATTCCGAAAATTCAATAATATACTGAGTGTCCCTTTTGAAAAAATATTAAAAAATTTGTATGTAATTTGTATGTGTAATAACGATGATAAGGGGTGGGTAATTTATAGTGAATAACCCTGTACATTTGAAAATTTTTGAGAAACAAATAATTCCCATTATTTCCATAAGTTATTCATTTCCTAACGTAATCGTCAAAGAATTCAAAGTTTACCCTTCATCAAATGGTTGTAAATGGTAAAAATCAGGTTCAGCAAATGCCACAATGAAAAACAATTGACGCTCAATGTTTTATTGTTTGGTCGTTATTTCCTGTATTTTGCACAGTTTTGATATTTCAATAAGTGTCTTGCGGATGAGGTAAATATTTAAAAAAAATTACACGTGCCATTTGAAGCCTTCCAATTACTTTGCTCTTTGCTGGTATGTACTTCGTGACCCACAAAAGTAATGGCCATTTGAGTGAAACATAGAGATATGAATTTTAATGATGACTGGTTCTGGTGACAAATTTTTGGACAAAACAAGAAGTTTGATTAATAATAAGTACCCTGATTGAACAATGAGGCAATGCACGGTAAAAAAAGTAGAGAAAAAATTCAGAGAGTGGGGCCACGTTCACCTTTCAAGCGGAAGGGCGGGGTTCGAATCCTCGCCGGATTTGCTGGGATTTACACGTTGAAAGATAAGGCCTCGTTTATCCACAGCTAGCACAGGTTTCGACTTCTGATAGTTGACGTTCGACAGCTGGTTAACGGAAACAATAACAATGACGAAAATTTGTAACAGATTACTTCATAAAAGTTCAAACGGCAATTTCTGAAGACACAACTGGATGGATCTGTTAACCGTATAAAAAATTCCCCATATACCCTACAGTAAAGTTGAATTGCAACACTGTATTAGCCAATCTTCCGTTTTAAAGTATCTCAAAAAGAACAAATGGCATCTATACAAAAATCAATTGGTCCAGGAACTTCACTAGGATGAATTTGACCGCATATTTGATCTTTATGAGATTATGATGGAAACTCGTTTAGTTTTTAAGCAGTCAAGTCCTTCAAGGAAGCATTTTGTAGGTTTTTTAAGAGCTATGTGCTTATCTGAATAATTTATTCTCAATTTTGAAAAGGTTGATGCTAAAAGGGGACAAAAAAGGTACTTTGCGCGAACACACGCAAAGTTTAACTGGCCATATCCTACTGCATTTTCATCCTACATAAAAAATAAAACGCCAAAATTTTCACAAAAAAGAACCTACAATTATTGCTCTGTAAAATTTTGCGTGTCGTCAATAGTTTTCAAGTAATGGACAGATTTCCAAAATTTGACAAATTGCATGGATCGTCCAATTTTCACTCTTGGAGGATGATGGTGTACGCCTATATGGATTTAAATAATTTATATGATATTGTCACCGGAGAAGAGAAGGATCCAAAACTGAATTTGCCCAAAACTTCGACAAATGACGAAAATTATAAATCTACGTGCGAAGATTGGAGGTATATACATTCTCTATCGCGAGCATTCATTCTATTTATCGTCGATTCAACTATCACCAATCACTTGCTTTCAAATTTCGGGGATATTTGGGAAACATTGAATGATTTTTTCAATCACAAAAAAATACTCACTTCATGCGCTGGTTGAATCACTTGTATGGAGTAAATGCAACTCAACATCCAGTATTTCTGATCACACTGCTAAACACAATGAGCTTTGGTCAAGTCTCATTGAGAGGACTGCCGAATCCCATGATGATGGTCCCGATTCATTAGAAGCTGTACTACGTCCTCTAGCTGAATCAACAAAAGCTAAAGGTTCCTCATTCCTTAGTACTTTACTAAGAACTGATAATATTGAAGATAATTAATTTGAAAACCAAACTACATCTTATTTATGATGATGTATGTCAACGACACATTGAATGATCTATTTCTACAGAAGATCCTCAGGCATTTTTCGGAAAAGAAAGAGAAGAACGTAAAAAAATCTATAAGAGAATGCAGTTATTGTAAGAGCCACGAAAGATGGTTTGAAGGACATACAATTCAGAATTGTCGAAAAAAGAAGGAAGAGATGAAGATGGAAGTGAAGCTAATTTAGTTGGAAGTGATGAAAATGACAATGCCCAGCTTCAACTTAACGAAATAATGAATGGAAATGGATTTTTGATAGCGGAGCAACGTCTCGCATATGCTGCTTCCATGAAACTTGGTAACGATATGAATGTGGAAGTGACACATATTATACAATAATCATTAATAATTAATTTGTTGACATGTATTTTTTTATATGCAGATTCAAACGAAAGGGAAGCCCTGTAATCAATGGACAGGAGAAACGAATTAACATTGACTTTGAATTTCTGAAGCTTGTAAGCCTCGGGAAAAACCTCGGCAAGAATTTCCAAAGCTCAGCTGTTCTATTGAAAGAAGATCCCTGAGTAAGAGATAAGTTTCCAAGTTCACAATCAAGGGGCAAGAATTCTGTACTCGTCGAGTCATCCATGTAAATATTGCCAAGCGTGGAACGATTGATAACAATTCAACAATACCCTTTCATGATACTCCAATGAAGTTATCGAGTCTATGAGCGGAGAATCACCAACAAGACGGATCGCCTTTCTCTGAATAGAACCGAGAAGCTTCAGTGAATGTTTTGGTACCGAACTCCATACATGAGAACTATATTCCAAGAGAGGTCTTATCCGAGCCTTGTAGATAATCAGAAGCTGACGAGAAGTGAAGTATTTCCTCACACGAAATAGAAATCCAAGTGTCGGAAGCAATTTTAACTATCGATCTCACATAGTTTTCCCATGAGAGATTATTATTGATCGTAATTCCTAGCATCGATATACTTGACTTTGTAGAAATAGTTACTCATGACATCTCATGTGGTCTGGGTAGTGTAGTGGTAAGCATATCTGCCTATCAAGCGGAAGGCCGGGGTTCGAATCCTCGCCGGGCCACCGTGCTGGGTAATCGCACGTTGAAAGGTAAGGCCTCGTTGATCCATTGCTCGCAGAAGTTTCGACTTCTAAGGGTTGACGTTCGTCAGCTGGTTAACGGAAACAAACAATTTCAGAACGAACAATTTTAGAACAATTTTTTTTAGAACAATCTGAATACTAGATAATGATAGATCGGCTTTCCTTGAGAAGAGACATGCCTGGGTTCTCCTAGCATTAAATTCCACTAAGTTCATGTTACCCCATTCTATTATTTTTATCACGTAATCGTTGCTTTTATTGACGTTTCTCGAGCTGTTATAGGGACTCTGGAAGAGAAACTTATTTGAAGAGTATTGTTGTCCGCGAAACTATGTGCTGAACAAGAATATCAGATGATACTCCATCAGCAACCACATACAGAGACCTATCATACAAGAAATTCTTCAATAAAGCACACAACTGATGAGGCAAACCAAAAGACGGCAGTTTAGAAAGGAGACCCCGATCAAACGCTTTTGAAATATCGAGTGCAACAGCTATCGTTTCTCCGAGTTTTTCGATTGAATGCTGCCAAATATGAGAAACATATGCTAATAAGTCAGTGTATCTTTGATGCTGAAATCCATATTTCCGATCATTAAGCATTCCTGATTTATCTATATATTTGATAAGCTTCATATTGATTGCTTTTTCCATGACTCTGGAAATGATAGGAAGCAATGCAATTGGTCTATAATTACAAGGTAAAGTTTTCTTCTCTTCTTTAGGAACTGGCTAAACTCTTGCTGTCCTCCAGGACTTAGGAAAAACTCCCAAGGTTGAATATTTCGCAAAGTACTGGTGTCGATTCGGGGGCAGATGCTCTCAGAACAATTGCTGGGATTCCATTAGATCCACAATAATAATAATAAATGTTTCTTTATGTTGAATTTTAGGTTTTTTTCATACGCTAGTAGAAAAAGTGGTGTACCTAACACTTGCGTGAAGTGACTTGTTAGGTAAACTACTTATTTATTGATTTGTGATTTTTTTCAGATCGAGATAGGTTGATAACTCTTTCCTATATTTTCTTTATCAGTTAAAATGCAACACCATGAGACAAACAAATTATGAATCAAATTTGATGTAAGTATTCCAGTAATTTATTCATGCTAGTTGAGTATTTTCTCATACAAAGAGAGACATGTATCCAGTTTTTTTTATTATCAAATTTCAGTCTAGAAACTACAACTATAATTCGGAAAGAACTAGAGTCAAATATTCCCGCCTTCGAAATGGTTTCTCTTGAATACCAAATGTATTTACCGAATGATACTTCAGATGGTTTTGAAATAGATAGTAAGGAGATATACAGTAAATACACATCCGATAGATATCAGCACTCAAATAATACATCGTCCTCCATCGAAGGACATCCAAGGTATATTGCTTATTTTTTATAGGTTATTTCCATTTTTCAGTACTCCACCGTTTCTCATGATTTTACTTAGTTTCCTATGGTTTTAATGATTTTCAATATTTTTTTGGTTCATGTTTTTGCTGAATGATACAATATCATTTTTGCTCCATTCCATTTATGACAGTTTTACCATTTATCGTTTCGACCTATTGTTTTGACTAGAAAATACAATACTTAATAATGTAGCCAACTTTACTAGTGCATTGATAGTACATTGATATTTGTAGGGTGAAATTTCCAGCTTTCTCAGCTTTGAACAATTGGTAAAATATGTTTCTACTCATTCAATATGTTCCCAAATAATTTTTTTATGAACCGAATCCATTCAATAAAACACGAACACGTCTTCCATCTTTTTTATCAGAGAACTTTTATGCAAAAATTGAAGTTTATTGCACCTAGGAATCACGTTGTCCCATACAAACTTTGGCCTCGTTTTTCACTACCTCAGGGGTAGGATTTCGGAAAATCCTTTCTTATCGCATGCTCACGCCATACAGGAAACACATCCTCCATTCCAGTCTCTACGATCAGCGGTTTAGGCTGTGGGTGG
The DNA here is from genome assembly GCA_032362365.1 of Zygogramma bicolorata. NCBI lineage: Eukaryota > Metazoa > Arthropoda > Insecta > Coleoptera > Chrysomelidae > Zygogramma > Zygogramma bicolorata. The sequence goes on along the minus strand of JAVJAQ010000857.1, from coordinate 153,585 downwards.
ATTCACCCCCAAAATAATTTTCTACACCTTTTCAACCCAGTGAGGCGATGAGTTTCACTAAAATACCAAGACGTCTTCCATTTATATACTGTTATAGAATGTTTATACAAAAGGACAGGGCACAAAACCCTATGAAAATGGCTTTCAGTTAATTGTTAATAATATCTCGATATTCTGTTTGGCTCAAGACCCTACCCACTCTTGACAAGTTATGAGAGGATCGTATGATTAGGAGAGCCGCTAGAGAACGACAAGTTGAATAATTCGAAATGCATTGTTTGGTATATTCCATAGAAGAATCATAATTTATTTGATTGCCATAATTTTTTTGTAAAAATCAAATCAAAGGTCATTATATTCAAAAGTTTACGGGGAGCACCAAAACTCAATAATTTAAATAATTACAAGCACTGAAGTGGGTGAAATAATAAAAAAGGCTCGGAATCAAAACACTCAATCAATAATATGACTCAAGAATTGCAATGACATGAATGAAAATACAACAGACTCGTTTACAGAGACAAAACATTTCACACGCATAGATCAACAAAAAAAGCTTTGTAGTGAAAACCAAACATATGGGTCAACCCCGGTTTTCCAGTCTTTGGGGGGGGGCATATCCCGAAACTAGCTGAGAGCCCCAAAAATTTCATTTGAATTTTCTGTTCAGGTGTCCAAAATACGTGAGTTACACCTACAGCATTCGCTTAGAGTGTTACACCATAGGTGGTTCCACTTATGTGTCGCTTTCCGTTAAGGCACGATTCATTTCAAATCCTCTGGGCATCTATCACATTTTGTTTTTGATACGAGGACTTTGCCAACCCACAGCTGATGAAGGCGAAAGCCAGAAACAGCTAGTTGTCTTGTGGGGGGCATTTCGAATTGAATAATTGAATGCAAATTGTCATAGACCAGAGAATTTTATAACCTATTTATCAGTTTCCTGATTCATCTTGCTTCATAGAAAATAACACTTTCTCTTCATATATATATATATATATATATATATATATATATATATATATATATATATATATATATATATATATATATATATATATATATATATATATATATATATATATATATATTTTTTATATATATATATATGAGTTTTGGTGCTCCCCGTAAACTTTTGAATATAATGACCTTTGATTTGATTTTTACAAAAAAATTATGGCAATCAAATAAATTATGATTCTTCTATGGAATATACCAAACAATGCATTTCGAATTATTCAACTTGTCGTTCTCTAGCGGCTCTCCTAATCATACGATCCTCTCATAACTTGTCAAGAGTGGGTAGGGTCTTGAGCCAAACAGAATATCGAGATATTATTAACAATTAACTGAAAGCCATTTTCATAGGGTTTTGTGCCCTGTCCTTTTGTATAAACATTCTATAACAGTATATAAATGGAAGACGTCTTGGTATTTTAGTGAAACTCATCGCCTCACTGGGTTGAAAAGGTGTAGAAAATTATTTTGGGGGTGAATCCACCCACAGCCTAAACCGCTGATCGTAGAGACTGGAATGGAGGATGTGTTTCCTGTATGGCGTGAGCATGCGATAAGAAAGGATTTTCCGAAATCCTACCCCTGAGGTAGTGAAAAACGAGGCCAAAGTTTGTATGGGACAACGTGATTCCTAGGTGCAATAAACTTCAATTTTTGCATAAAAGTTCTCTGATAAAAAAGATGGAAGACGTGTTCGTGTTTTATTGAATGGATTCGGTTCATAAAAAATTTATTTGGGAACATATTGAATGAATAGAAACATATTTTACCAATTGTTCAAAGCTGAGAAAGCTGGAAATTTCACCCTACAAATATCAATGTACTATCAATGCACTAGTAAAGTTGGCTACATTATTAAGTATTGTATTTTCTAGACAAAACAATAGGTCGAAACGATAAATGGTAAAACTGTCATAAATGGAATGGAGCAAAAATGATATTGTATCATTCAGCAAAAACATGAACCAAAAAAATATTGAAAATCATTAAAACCATAGGAAACTAAGTAAAATCATGAGAAACGGTGGAGTACTGAAAAATGGAAATAACCTATAAAAAATAAGCAATATACCTTGGATGTCCTTCGATGGAGGACGATGTATTATTTGAGTGCTGATATCTATCGGATGTGTATTTACTGTATATCTCCTTACTATCTATTTCAAAACCATCTGAAGTATCATTCGGTAAATACATTTGGTATTCAAGAGAAACCATTTCGAAGGCGGGAATATTTGACTCTAGTTCTTTCCGAATTATAGTTGTAGTTTCTAGACTGAAATTTGATAATAAAAAAAACTGGATACATGTCTCTCTTTGTATGAGAAAATACTCAACTAGCATGAATAAATTACTGGAATACTTACATCAAATTTGATTCATAATTTGTTTGTCTCATGGTGTTGCATTTTAACTGATAAAGAAAATATAGGAAAGAGTTATCAACCTATCTCGATCTGAAAAAAATCACAAATCAATAAATAAGTAGTTTACCTAACAAGTCACTTCACGCAAGTGTTAGGTACACCACTTTTTCTACTAGCGTATGAAAAAAACCTAAAATTCAACATAAAGAAACATTTATTATTATTATTGTGGATCTGATGGAATACCAGCAATTGTTCTGAGAGCATCTGCCCCCGAATCGACACCAGTACTTTGCGAAATATTCAACCTTGGGAGTTTTTCCTAAGTCCTGGAGGACAGCAAGAGTTTAGCCAGTTCCTAAAGAAGAGAAGAAAACTTTACCTTGTAATTATAGACCAATTGCATTGCTTCCTATCATTTCCAGAGTCATGGAAAAAGCAATCAATATGAAGCTTATCAAATATATAGATAAATCAGGAATGCTTAATGATCGGAAATATGGATTTCAGCATCAAAGATACACTGACTTATTAGCATATGTTTCTCATATTTGGCAGCATTCAATCGAAAAACTCGGAGAAACGATAGCTGTTGCACTCGATATTTCAAAAGCGTTTGATCGGGGTCTCCTTTCTAAACTGCCGTCTTTTGGTTTGCCTCATCAGTTGTGTGCTTTGTTGAAGAATTTCTTGTATGATAGGTCTCTGTATGTGGTTGCTGATGGAGTATCATCTGATATTCTTGTTCAGCACATAGTTTCGCGGACAACAATACTCTTCAATTAAGTTTCTCTTCCAGAGTCCCTATAACAGCTCGAGAAACGTCAATAAAAGCAACGATTACGTGATAAAAATAATAGAATGGGGTAACATGAACTTAGTGGAATTTAATGCTAGGAGAACCCAGGCATGTCTCTTCTCAAGGAAAGCCGATCTATCATTATCTAGTATTCAGATTGTTCTAAAAAAAATTGTTCTAAAATTGTTCGTTCTGAAATTGTTTGTTTCCGTTAACCAGCTGGCGAACGTCAACCCTCAGTCGAAACTTCTGCGAGCAATGGATCAACGGAGCCTACCTTTTATCGTGAGATTACCCAGCACGGTGGCCCGGCGAGGAGTCGAACCTTGGCCTTACGCTTGATAGGTAGATATGCTAACCACTACACTACCGAGACCACATGAGGTGTCATGAGTAACTATTTCTACAAAGTCAAGTATATCGATGCTAGGAATTACGATCAATAATAATCTCTCATGGGAAAACTATGTGAGATCGATAGTTAAAATTGCTTCCCAGACACTTGGATTTCTATTTCGTGTGAGGAAATACTTCACTTCTCGTCAGCTTCTGATTATCTACAAGGCTCGGATAAGACCTCTCTTGGAATATAGTTCTCATGTATGGAGTTCGGTACCAAAACATTCACTGAAGAAGCTTCTCGGTTCTATTCAGAGAAAGGCGATCCGTCTTGTTGGTGATTCTTCGCTCATAGACTCGATAACTTCATTGGAGTATCATGAAAGGGTAGGAGACTTCTATAGATATTTTCGCGGTCGGTGCTCTTCTGAATTGTTATCAATCGTTCCTCGCTTGGCAATATTTACATGGATGACTCAACGAGTACAGAATTCTTGCCCCTTGATTGTGAACTTGGAAACTTATCTCTTACTCAGGGATCTTCTTTCAATAGAACAGCTGAGCTTTGGAAATTCTTGCCGAGGTTTTTCCCGAGGCTTACAAGCTTCAGAAATTCAAAGTCAATGTTAATTCGTTTCTCCTGTCCATTGATTAGAGGGCTTCCCTTTCGTTTGAATCTGCATATAAAAAAATACATGTCAACAAATTCATTATTAATGATTATTGTATAATATGTGTCACGTCCACATTCATATCGTTACCAAGTTTCATGGAAGCAGCATATGCGAGACGTTGCTCCGCTATCAAAAATCCATTTCCATTCATTATTTCGTTAAGTTGAAGCTGGGCATTGTCATTTTCATCACTTCCAACTAAATTAGCTTCACTTCCATCTTCATCTCTTCCTTCTTTTTTCGACAATTCTGAATTGAATTGAATTCTCTTCATATATATATATATATATATATATATATATATATATATATATATATATATATATATATATATACACAATAGATCAGAAATGATTATGCTCAGGATACAAGGATCTTTGGCAACTACCATGCCATAAGTGGTCGTTATGCCAATAATGCCCGGAAATCAATGTCGGTTCAACCATAAAGTTGATTTTTCATACTACGGAAGTACACAGCTAAGATGGAAATAATTTATAATCAAGATTGAGATGCCTAGAAACCCTGGTGATTCCACTGATTAGATTTTGTTTAGATTTCAGTGGCGAAAAAAACAATCGACACTTTTGGAGGTTTTTCCTATTTTTTCGGTAGAGGGCAATATGTTTCCATTTTTCAAATTTGATGTCGAGTATCAAGTCAATTGTCACATCGTCATGTCACTTCGAAATTTTGATGTGTACGATGTTTTTATCGTGTTTATCTGTTGATTTCGTTGCTTTTAAACATTGAAACGTTTTTACTGGTTTTCTAGTGGTATCTGGTAGGCCACCCGTTATCTTTTAGATTGCTACCTCTTGTCATTAGCCAATCGAATATAAATGAGAGAACTGGACTGCACATTTTCACTTAGTGCAAATTTAGCGTCAGAAGAGACTGACAAATGCGTGTGGGCGACATCTGTACTTATTGTACGGAAACCTCCAAGAGCTCAATTATCCCCAAAAAATCAAGCAATCCAGATTTCGCCACTTTCATCCCAAACTTTCACAGGTATAAGTAAACACACCAGGGTTTCTAGGTATCTTGGTCAAGATGCATATATTCCTGGTGAAATGACTTCTATATCAGTACAATGGTTATGTTTTCGTCAAAAACGCTACACCAATGGCTGATAAAGATACAGGAGTTCTGTTAAAAATTGCACGAGTTCTTACCTAAGAATTCGCTATATTTTTGATGTTTGTCTGTTTCTGTTTAGAAGTAAACACAGATATGCATCCTGATACAAATATCACAGATAGATGCATTTGCTTTATATTCTCGATATATGTTATGAGAAATTAATATCAAAATTCATAGAAATTCTTACTATTCGGTACTGACAGTTTTTAGATAATTTGATGAGATTCTTCGTAATATCGGTATCGACGTGAGAAGTAGTGGCGTTGGACTACATGGAAAAATAATACGTTAATATAGAGTTTATTGAGCATTGTATTGTTTAATTTGGAATGAATTGAACCCTCCAGTCCAGATCAACCTGAGTGATTTCAATTCATTAGAAAGCGTGCTGTGGTGCAAGCTATTGTGGCAATGTACAGAAAGACCATTTGAAAACACTCTCCCGAAAGAACTTTTATTCTATGATTTTGAATTCAAACTGGGAAACTCTGAAAAGCAATCAACAAGTAACACAAATATAACTTCTACCAAAGAAAAAATAAGCAAGATGAACTTTGTTTTTATCAGCGTCAGAAAAATCTCGCTTTATGTTGACCGGTTGAAGTTGGATACATGTGTACTGAATGTTTTGTACTGACCATCGAAACTTGATATAGACGAATAGATGATTGATTATTTCGTCCACAGATAATACTATAGCGTTTAATATCCATTATGAAACACTATTCAAAACAACACTCAAGCAACGGCAGATAAACGACAAATGACTAAGAAAACTACGGTAGAGAACTGAACTGGAAACGGAAAATAGCTGGTTGAAAGGAACAGTAAAATTATAGAGAACTTCGAGCAAAATTCGAATATACTGAAATGCTAATGTCAAAAGATGACAGCATTCGATTCTTGCACTATCTACTGGAAATCGTAGTAAATTCCGTCGATATGATTGATCGTGTCTGGAGTTTTTGATGAAACAATATAGAATCGAAGATCGCACCAGGAATCTTGTTTATAATTGTCAAAATCACCCTAGTATTACATTTGACTCACGTTTAATTATCAGTTTGCAAATGCGGGACTATGGCGGCCTCGCTGGGGACAGCGGGACAGACTACCTGAAAGAGAGAGGTAGGGTCACGTTGGGTATACATCTCTTGAAAAACATGTATTACTGAAGAGAAATTTTTACTCTCATTTCATTATGGACTGGATATGTATGCAACGCAAAACATAATCAAGAAATTTTTACTCTCTTTCAACTCGAAATAATGGTTGGTAAAACCGAAATCAATGCGTTAATACCTTTTTATCCACATTCGTCTGTGTCAATCATAATCAGTTAACATCAAAACTGTATAATTATGGATTACGAGGTGTAACATTAGAATCGATTTCCTCTTTTTCGAAACACCGTCATCAGTACGTATGTATTCCAAATATCCAATCTGAATGTGTTGGTTTCGTCAATTCAAAGAGTAAAGCCATTAATGTTGGTGTACCACAAGGATCGATCCTGGGCCCTATTCTATTCATATTGTACTCTAAAGATCTGGATAAATTCCTGAAAGGCCTTCATGTAACAAAGTATGCAGACGACACGTCATTGATAATTTCACGAAAAAACGAAATTAATATGCAAAAAGATACAGAAAAAGCTCTAGACCTGATGCAGGACTGGTGCAATACAAATTTTTTGAATTTGAATGCTCATAAAACCCAAATCCTACGATTTCATACCTATCAAAGAAAATGCGATCCTCTCAGAATTAATATGAGTGTTAATGTATCCATTGACAGTACAAATGAAACCAATTTTCTTGGACTTTACATACTTGATAGAAAGATTGAATTATGTATGTTTCATGTTCAGGAACCTCGAACATATACTTGCCTCAGCTAGTGGCTCTATACCATGCACAGGTTGTGTCACGAATTAGGTATGGAATATGTTTGTGGGAAAATTCCACTTTGTCAAAAAATGTTTTTTCTATACAAAAAAGAATAGTGAGAATAATAGCTAGAGTTCCTAGTACATATTTCTGTGGGGACCTTTTCAAACATTTTAGAATTTTGACCCTCATGTCTGTCTACATTTATGAATTATCCGTCTTCATTTTCAGAAATACACAAAAATTTGTTATGACGGGAGATTTTCACTCCGTTAATACACGCCAAAGAAATTATTACCACATTCCATTTACAAAATATAAGGTCTTTGACAATTCACCTACAATTATGGGTCTGTCTATTTATAATCATTTACCTAAAAGTTCAAAAGAAGCCAAATATTCAAAAAAATTCACAAGCACCCCCAAATAATTCCTGATTGAAAAATGTTTCTACTCGTTGGAAGAATATTTCAATAACTAGGTATATCATATATTTATATAAGTGAATGTGTGTATATGTATTTTTATGTTTTATATTTCTTTATTCTTAAATGACTGTACTTTGTTTTAGTGCTCTTGCATTAAATATTGACCATTCCTATACATTTTATATGTCTTGTGGGAAAAAAATAATAATAATTATTATTATTATTACCAACAGATAATTTTTCAGTTTCAGTTCAGGAACGTCGTGACGCGACGCGACGTGAAGATTGTAAAATTATCAAAAATAATATGGTCTTTCAAATAGCACGGTAGTTTCATTAATTTTTCACATTTAAATGGTAATCTTGAAGGGTAGAATATTCATGTAACGAAGTTAACAACAATCCAATTTTTACTCCTGGAATAGAACCGTTCTGAAATATCTGTTGGTAATAAAAAGGCCATCGTTTTCGGTGGAGCAGCAAGTATGCCTTGTGACTAACTTCTTACGTTATACCTCAGAAGCAGCATGATTATTCGTGGACCCGCCACCCATGAAACTCACTCCTCAATGCAACAAAGGAATTCTCGAACCCACGACCCCTAGAACAGCATATTCAATACTGGAAATTTTGTCAAAATGATAAAATATATTAGGACAATATGAAATCGTAAATAAGTCTTTATCATTAAAGTAAAATGATTTGTATACAAATATAGACGTCAACGGTTGGTGAGGAGAATGTAAAAGCCAGAAATCCACCTCAAAACATTCATGGTTGAACGAACAAATAAAATTTCGATAAAGCATGCTGAAAACAGACGAAGTGAATCAAATCTCACTTTAAACTGAGTCTCTCAAGTATATCTACAGAAATACTTTTTATAGAGTTTTCAACAAAGGAAATCTAATCTGTTGGTAGGTTCAATATATGAGGTGTTTTCAATGGGTGTATTTTAAATCGCATGTGCATGATTTTTTTATTATTATTTTGACAGTTTCTAACCCTTCATAATAATTTCAGTGTCCCAAGGATGATCGAACAAAAGACCGAAATGTCGACATAAGCAGAAGAGAATTTGATTATCTGTTTCGCTGACCACTCCCAAAATACTGAAAAAACTGAAATAATAAAAAATATTTGCGACAAATTAATAAAAAATAGTATAGGTTCCAGGATTGATCTTTGGGGTATCCCCCAGGTCGATTTCTTTCTGGATGATACATTTCTATTCATGGAGATACACTGACATGTCCCTATCAGATTGCTCTGAATGAAAGAGAGAGCGTTCTCTCTGGTATCACAACGTTTTTTAGTCAGAAGAATCCCATGTAACAGGCAGTCAAAGGTTATCACAATATCACAAAATTAATCATTGAAGGCATCTAGCAGTATTATTGATTCACGATATTTTATTCAAATTTTCATACACTTTCCAAAAAAATATATACTATATTTACAGTGAATCAATAGTATGAATGGTGACAAAGGGCTTCATCCATTCATTCATTTCAGCGAAACTATCGATCAAGAATCTGAATATATCAATAAAAATGAGATAAAAAAGTCGCTAAGGAAATATGATATTTAATTCTCATGGAGAGAGGATGAAAACACTCGAAATGAAAAAATGCTGTTCTAACATCGTATGACTCACAGGGTACTTGAAAATCTCAATTAATTTTTTTTTATAACTTGCGTACTATATTGAAGGATGTTGTGAAAGTGTTCATTTCGAGATAAGAATTCCATATGAATATATGCTCTGAATTTTATAACTTTCAGACTATAGGATATTGAATTTCGTAAAAAAACTCGATACGCATCTTCTATGCATCAAAACGCATTTTCTGATATAGAATATGATATTTTATTCTTGCCAGTGGCATCTTAAGTGGATGAGCACTGAATCACGTCAAACGGATGAGTCGCTGCTCTTTCTTAAAGTAGAAATTGTTTTCGATTATTCTTTTCTGGGGGAATTTAGTCTCCTTATATTTTTTGTTCGGCAAAGTTTTAGTAAAAAAATTGAAGTCATTCAATTGAATTCTGCTGAACTACTTACGCGGAAAAACAATTATGTACCACTGAAACAATAAATTATGCAATAAATGAATTTATGGATTGTGAAATTATAAAATGATTCGAAGATGATTTTCGTTCAAGCAATATATATATTCAGGGTCATATGAAAGCTACGAGATTTTTTTTCTTAAATAGTTTCAGGTTGTAGTTCAAAAGTAAAGATCCACAGGAAATATATTCGAATAGAGGGTTTATTTTTTCAAAATCAGCCCAAAATAACTTTGATTTTCAACAAATTGTTGATAAACATATACGGTTGAGCCAAAATTTCACGAAGGTTTTTCTGTGTCATCTTATCGAAGGTTTCTTCCATGGCGGTATCCGTTACTTTGCAAAAAATATGGTTATTAATTTGTGGACGATATTAAATCTTTTATTTATTTATTGTACTTGCTTTTGAAATTGACCTCAGAAACTTGAGAAATTTCCGGAGTCAGTACATGTTATTAACAAAGGAACAAGTAAAATATGGAATTTGGAGGGAGCAAACAATGCGTATGTCGCTATTATTTTTCGGGTAAAATGAGTTATGCAGATAAAGGTTCGTTTTTTGTGAAAAAGGGGCAAAATAACAACAAAAATACAATTCTTTCATATTTACTCAGTATTATCGAATTTGGTTACTGAATGAATGCTGCCGTGAGAAAAAAAGGGAAAAAATTGCAGTTCTCAATTAAGAAATCTCAAGTAGGAAGTGACCCAAGTTATGCAGAAGCTCAATGAACGTCGGAAATTTCCATATCAATATTTTGTCGAATTCACAATATCTTTGAGAACAAAGAAGATTCGGCCAAGAATATGACTTCAATTTTTTTTCTATATATGTTGAACCAAAAGGGCAGGGGTCCATTGCCTTGTTTCATTTGGTGGGTCTATCGAATTTTGTCCCTGAAAGACCAAGCCTTCATGAGATCCCCACACAGAGTTTCGAATATGAGAAACCCTTTATATAGTATATATAAATTTTATAAAGTGAACTTTCAGCAACAAGGTGAAATGAACTATAAATTCTGGGAACTCGGGTATTTTTGTGTGGAGAATGAAGTTTGGGGAACTATTTTGTTTGGCCTCCTTCATCTCCGAATCGAAAAATTGAAATAACAACCACTATGGGAGAAAATTATTTTTTTACAAACAGTCTGTTGATAGGTACGTATATGTCATTCAAATACGTTTGATTCATTTACAGTAAGTAAAAAAGAGTCCATCTAAAACAGCTTCTCCCTGCCTATATGTCACGCCGGGCCTTAAGTTTCATAGAAATCCCTTCTTCTTGCTCAATTCATATACCAAGCTTATGAGAATTGAATCAAATAGATAGCACACGTAGAGAATATCTTCACGATGAAGCAAAAATAGAGAGCTGTTTGTAGAAAGAAAGCTCACATTCACCAGGATAATATTTCATTTGAGCTCAGAGAAGATCTTGTTTTGCTTAAAAAGAAAATTATCTTTGGAGTTCCCCATCGGGCAAACTTTCGCTTTATTGTGTAGATACTTCCGAAGTATATCTATTGTCGGTATACAAATTAAACGATGAGATTGGAACACCAAACTAATATTTTTGCACTCGACGCGCGTTTCGCTAACATGAAACAATGCAAGACACTGATCACACCAATTTTGAACAGTAGACTACAAATTTCAAATCCCACGGTCTCAAAGATATATTGTTTACCAAAAATACATAAACGTGGAAAATCGATGCGACCAATAGTCTCAGCAATGAATTCGCCCTCGTGCAATATTGCTAAATGGTTGACGAAATAATTTGAAAGTCTCCCTATCGGCCCAACCGATGCGAGTGTTGAAAATTCACAAGAATTCATAAAAAAAATGAAATATATTAAATTAGGAGATGGCGAAACATTGGTTTCATTCGATGTTAGTTCTTTATTCCCAAGCCTCCCGATTCCACAAGCCCTAGAGTAGTTGAAAGATCTCAAATCGGATAACTTGGCAAATGACACTGTTGAAGAATATATTCAACTCACCATGCTTTGTATGGATCAAAATTGTTTTCAATATAGCTCCTATTATGCATAGCACGAAGGGACAGCCATGGGTAACCCATTGTCTACATTTGTGGAAAACCTGTTCATGGGTAGGTTTGAGACGGATGCTAGGGAGGAACTCAGTTACTTCCCCAGGGCCTGGATCAGATATGTTGACGACATATGCTGTGGAGGATACAAGGATTACCGAAATTGAAAATGTCCTTTCATCACTAAACAGCAGATGTAAGAGTATAAAATTCACGTACGAAGTAGAAAAAGAACGAAAGTTGTCATTTTTAGATGTATTGGTTATAAGGAATGAACAGAATTGAATAGAATTTGACATTTACAGGAAAAACACGAACATATGCAGATACATTCCAAATGACTCGAATCATTGCCCTCAACATAAAATGGCGGCACTGCTATTCCTTGTCCATAGGTTAATAACTTTTCTTCTGAAAAAGGATCAAAAGGAGAGTGATCAGGTACGTAGCTGAAGTGATAGTTTTGACCCAGAGATTCTTGATAATTAGAAAATGTAAATTTAGGAAAACAGCATGAATGGTGACAAGGGACATATCCCTTTCAGCACCCTGAGAAAGTAATTAGAATAATCAATAATAACAGATGACAGACCAACAAACTTTGCAGGTAGTGACTGCACTATTTCATTATCGAGAAATCAATTAGAATAATTAGCGTTAACAAACAAAATCCATATCGGACCGGAAAACTCCAGGTAGATAAACAACTAACCCTAGTTTTAGATTCAGTCTCAATTTTCTTCTTCTGAAGAAGCTAACTTTGTTAGCGAAACGCGCGTCGAGTGCAAAAATATCAGATTGGTGTTAGGGTAATTGATCTCTAGGAAAAGTTTCGGTATACAAATTAAGCAAAATGAAGTGATTTCTATTTAACTCAGTGCCCGTAGTGGCATATAGCCAGGAAGGTAGCTGTTTTAGATTACTCTTTTTTTTGTGTATAAATCAAACGTCATCGAAAGCTATACACGTTCCTATCAACAGAGACTGCTTGTCAAATTTTTTGTATTTTGCTTCCATCATAGAGGTTGTAATCTCTATTCTTTTATTGGAAGAAAAACATTGAAAGTAAAAGTATTCTTCTTTAAGAAGCCGATTCCCATGCCCGGAATCAAACTAATTCAATCTAAAATTAACATCGTTGACAGAATTCCGCATTTTTTCTTTCGAAATTGTGAAAAATCTTTGAATTTTCACAGAAATTTGGAGAAAAAATGCGAAATTCTTATGGAAGTGAATGCGCCTTCGAGCTGATCTGTGATATAGCTTACACATACAACATAATATAGGCGCTTTTCACTCCCGGCGGTCTCATAGAATACGAATCACAATATTATATTTTCCATTTTTGTGTAAAACGTTTCATTTCATCCTGCTTTTTTCTCAAAGTTCATGTATTTTTTTAAAATGTGAAAACGCACCCATGATCAAAATGTAACAGATTTGTGCGAAATGTGCCAAAATTCTATAGTACCGAAAATGGCAGGCCGGGTTTTCGATGCATCGCTTGCAACTAATGATGAACTAGGGCTTAGGTAAGGCTTTTTTCCATCAGTAACTTTCTAAACTCTTTTTTTCATGTTACAGTCAATATCCTTGAGTTATCTGTTGAATTTCGCGAAAACACCCAGTAGATAGTTCCTTTCATAAAACCAGATCATCGACCTCTACGACAAATCGAAATTGCGAAACCAAACCGCTGTTCTGTCACTACTTCGCCATTTTTCCCGCTAGCAAAGCAAGCATTTTTTCTGCAAATTCGAAAGAAAAAACAGAGATCGCCAACGCCGGTCGTACCTCGGTACCATCCGCGTGCAGAGACTACATTCAATACGGTGGAATTGCGAATAGTCAGTCGAAGATCGCCTCTCCAAGTGAACGGGAACTCTAGTGGTACTCCAGTAGTTGTAGCGGTACTTTGTCTGGTTTTTTAAAGCCGAGATCTCACGCGGAGATACCGAATGTGTATCTGTGTTGTGCGGTCGTTGTTGATTGTGTATCTGGAATTTCTCGCTGGATAATTCCGAGGAATACCGGGACTGCTTGGATTTCTGCTGGGGCTTCCTGGCACGCGGTACGACCTTCTGACCCTTGCTGATTGCTGGAGGCGGGAGATTCTGGTGAGGAATGTTTCACATTTAAATAACCCACTATTGCAGGTTCACAAAAATTTGAGGGTGATACCTCAGTTAAACCAAGCATATGAATCGAAAAAAATTGTGGGACTCAAGTGATTCGGTTTCCTCTCCAAAAAATCCAAATAAAATTTTTGGCGGTCTATTTGCGGAGATAGGTACATGTCCATTTTGTAGTGAAAAATCAACATTTTTCACATCAAACTTCTGTCATTACAAACAGACAAAAGTTGTCCTTCTGATCGAAACACCCACACGCTCTTATTTAGTTTTTTGCAACATTTAAAAACAGAAAAAACCGTTATTGTTTCAAAAAACTCACCCTTCTTCAAAAGGTCAACAATTCGTTGAGATGATTTGCAATGATGCCGCGCTCATTGTTACAGATGGCAGCTGAACATAGGTATTGGAAAAGGGCACATTTTTTGAAACAATTAAGGTTTTTTCTTCTTGAAAACTTTGCAAACAAGTGACTAAGGGCGTGTGTGGTGTTATGATCAAAACACAGAAGAATTTTGTTCGTTACAAACAACAGAAATTTGATATGAAAAATGGTGGAGTTTTACCACAAAATGGAGCTGTATCTCCAGAAATAGACGTGACCGGCAAAAATTTCATTTGGATTTCTTCGAGGATATCTGGTAGAGGAGACCGAATTACGAAAACTCCATATATTTTTTTGAATTTAGATGCTTGGTTCAGAATGAATAATTGAACAATTTTTGCAGGAAACGGGATACCTAATATTCTCAATCATTTATTCATACATTTCAATATGATATTTTTTCTCTCAATGCATCCTTCTATAAAAAAAAAAATTGATTAGCAATAACTACCAAATCAATAATCCAAAAGAACTCAATCAGTGAAAAATTTTGAAAATCAAGAAAACCATTGAATGTTCTTGTTGCACCTGGTATCAACTAATGGGTATGCAAATGAATAAGCTACTCTCAGGCCATTATATCTAGCATTGATTTTTTTCGAAAAAATTGATGGTAAATAGGTGACATTGAGCATCGAAATTTCCAAAAAAAATATGGAATTGTCTCGTCTACAAAAAATTCCGTTGAAATTTTTGGCGGTCACGACTATTTTTGATAATACCTGTTCCATCTGTTGTGGAAAGTTCACCATTTTCACATCAAAATTCTGTTAATTAAATCTCACAAAATTTATTCTTTTTTTATCGTAACAATACACACACCTTTATGAACTTGTTTCCAACATTAGCAATCAGGAAAAAATGTTACTGTTTCGAAACATTCACCCTTCATCAATACAACAATTCGTTGGGACTTTGGTACATCATAGTTTAAAATTAAATATTTAGTATTTTTCATTTGCAATGGTGGTAGCCTGATGGTCATTTCGTTCGAATTCAAATTTCGAATGCAGTATTTGAGTTCTTTGATTAGTTTTATAACTATTGCATAAAATCCCTGCGCTAATTCGATTTTGAATTCGAAAAGCTGGTAAAAAAAAGCCACGAGAGGTGACGAGGAGCGAACATTGACAATCAGGCCGCCACCATTGCAAATAAAAATACTAAACATTTAATCGAGCATTTAATATTGAACTATGATATCCCAACGAATTGTTTACGTTTCAAAAAGGGATGAATTTTTGTAAACAATAATAGTTTTTGCTGCTTCAAAATAATAAGTGAATAAGGGCTTGTGTGGTGTTATGATTAAACACAACTTTTGTACATTTCTATAACACAAATTTTATCTGAAAAATGGTGAATTTGCACAACATGGACCTTTATCTTAAAAAACAGTTGTGACCGCAAAATTACATATGTAGTTCTTGAAGAGGAGACCGAGTTACGCTAGTTAAATTTATTCGAGAATTTATTATTATTATTATTATTTTTTCATTTTATTGCTCAACGAGATGCTCAATGTAACAGAAGATGTACCAAATTGATTTCTAGATATATCAAAGTGTGCTCAGTTGCAAGATGCAACTGAAAATATAATTACTTTTGTTTCTGTTCAACGTTGGAGATATGAAAAATATGCGGTGTGGGCCATTAAGTGTGCGACAATGGAAATTTTTTCAATGAAAATTTGAGTACAGCTGAAAGTGTGCATGTTCGATATCATTATAGAATGTACTTAGAATGACTTCAAGTTCATCAACATACAGGAAAGGTTAAAAATTATCAAATACTATAGTGTCATTTACAAAAAAAGTTATACTCGAATACAGAGTCCTTCCTTTCCTATTTTAATTTTCATTATTTTTCGAAAATTTCTTAATTTCTTCTATATGATATGATTTTTAATTATGCTGATTCTATGCTTTTTCGAAGTAGTCACAATCAAATCAAGTCGAGGCATATTTGTAAAATTCACTTGGATTTTCAGTTTTTCAAGCAACTTCGCCAATTTCAAGTTTGTTTCCAACAAAATTCAACACAATTCTAAAATTTCGCAAATATATTTCAACAAAGGCATATGGTATATGCCTCTTTCAGAATATATTTGTGAAATTGTAGAATTATGTTGAATTGAATTGCAACTAACTTGAAATTTGCGGATACCTGAAAAAGTAAAATCCAAGTGAATTTTACAAATATGCCTCGACTTGAGAAAAATTATGCCGAAATGATTTGATTGTGGCTACTTTGAATGAGTATGAAATGAGAATACTCAAAAATCATATCATACATGAGAAATTACAATTTTCCCGAAAAATAAGGAAAATTCGTGAAAATTAGACTACACGAGGCATTCAGGCATTCTTCACTTTGTATTTGAGTATAACTTTTGATTCTGAACAACTCTTTGAAAAAAGGGTACTTCATTCTTGGACGAATTTGATTTTGATCGCCCCTGTATGCTGATGAATTTGAAGCCATTCTGAGTTCATTTAATAAGATTATCGAAAATGCACTAACTTTTCGCGGTACTCAACTTTTTTTTGTGAAAGGTTGTAATTTGGCACCTGAAATAGATAGTACTAACAAAGATAAAATTTTTTCGTTCAAATTGATGGAAGAATTATAAAATGCGAATTCAGCATGTAACGTTAGGAAGTTATATTGAAAACAACGATTTCTAATATATATTTTTTGGAGCTGAACAAAATATCGAGAGTTGGTCCTGTTTGTGAATTCGTGGTTGGCAGACTTTGAGGTTCAGATTCCCTTTCAGTATTTTGACCTGTCATCTTGTATATCTGTTCGAAATTTCTCTTTTGTATTCTTCCGGATATCGACAATATAGGGTTTCTTCATTTATGTGCTATCCATTGAATACTTCTATTCATAAAAAAAAATTAACATTAATCCCCATTCTTGTACTTTTCGTTTCGATTGCAGAGACCTTCATGTATCGATTGCTTCAAATCCGATTTTGATTTGGTGGACATGCAATACCCATATTTCTTCAGTAAAATCTTGGTAAAACTGACGTGATTCAACCGGTGTGAAGTAATCCACTTCCACACATAACTGGACGAAAAAAGTTAGGACCTCTCTATCAGATCAAGATTGTGTCATCAGGCTTATTTGTCGCTAATAAAATGTATATCGAGTTGAAAATTCACCACAAACTCTTCCGTCGAGTTATGTGTGTAAGTGGATTACTTCACACAGTAACTATTCATTATCAGAAATTGAATAAGATTTCCTCGAAGATTACGTATTCACATAAAGCGTTACCAAAGATATTTTCTAAGACAGTAAACTAATGCAAAACAAATATTTTTCAAGTTGCCAAATTGTGGTATATTATGGCTAATCCAAAACTTCTCATAGTTGGTCTAATCGTATTTCGAACAACTGTGGATTGATGTTGGTTCCATCCTCGGTTCCATCCTCGGTTCCATCCTCGGTTCCATCTTTATTGATTCTGCATCGGAAGTTTCTCTTTGGGTAGGAATACTCAGATAATTGGATTCAATTATAGAAATGGGTGAATACCAAACCTGGAAGTTATTTCAATAATTGGTTCCCAATTGACATTTCAGTCAGAAAAGGGCGTTAGATTGTTGATTGTTTCCCATATATTCAAAGAACTTCCCACTAATCTTTTGGCTTCCGGTCACATTTTCAGAATTTAGTCCCGAATTTTGTAGTTCTGGATATCCTGACTAACAGGCACCATAGAGCATCGAAAAAAAAGAAATTATCGATTTTAGAAAAATAGTTCACTGTATATGCTTGAATATTTGGTATATGGTATTTCACGGTGTGTAGGTACACGAAGAAATCCTCATCGGAAACAATCTTCTAAACAATATTCAGGGATTTCAAATATTTTCTTATTTTCTTGAAATTCTCACAACAAGTTCGCATTGATATCCCTCAAATTCAGGCAATGATTAGCTTGTTGGATGTCCCTCATTAATCTCATTCGAAGCTGTTTTTCATAAATCAGTAATTTTGAATAACAGGTTCTGATGGCATTAAGAAGCGCCTTCGGACTATTTTATGATTATTCAAATTTTTCGGTGTTTCGATGCACAACTGCTGCCTATTTACTATAGATATTCATCAAAATACTAAAAACGTATTTTTTCACCTGTGTATCTTTGAATACTTATTGACTTCAGGAAGTGTGCATAATAATTTTTTCTACTCTAACATTTCAAACCGTTGAATGATGCGATATATAATATATATTAATCTGATGAATTGGATCTCATGACTATATTCAATTTTCCAAAAACCGAATTCAGCGAATTTTTGCTCTAGAATCTTTGTGAAATTGAATAAGAAACCGTAGTTTTAGGAAATTTTTGTTCACCAGTTTGTGGATTGGTACAGTATCATTTAGTGTCTCGTTAACGAATACATTTGTGCTACTCGTCCAGACGCCTCGTGCTCACAATTTTTCGCTATTGCGTTATAGGCTACTTATCCTCTTCATTACGTAATATACGATTTCGAGTACATTCAGTGAGTTATAAACGAGATTACAATATATCAGAAATCTGCCAATCGGAATTCATGAAGTGCCTAGATCTCCGCTAATGTTTACACACGAGCTCTGTTACAAAAACGAGTTATCCCCGACATGATAATACAGTTATTATACATTACATCAGTACGAAATGGAGAGAAAAGATATGGGTACTCAGTAACTCTCTTGAAAACCACCAACTCCTTCAATAACTGGTACCCTCACAGCCGATGGCACCGACTTTTTCCTATGGGAGTATTAAGCTAATAGGCCATTAAAGGTTATTAAGGCACTGCAGCGATTTCACCATAGTATAAGAGATTATCGAACACACATTCATGAACCCTCACCTATCTTTAAAGAGTCCCTTTGTTGATGATCTCATAAGAAGTCGGTGCAATCGGCTGTTAGTCCCAAAAAAATTTACGTTTCATAAGCTCTCTCAAGTACATGAATCATTGCTCTCGTTATTCAGGACCAGTCCATTCTTATTGTCGAAAATGCCGCTGATGATTCAGAAGGTTATCGAAATGTTCATGTGGCATGCCGAACACATTCATTGAAACTATAGAAGCTGAATTTTGAAAAAAATTAACCTCTACGTAAACAAATGACATCCTCGAAGAATGGCAAAATATGAAATTTTTCTCTCATTTTCTGCCAAGGTGTGAAATATACAATTTCGTTCATCCTCTGCTGAATACTTTTTTGATAATATTCAATATCACGTATAACGTAAATAACGAAAAAAAAAGCAATATAAGTCCCAAGAGTGAATATATACTTTCTTAAATGAATGGACGGGAATGATAACCTTTCGTAATCAGTTAGTTATAAAAGGGGTTACCTTTATCTCTAAGTTATGAAAAGTTAGCATCCAGTCGTCAAATGAAAACACATTTGGAATCTTTCAAATATTCATTAAAGTAAAGATTGATTGAAAATGAGTTACTTAACTCCATTAGGAAATCATTTAACGTTGAAGAAGCGAAGCACTTGTATGATACAAATTTTTCCATCTTAAGAATACCTTTACTTTCAATATTTCCTTCATTATGATGATTGTAAAAACACGTATTGTCGTCATTTAATATGGCATAGTAACTACAAAACGAGCTTTAAAATATGTTTCTTTCTATAATATCTTGATGTGAAGAAAATTCCTTTCTGACTTTTCACAAGCACCTATAAAAATGTCTATTCTCTTTCTATACTTGCTAGGGTGTGATATGTTTAGGATCTGTAATCTCAGTTAACTTCCTTTCTGAGGCCCGGTTTCACCAACGACTGAAGTCTGGATTATCTTGCTAAGTGGAATATTTGTAGGCATTTATGTGTTCAAAAATTCCAGTTAGCAAGATGATCCAGATCAAAGTCGTTCGTTCATTTTCCCTCTTGAAAAATACAAGCTAGCTTGTTTTCCATTCATTTCAGTTTCCACTCGAGTTTCCATAAGCGTTCATCATACATGTCTATGAACTCTTTGGATTTCATATGATGTCGAACGTTTTCTGTTATTTCTTATGGATTGATAGAAAGATAGATGTGAGGGAAGTAAGATTCGAAGATGTCAATTCCAATAAAAATATTAGTTACGTATAATTCGGTGAATAGCTCAGTAAATAGTAATGATTTATTTCCAGTAGAATTCAGGAAGCTTGTCAAGTCGACAAACGATATGATGAACAAAGTTGATGATTGAAAAATATTGTGGAGTAATCACTTCTTTTCAGGACTAATACACAATAGTCTTTAGTCCTATTACAAAATTTCTCTTATTGAATATTACCATGGCAACGATATAGCCAAACTGAAAAGTATCAGTGTCAAAGGCGTAGGTAGTGTTTGTGTATTTGTATTGAGATAAATGAAACTGAAAAATCATTTCCATTAATAAATTAGTATTCAATAAAGTAGAGTATACTACTCGCAATAATGACTATTATTCTCTCGGGATATTGCTCCCTCGCCGCTGACGCGGCTCTGTTCTTAAAAATTCCTCGAGAATAATAGCTATCATTATTGACTCGTGGTATAATTTACTATTACTACTTGCAGATGATGAAAGATTATCTCCCATTATAATTATAAAAACATGTCTTCCCTCCATTTGAAAGTAAAACATTATTGAAAGTACTGTCGCTTATGGAAAAACCAAATGATTTTCAATAAGATTTTACTCTCAAAAGGTGATCTCGAACGATTGTTGTTTCGTCACGACGTTGACGATCTTCTAGATATTCACCCTGAATTAAAACTTCGGATATATCTGTTGGTAATAAAAGCAAACACGCAGGTGTGTCAATTTCTGATGATTTAACAATTTTTTTACGACTTACATAAGGCACAAATTCTTCAAATGATTTTTCTATTGTACAGGGTGTTATTTGAATACGAGGCCAAACTCACAGGGGTGATCCTTTGAGTAATTCTAAAACAAAAAGTTCATATAATCATAGGTACGGTAATGCTTCATTTTCAAGATACAAGGAAGGTCTCATATTTGTAACGTTGTGTTTCATAGAAAAACTTGAAAAAATTAAAAGTAGAAAGTTCGTTATTGCATGTCCATGCAAGTAAACTCCTGTTGTGGATGGTTTACTACTTTATTTAGTTGTACCAAAGACATGCAATAAAATGTTTTTATTCGAAAACAAAGAGAGATACAAAAACGTTGTTTATTAAGAAGTTGTAGTTCCAGTAGCTCAATGCAAAAAAAAGAAAAATTGCAAAAAATTAGTGTTTCATATTTTCTTGATCAAGAATATTGGCTATGTTTTTCAATCCAGTTATGGCCAAATCAGCTCCCTTTTATTCTAATGAATTCTAGGAAAATCTGCTTGAGAATTATCGAGATACTCAGGAAAAAACGATTTTTTTCACAAATGTTGACACCCTGTATCTTGAGAACGAAGAATTACCAGACCTATAATCAAATGAACTTTTTGTCTTAGAATTACTCTGAGATTCGGCCTTTTGGGTTTGGCCACGTACTTGAATAACACCCCGTGTACATATCCTGTTCTTGAAATGAGAATGAAAAAATTCACTCTGGAATACAAGTTTTTCAAGGCATTGATCCCCTCAAATGGAATATAGACTGTTTATTGAGATACACATGAATATCTGCTTTGTTACCAGCCGGAAAACTAATCAATGATCTTGAATATCCCATAGTCATCATTGAAGGACGAGAATTCTGTCTAGCTATCCACATCGACGAATAACCAATCACTGATTATATGTTTGAACTCGCAAAAATCCAGAAAAAACATGTCGTTCAACTTAATTTTCGCATGATTATCATTACCAGTTTTTGCAACATATCCTGTCCGTAATTGTGAATGATGTCAATGTCACTCTAATAACTGAAAAAATCTATGGAAAACCGGAAGTTTTGATAAGGCAAAACTGTCTTGTAATTACGTTGATATCATGAATTACTATGGTGTACGCACATGCAAATTTCCATTTCGATATAAAAACTCGATCAAGCCATCTATTATTAGCGCGGAGATTGCTCTCGATGGAAATAGCCCATGAGAATATCATTAAAAGGTTGAAAAGGTGCGTGTTTCAATACCTGAGACCAAATGGAATTGAATTTTGCCATAGATCGGCGAGGAACAATCGAACCATCATGTAATTCATGCTGAAGCTGAGTGTAATTATCAAAGAGATTGATAAGGAAAAATTAATTCAAGTGTTATTTTTTCAAAAATAAAAGTGGTGGTGTTTGAACTTTTATCCCAACCATGGCATATTTCTGAAAATTGCACCAGCAGTTTTTTTCTTTTCACCAGTTCTAATATACTTTCAATAATCTAAAAACTGAAGAAAAATAATGATTTCACTGGAATTCAAAATCCACTCGAATCTTTTTCATAATCATCTAACTAATTTTCACGCAGTGTAAGATGGAGAATCAAAATACGTATCAAAAGAGAGATCAGAAGGCCTCCTTTCAATTTTTTCATGAATATGTTGAGTTTGTTAGCGAAATACGCATCAGTGCAACTGATATCAGTTTAAGAAATAAAAGAAATAGAGTACAAGTGATTGTTCAGTTTGGTTATAGGTGAGGATTGATGCTTTTGAGAAAATTCTGGATCTGTTATTGGACTTAATATGCTCTCGAATTTTCACTAACCGTTACTATTACCGATCTGTACGGCATATACAACTCTGATTGAAATTTTTTATAATTTGAAATGAAAATAATGGAAATGGCACCTGCTTTTACCTGCTTTGAAGAAGTTGGTTTTTCAAGATATTCGAATGTCTGAAATGCAGTTTCTTTTTGGCGGTAGTTGAGATTGAGCTATAATTATTCATTTGACCTCTTTTACCTGCTTTGAAAATTGGTTTTACTTCTGCAATTTTCATTTTATCTGGAATTATGAAATGGTTTAAAAAAAACAAAAACACGCTTTCGTTAAAAAAATTAACTAAAAAGTACAACATATTTCTTTAATATGAATTTAAAATACTGTAAATAAAAAAAATATTGCAATGTAAAAGAGCATGGGGTGCTTTTTGAGTAATCTATTGACCATTCACCCTACGTTTTTTCTTCACATTGCAATACATTTTCTTATTCACACTATTCCCAATTCAAATTTCAATCATTCACTTAACTTTTCAGTTCATATTTTCCCAAAAGCGTGTTTTTTAGTTGTTTTAGATCTGTTATTGAACTTAATGTTCTCGAATTTTCACTAACCGTTACTATCACCGATCTGTACGGCATATACAACTCTGATTGAAATTTTTCATGATTTGAAATGAAAATAATGGAAATGGCACCTGCTTTCAATTGACACAGAAGGTAAAATTGATTTTTCAAGATATTCGAATAGTCTGAAATGCATTGCTTTCTCAATTATTTTCGAGAATACTGGTAGTATAGAGATTGAGCTATAATTATTCATTTGACCTCTTTTACCTGCTTTGAAAATTGGTTTTACTTTTGCAATTTTCATTTTATCTGGAATTATAAAATGGTTGAGAAAAAAACAAAAACACGTTTTCGTTAAAAAAAAATAACTAAAAAGTACAACATATTTTTTTAATATGAATTGAGAATACTGTGAATAAAAAAAATATTGCAATGTAAAAAAGCATGGGGTGCTTATTGAGTAATCTATTGACCATTCACCCCACGTCTTTTCTTCACATTGCAATATGTTCGGTATTCAGTTATATATTTTATACTTGATGAATTCTCTAATCAAAAAACATTTATACCGTCCTGATTCTGCGAACGTCATCAAGATACATGCGTTACCTTTGTTCGATTTTGTTAATATAACAACAAGATTGTGACATGAAGTCGAATAAAAATACATGTCAAAAATTTCACTTCGATAATTTCATTTTATATACAGTCCAGACAGCTTCCTGTTGACTAACAGGGCATTTTGTACATTAATTTATGGTCCTTCTCCCCGATGTATATGTGGATCGGCTCGGCAGTTTGAGAATTGACGGCAGTTTTGACAAATTTGGCAGTGTGGACTATTCACAATTATTCATTGGCAGCAATTGGGTTACATCGACGTTTATGTAAGCTAAGAAGAATCAACGACAAAACTGTTATCCAAGTTGATTTTTGGCAGTATTACACGTATCCTTTACTGGGCAGCACAGACCGGTGCAGACGTGCAGAGCAGTGATAGACAGTTACGCAAAGGCATCGACGTTGTGTAGAGAACCGACGAGTTCAAGGAGATAAGGTCGTACCAATCTTTACTGATTGATTAGAATTTATCGACAGATCATATATTCTCATTTGTAATTGGGTGTGACAAGTTACAAGTTGTTAAAATGACAGAAGACATAAAAAATCAACTTTCATCTCTTAAATTGAAAAGGGCTCAGATTAGACGAAATCTTACAAATTTCCGAACTTTCATTGAAAGGGTTGACTTTGAAAACTTGTCAGAACTCACTTATAACGACTTGAAGTTTAGATTAGATAAGTTTATGCCAGGATATGATGATTTTTCACTGGTTCAGTTGGATATTTCTTGCGTTTTACAATCTTTGACAGATTTATCGGCCGATGAAAAGGCTCACGAACTAGATGAAAAAAATTATTTTGACGATTATTTTGATTTAATTGCCCGTGCAAAAACTGGAATTGAGAATTATGAAAAAGCTTGTTGCAATCAGAGTCAGAAACATTCAATTTCCGACAGCTCGCAGAAATCGAATAAAACCAAGTCAAATCAGGCAAATAAATCGAATCAGTCAGTCTTGAGATGGTCCCAGGGCCGTTGTAATGATGATAAGGTTTACTCGAATAAGTTACCGCCTTTGAAATTACCATCATTTTCAGGTAAAATTGACAAGTGGCTAGAATTCAAAGACGCCTTTCTGGCAATGGTTGGAAAAGCTCCACCAGTACAGAAATTGCAATATTTACGTAGTTGCTTGAGTGATGAGGCATTAGATTTAACCAGTTCACTACTAATTACTGACAAAAATTGGAATGTAGCTTGGTCACTTTTGACAGAACGTTATGAGAATAACCGATTAGTTGTTGACACATATATTCAAGGGCTTTTAGATGCTCCAGTATTGTCAAGGGAATCATATAGTGATTTAAGAAAACTTTTTGACACATTCAATCGTAATGTTAGGTCGCTAGAAGCATTAAATCAACCGACTGACAAGTGGGACATGCTATTAATAGCGATTTTGGTAAATAAATTTGACAATCAGACTAGGAAGGAGTGGGAGGCATACAAAATAAAGGACACATTCTCGACGTGGAATGAGTTACACGAATTTCTTAAAAACAAATGTGCTTTACTTGAAAAGTTAGAGTTAACTAGGCATCAGAAATTAGCAGTTAAAGGACAGACAGTTCACATGACAGACAAAAAGGACTTCAAACAGACAAATAAACATCACCGTTCTTTCGCGACGACAAACCAACCGAGAACATTTTCCTGTTACTATTGCAAAGCAGACCACTCGATATTCCTATGCGATATTTTCAAAAAACTCTCAATCGATGATAGGAATTCAGAAATAAGAAAATTGAAACTCTGTCTGAATTGTTTCAATCCGAATCATATGGTACAGGATTGTCAAAAATCAGGTTGTAGAATTTGTAGTCGAAGGCATAATTCTTTATTACATCGTTACAAACAAACCAACGACGATATCAAACCTCGTGCTTCCACACATGAAGGGAGTACGAACGCGGTGGCAATTCGCGAAGTGGATACAGAAAATTATGTGGCGTCTACTTCGACGAGCTTACTCACGAGAGGTAGAGACCATCGTGAATCGTATGGTACTGCTAAACTTTCGGAGGTTGTAGATCTCAATTCTGTTCAAATCGCTGATGGTTCGGGAAATGAATTAGACTCATTTTCAGGGCTCACTCGACAAACAACTTATTCCCTCCTTTCTACGGCATTAGTGAATGTAATCGGCGCTGATAATGATTTATATCAGGCTAGAGTTTTGATAGATTCAGGAAGCCAAAGTAACTTTGTTTCCGAAAATTTTTCAAAGAAAATAGGAGCGAAATTTGTTTCGACTAATTTTGACATATCAAGCGTTGGCAATTCTAATAATATTTCAATTAAATACCAAACAAAAGTAACCATTCATTCAAGAACCGATGATTATAGCAGAGAATTGTCGTGCTTGGTTTTAAAACAAGTAACAAGTTCGCTTCCTCTCGTTTCTTTTAGTGCTAAATCAGTTAAAATTCCTAAAGGCATTCCATTGGCAGATCCGACTTTCAATATTTCACAAGATATTGACATTTTAATAGGCGTGGATGCTTTCTACGATATTCTACTTATGGAACAGATCAAAACCAATGGTCGAGTAATTTTTCAAAAGACTCAGTTGGGGTGGGTTATAGGTGGTGAATTGACATTTCCTAAAATTTCTAGACATTTCACTTGTAATTTGGTGACTGATGATGACATGCTCAATCAGACATTACTGAAATTTTGGGAGATTGAGGAGCCTGCTGTTCCCAACATTATCGACGATTATTGCGAGAAACATTTTTTGAGTACGTTCGAAAAAGATATGACAGGAAGATTTGTAGTTCAGATTCCGTTCAAAGATAATTTATCAGCATTAGGTGACTCGAAAAGACATGCTTTACGTAGCTTGAATTACTTGAAGAGAAAATTTGAAAAAAATCCAGACCTGAAACACGAATATTTTGAATTCATTTCAGAATTTGAGAGTCTCGGTCACATGACACAGTTGACAAATGAAGACTGGCGCGACAGTAAGGACAATGAAAGTTATTATCTACCTCATCATGCGATTATTAAAGAGTCGAGTTTGACATGTCGTTTGAGGGTTGTTTTCAATGCCTCTAGTAAGACTTCAAGCGGACTCAGTCTCAATGATGTACAGTTTGTAGGACTGACTACTCAAAATGACTTATTTTCTATTTTGACCAGGTTTCGCAAGCATAAATATGTGCTGAACGCAGACGTTTCGAAAATGTTTCGTCAGATTTGGATACATCCTAAGCATCGAAGTTATCAACGTATATTATGGCCGGCAGATACAGGAGATATTATTTGTTATGAACTAAATACGGTAGTATATGGTATGGCATCTAGTCCATTCTTGGCAGTACGTTGTCTACATCAAGTAGCTAGTGAATTCGAGAATGAGTTTCCATCAGCTGCGAGAATTATTAGAAATGATATGTATATGGATGACCTTCTGACAGGCACAAATGACGAGACTGAATTACTGACACTCCAAAGAGATGTATCAAATATTTTAGCAAGTGTAGGTTTCGATTTGAGGAAGTGGTTATCCAATAAGAGAGATTTTTCTGACAGTTTTCTAATAAATGATAATTCTCATGCTAATATTTTACCGTTAGGAGAGAGTGAGCAAAGCAAAACGTTAGGTTTATACTGGAACGCGTATACTGATACTGTTCAGTACCGAATACGAGATTTTTCAAAACAGCTTGCTATAACTAAGCGTAAGATATTATCAATCTCGAGTCAGATTTTTGATCCGTTAGGTTTAGTTCAACCAGTTATTATTGTTGCTAAGCTAATCATTCAGAGTTTATGGAAAGAAAAATCTGATTGGGACTCTGAAGTTCCGGAAACTATACTTGACAAATGGAACAAATATTGTTTAGATATGAAATATCTCAATGACCTGAAAATTCCCAGATTTATTCTTTTTGAAAATTCCAATCGTGTGGAGTTACATGCATTTTCTGACGCTTCGGAAAAGGCCCATGGTGTAGCTATTTATATACGTTGTATTAGCAACAGTGACAGTTTTTCCTCTCATTTACTCTGTGCAAAAAGCAAGGTTGCTCCGACGAAACAACCGACTCTTCCTAGATTAGAACTGACAGCTGCATTGACATCTGCTAGACTGACAAAAAAGGTATTGAATTCAATTGACATAAATTTTGATGGAATTTATTATTGGAGCGATTCCACCATAACTTTATGTTGGATCAAGGGTAGCCCTGACAGTTTTAAAACATTCGTGAAAAATCGAGTTATCGAGATTCAATCCTTGTCAAATCCAAATAATTGGTTCCACGTTCGATCAGAGGACAATCCAGCTGACTTGGTGTCACGTGGTACCACTGCTATGAGCTTATTCTCCAATGATTTGTGGTTCCATGGTCCATATTGGCTGAGAACCGGTGAATTACCATTAACCACTGTAGACGAAGGCTCAGTGATAGCTTTGCCTGAGCAACGAGTTGTAGTCAATTTTGCGATCTTCAGGAATGTTTTAGAATTCGATATGTTTTTACGTTTTTCATCACTATCCAAAGTAACTCGAATTTTGGGCTATTGTTATCGATTTATTAATAATACGAGAACTAAAAGATCAGGGGTGAATAAGATAATCAGTGGTAATTTGACTGCACAGGAATTGAAAGCGTCACTTCAAAACCTGATAAGAATTCCTCAAATTCAATCTTTTAGACAAGATTATCTTAATCTACTCAACAAGCGACCACTGAGTAAAGATAGTTCTATTCTTTCTTTAAATCCATTCATGGATAAAGACAATCTCATTAGGGTTGGTGGCAGGATCCAGAATGCTAAAATTGAATATGATAAGAAATTTCCTATTGTCTTACACAATAAACATAAGCTGACTAAATTGATATTCCAGTATCATCATAAAATTTTATTGCATTGTGGACCACAGCAACTATTATATAATGTTAGACAACAGTATTGGGCGATATCAGGTCGTAGCCTTGCACGATCAGTTGTGCATCGATGTCTTGTTTGCTTTAAAGTGAAACCCAAGACACTTGATTATTTGATGGGTAATTTACCTCACTATCGAGTCAACAAGTTTTTTCCATTTGCACATACCGGCTGTGACTATGCAGGCCCATTCTTCCTTAAGGATCGCAAGACTCGAAACCCTAAAATAATTAAAGCTTATGTTGCTCTCTTCATCTGTATGACAGTTAAGGCGATACACCTCGAACTTGTGACAGAGTTAACGAGTGATGCATTTTTAGCAACTTTCAAACGTTTTATTTGCAGGCGAGGTAAACCTACTGATTTTTATAGCGACAATGGGACTACTTTCGTAGGAGCAAGTTCAGAAATTGCAAAATTTCTGCAAACAAACTGTGTGGAAATTGAAAGTAAAATTGTGTCTGAGGGCATTAATTTTCATTTCATACCTCCTAGAGCACCAAATTTTGGTGGGCTTTGGGAAAGTGGGGTAAAAAGTTGCAAATCACATTTAAAGAAAGTCATTGGTAATACCCGATTACACTATGAAGATTTTATGACTGTCTTAGTACAAATCGAAGGCGTACTAAATTCTAGACCTATTTCTCCAATGTCATCGAACGTCGACGATTACACTCCTCTAAGTCCTGGACATTTTCTGATAGGCAGACCTATTACCTCGATACCTGAACCTTGTTTCACTCAAGTACCCGAAAATCGCTTATCACAGTTCGAAAGACTCCAGCAGATTATGCAGCATTTTTGGCAACGATGGCGTAAAGAATATATATCTGAGTTACAATCGAGGCAAAAATGGTTCCAAGATGGTCATACAAAACTCAAGACAGGTGATCTAGTACTGGTCAAGGAGGACAATCTTCCCCCCTTAAAATGGAAGACTGCCAGAGTTTTGGATATTCACCCTGGAACTGATAACATTACGCGGGTAGTGACTATTAAGTTTAGTGATGGTTCAACTACTAAACGTGCACTTTCTAAATTGTGTTTACTTCCCATAGATAATGACAATTGGTGACATTCGTGTGCCGAGTTTCAACACGGATTCAATCAGTTGAAATTATAATTTCAAGGCGGCCGGGATGTTCGGTATTCAGTTATATATTTTATACTTGATGAATTCTCTAATCAAAAAACATTTATACCGTCCTGATTCTGCGAACGTCATCAAGATACATGCGTTACCTTTGTTCGATTTTGTTAATATAACAACAAGATTGTGACATGAAGTCGAATAAAAATACATGTCAAAAATTTCACTTCGATAATTTCATTTTATATACAGTCCAGACAGCTTCCTGTTGACTAACAGGGCATTTTGTACACAATACATTTTTTTATTCACACTATTCTCAATTCAAATTTCAATCATTCACTCAACTTTTCAGTTCATATTTTCCCAAAAGTGTGTTTTTTAGTTGTTTTAGATCTGTTATTGGACTTAATGCTCTCGAATTTCCACTAACCGTTACTATTACCGATCTGTACGGCATATACAACTCTGATTGAAATATTTTATAATTTGAAATGAAAATATATATATTCAACGGACAGTTTCAAACTACAACTCCTGATTGCCTTCATCGTCGATAGAACTCAATAATCAATTGGTAATTAACTGAACTTCGATTTGACAAAGACCCATTCTCTTCGGAACCATAAACAGGACGTTTCATTTCCCATGAAAATTCGCAATGATGGCCCTCACTTTCTTGATTAGTTTCATTTCTTGTTGATGTCGAAGTGAATTACTTCTCCCAAGGTCAAGCTATCAAATACACTCCCACTGAAGTTGATGAACCTATTTGATCATTTTGAAATTTCACGGTCATCGAATCTCAATCCGAAATGGAAACTGTTTACTCCAGGAACTATAGTCTAAAAAAATTATCAGAGTGACAAAAAGTGACGTGAGTTTGTTCTGTTTTGGAAATGATCAGGAAGGTGTGTCTCCTGAGTCGAGTGTAAATTTTAGTTATCGTGGCTAAGAGGAAGATTATGCCGCCATTTTGGGGATATAGGCTGATCATTCAAGTGTGCCACTTGCCACTATCAGAATCTCGGGAAGAGTAAAATATATCAACTTGGTATGTAAGTTTGTAACGGAAACTTTGAACGCGGTTTAATTTGATTAATTTGATTTTTGTATTATTATCAAGCACCGATGAAAGTTCAATAAGATGAACGAATCGTCCCGATATCCTTACAAGGACCTTCAGAATCAACGATTTGTCTAACGACCTTGAGTATAAAATTTTTGACGGAGCCAGTTTGCATTTCTTTGGAAAAAAACGCTTTTATGAAAAATCCAACTGAAAATTGAAACAAATAATTTTTATTTTTTTATTTATTTTATTTTCCCAAGAAATATATAAGTTTATGATAGGGGAAAAAACAATTTTTTTTTTGATAAAACTAAACATTTCTTAGAAATATATCAATATTAAAAAAAATCATGATAATAAATGATATTTCAATTCTACCTTAAATCTTAGTTTACCATAAGTTTTTATTAATTTTGGTAGTTCATCATTTTATAATGTAATATTCCTTTGAAATGAATTGATTGCTGTCCCACATTTGTTTTCATTCTCATAGTTGCCAAATTATCTGAATCCCTTGTTGAATGATTATGTTGATCATTAATAGGAATAAAAACCGAATTTGAGAGTTTCCAATTAATTTTTCGATATGAATTTAGAATACTGTGAATAAAAAAAATATTGTAATGTAAAAAAGCATGAGGTGCTTTTTGAGTAATCTATTGACCATTCACCCCACCCTTTTTTTTTTCACATTGCAATACATTTTTTTATTCACACTATTCTCAATTCAAATTTTAATCATTCACTCAACTTTTCAGTTCATATTTTCACAAAAGCGTGTTTTTCAGATGTTTTAAAAAATTAATAATTTTTAAGTTTTTTTAGCGTATTTTTCATAAAATCGTGTTTTTTCAAATAGTCATTTTATTAAGTGCTTTTATTTTCCAAAGAACGGGATTTTATGTCATATCAAATATAATGTCCATTTTACCCTTCGTCTCCAGATTTGGAATCTATTACTGCAATCCATAGTTTAGAAAAGCCGCTCAAGAAACTTTTATTTCCATATAGTAATTGCATTATTAGAAATTTATACTCAAGAAGCAACTTCTAATCATTTCCGAATGAAAACTTAATTTTTTGCCACTCGAAACCCTATATTTCCCGGAGTAAATTCTCAATTCGCGATGGGGACTGTTAACGTTTCAGCCGCCGCTACGAAATCGGAGAGCAAGTGGGCCAAACATGGTATTGAAAGTGAAAATTTTGCAAGTGTGCCGTGCCATACAAAGAGATGATCCCTTATTATGCAAGAAAAAGTAAAAGTTGAAGTGCTAGTCACACCGCTTTTGGTTTTTAATGCGTTTTGAAGACAAACACTTGTTGAGATGAGTGATGGAATCTCGGGCAATGTGGTTTGCATTTTTTCCCATTTATCCTTAGGTTATAAACCCCCTTTTCCCCCAGTTGGAAAAGTTGAAAACTAGGTAGCTTTTGCTGCATGTTATAACAATTGCAAAAATGCTAGAAAATTCGAAAAAGTAAATGAAGGAGGAGATTGGTGTATGGAAAAAATAATAAATGAAACATTCATACCTTTTCGAGTAGTTTTCAAAAAGTTTGAACACATTTCGCCTGAAGAGGATAGTGATTAGAGCGACGTTACCTGAATCTCCTCATTTCATTTTCGTTTTGATGACCCGTTTTCAATTTTTTCATGTTTTGAATTTTGACATGAATACTCATTCCATGACATGTTTATTAACATATTCTTTATTGCTGGATTACAATTGATTTTTATGGTATTCTGTGTATTTTTTAAAAATTTTGATTTCTTGAAACTTTTTTGACCATTCCAATATTTTGCAACCTTATAAATAATATTGGTTTTTTTTGGGTGGAAAGCTACCAATTCCTTAGAAACAAAGGCGGGTTGATCTCGAAGTGGATTCATTGAGTATCATTTCTATGCTCGGACAAAAAACGAAACTTTTTTTGAAGTATATGTGGTGGTAAAACTGTTTCTTTATCGCATCACTACGATCATAGATGAATATTGCATGAGAGAGATCCTGAATCTTTGACTGATTTCCATGATGAAATTCTGCTTTTGAAATGAATTTTGTAAATCGAAATTGTTTTCATGCGTTAAATGCCGAGGGACTCAAGATAAGAGTTCACAACCTGTACCTGTACCGGATACTTCTATCAAAGATTCGGCTGTCTTTGAAATTGTTAGGATTTCGTTGGAGGAACAGTTCCTCGTGATCATTAATGAAAAGGTTCACAAAATAAGAAAACAATATATGGATATATCGACATATATTCGATATTGGAACAAAGTTTTTAAAACATATCGGTAATTATTCTGTCCTCAATTGATGTCACTTCGCAATTCCTAGTTTTTCATACGAAATCAGTAATCGTGAATTATCACAAATCAACTTTAGAATACCTGAATAAACCCACACATTACGCCAGGGCGACGAATTGAATTGTGAAGTTGGAATGGAATAGATGTGGTAACGTAGAGTTATGTTCGAGGCGTCATCACATTGTCATCAAGAGAAAAATCATTGCATTTGAGTAAGAAAAGACCTAGTTGAAACTTGGTTAAAGTAGAAATCTATTTGGAAGAATACTGAAAGTTTACTGTTTTCATGTGAAATCAGATTCGTATATGAAACTTACCATGCAAAGAGTTCTTGACGTGATTTTCTGGTATAGACATTCACGAAATATCAATATTCCAGTTTTTAATTATATAATATTTTTTAGTAATGATCCATAATCGATATTGCTTTACCGATATTGATATAATATCAGTTCAAAAACGATATGTTATCACTGTTGAAATTACAGTACCGCTTGTAGGATATTATTCGAAAATCACGATTTGAATATTCATATTTTAGGGTGGAAATACCATATTCAAGCAATATCAGAATTAACATGTCTATATTGCAGTATCATGCTATCATGCCACCTGAATTGATGATCCAATATTCTCTCCCAATCAATATTTGACAATATTTTCATCTCCAAACAGTTGAATTGATATTATTAACCAGATATAGTTATTCTGATATCAGTGGCAAGCTATCAAATCCATATAATATCCACATTGCACCCTACAATATGCAGTTGGAATTTGTTTTCAATATTGAACCAATATTCATATTGAAATATCGTTTTTTCAATATCAATCCATAGTTCAACGTCAATTTTCCTCTTATGATATATCTCGAACCATTCTGAAATCTGGGTTCAGCCAATATGATGTCCTACATGGGTATTCGCTCTCATGAACCTTGTCAAGACGAAGCCGCAACTCTACCTCGACGTTTATTAGAGAGTGCGAGTGCACGGGTTCGGGCGTGGTTCTCTGTTGCAGTACCACTACATGAACATTCGTTACTCTGCGGGTACGTGTTTTCTTTCGCTAGACCGTATTTCCTGGTAACGTGTTCAGATTTATATCGATTTCAGAATTTATGATCCGATCGTGTGCTCTACTAGAATTCGTGCTAGATGTGGAATTTGTACTTGGCTGCGCTGTCGGTGGTACCCCGTACTCAAGGAGAATCGTCGACATGAAATACTGGAGAAGAAAAAACGGCTTAAAATTGTGTTCTAGTGGTATGAGCAAAATATTGTTACGACCGGGTTGTTGAATATTTGGTGAATGCGCAGGGTCATTTTTTTCGTCTGAATTCGACAGGCCGGTGTTTTCCGATGACAACATCGTTACAGTTACTGGGCAAACCATGGATGAAATTTGGTAGATGTATTCACATCTTGGTACGAGCTCAATCGTCCGGATACTTCTGAATCTGAATTAGTATTAAGAATAAGAATATGCATGTAGAACCGTTGACACGTTCTGGCATTCTATAGGGCAAAGCCGGGTGTGAATACACTTCGAAGAAACATTACAAATGCAGCCATATACAAAGAGATTAGTGGCAACATTCGCATACTGAACAGATAGATGGTCGTTAATTTTCATACTTCATCGGACACTGAACAAATATATCATTTATTTTAATGAGTGTTTTTATCATCTGATTCATGCTTATTAAGGTTTGAAGGTCATGTCCTTATACTTACAGATTTCAAAGAAACCTTGCATGGGGATGAAAGGTATGTTCTTATCGATATTCATATGCAATATGCACTGCCTAACAGAATTTTTGAGCAGATAATGTTTAACTTGAGGTTGAACTGTAACATTTTTCTGACACAGAAAAGTGGACATAACTTTGGGAATTCCTTCCTTTTTTCTCAACTCCCACAGCTTCGTTGTTGTACTGTTTGTGAGACTTTAAAGAAGCGGATGTATAGAGGGTATAACTCATATATTTTGTGACCGATTCTGGTTGACAGCGTTATCTGAAGAGTGGTAGTGGTCGAACCGATTTGAAATAAAATGAAAAAGCATTATTATTTTCCTCGGCTGTCATCAAATTTTGTGTTCTTTTGAATTGTTTTTGATATTCTCGGTTTCTTGTTGATTTATTCCCAACTTCACTAATTGATTCAATTACTTCGATATATATCTATGGAAAAACATAGTGATATTCACAATTACGATACCAGACAAAAAAACTCATTGATATTGCCCAAATATAAATACGATTCGAATAGAAAAGGGTCCTTGTATACTGGTATGGAAATTTTTAATCACATTCCCAAAACGATACAAGGAATAGACCAGTTCAATGTATTCAAGAAAAAGTTGCGTGGACTGCTGCAATCCCACGTTTTTTATCATATAGATGAATTCTTTAACACCAATTTTACTGGAAAGTAGGTACGTCTCATTGTTATCTGTAAATTTTTTGTGTTATGTAGTCAGCATAAAAAACTAAAAAGCGCTTCCCGACACCTTACAAAGGTTCTCCATAACTGTATTGATTTATTGTATGTTATTTATTATTTCACTTTTCAACATTTAATAATGAACCAATTTTCGTTTTCAAATTATTATTTCGACTTTGTTTTTATTTTCCTTCATGGCAGTAAAAATTGTACAGGATTGGTCAAAACTAAAATACATGAGAAATACATATTTGCACAAAAATATACATTGAGCAAAAACATATCGTATACAACACTACATATATTTCGTGTTCTTTTTCAGAATGTTCTATAAATTCTTTCTCTTTTCCAAAGATAAGTTTCTCTTTTTCACTGATTTATTCTTTCAATAATTCTCCATTGGTGCCACATATTCTATTCCATTTATTTCATAATTTCGATTCTTTTATTTTCATTTTGTAAAGTCTCTTACTTTTATGTGGAACCGTTTTATTTTTAAGACAGGTTTCAAAGATGGTCAAACGGAGGAGTTTCGATTATTATCAATTTTTTTTATCTTGTTGAATAGTTTTTCGAGTGCACCCAGAGGGAATTTGAAATGAAATTTGATCGATTGCTGAGTTAGTTATTAATGATGTTTAGAAACAAATCTCAAATAGAATGAATGAACTAAAACCGAGGAACGGAGGTTGTATTCGGGTTCACAACAAAAACAGTTCAGGAACGGTTCGAAATAGTTGGACTGTTGAGGCGTGAAGGGTTTGTCGCGAATATATCTACATTAATTGGGTGGGTGACTATTTTTGACTGTCCTAGAACAGTACTTGTTGCGAACCCGAATACGGCTGGAATGTATAGCATCGGAACCAAAAAATGTAAAAAACAACATCAGAGCATGCCTAATGTCATATAATATACAGGCTGCTACAAACATACAATGAAACATTGGAAATTGATAATAGATAATTCTATTATTCGGAATACCTTTAGATATCCTCATTTTTTCAGGGATTATTGATTTCAGGATATTATCGAAAAATCGAGGGGAAAGTAAAAAACTAATTTTGCTGTGTTGTATTCTACACAAAAAGTTCAATTTAGAAGACATCAGTTATTCGTTTCATTATTGTATGAATTGAAGGTGGGAAGCAAAAATAAAATGCTTTCGAATCAAATGAAATATCTCGAAGCTAATGGAATATTTATGTAATCTAACACGGCTGGTATCACAGGTGGCTGCATCATGCGTTACATTGTTGCAATGTACTGAATAACTTTAACTTATTGCTGCACTTTTACGGCGGTCATTGTATGTATTCGAATGGCCGTTTGAATCCGTTTGACACGTTCAATGGGAAGATAAGAACATAAAGTATAACAAAGTATATTCAGTGCACTAACGAGCCTCTGCGGACAGAAAAGTTGTTTTTCAAATGTTTCATTCGATGCACGTCTGGGTATTCCTGCTGATGCGAACTTCGGCTAATCGCATATTTGCTAATGTTGTTTCAGTGCAATTGGTGAGATTCCACGTTCTTTCCGTGAATAATAAATCTATTCGCGGAGAATATTTTCCACTTAATTGGTGGACAAGGTTATGTCCTCATTTGAATCTGGAAATAGATAGGTGTGTCATATTATATCTTCGTAGTTTTTTTGACTTCTCAACCTACCTCAATCTGAAAAAATGAAAATTAATTTTGTAATCGGAAAGAGAATATTTGTGAAAGATTTTTGGAAACGAAACGTCAGGTAAAAGTATTTCGATAAATGTTGGTTGTATTGTATTTATAAGCGAATTTGAGAAATACGAGAAGTTGCTGACACTTGTATAGATTCCAATAATAATTTTAATTTTTCACGATTGTGGTAGGGTAAGAACCAAAAACAACTACGAAGAAAGAATTCATCCACCACAAAATAATAACATTAAAACAGTAATTATATTATAATAATACATGCCAAACAAAAATTATCGCCTCACCAATACCTATCGATTCTCTGTTTTTTTAGTATTATTATAGTAGACATATATCATTTACATACTCAATAAATTATAAAGGACCTGAAATATTCCCTTGTAGACTTACCTACATTTTTACTCACAATTTTATTAGATACTCTATTAGGCTATTGAACCCCTATTATTATAATATTGTATTCACTGTTGATACTATGATCTTAACACCTGAATTGTATATATCTTTTTGAATCGTAGGGGTTTGTGTGGGGAATTTTCAATGCAGTATTTCTATAGTCTCGTGAGCTGTGAGATATAACCATCTTTTTTATTCAAAGGATTGTCATGTTTTACTCTCAAATCTGATCATGCTTTATGATTAATGACAATCAAATGGGATACATTGTAGTATTTTTTGTCAAAGGTTAATTTAAAAGATCGATATTTTTGGTAATGTGAAAAGAAGCACGAACTAAGAAATTATAACTCATTTGAGAATCTTTTCACAGTTTCACCTTGAATTGGATTAGACATGCATGTTGTTAAGACAAACATATCGCAACTGGTAGGATAAATCAGAGAAAATATACTTCCTTGAGCTTGAACTGTATTGCCTAACCTGCATTGAACTCAATCAAGTCATTGCAGTTCCATTTTCTTATTTTCAAAAACTATATTTCAATTTTGAATTTTGTTAAAGTCTATTCAATAACTTTCTTAGTTTTCTCGTGTTCATTTGTTTTTTGTGGTATGTTTTTGACATCATGGATATTCATTGTTTTCCTTTTCGTTTCTCTCTAATACGATTTTGTTTTATATTTCATTCCATAGATTCCAAAAATTCTATTTGCTTATTGAATTTTTTCGTCAAGTTTCTTCATTCAGTTCCGAATTATTTAGTTCGTTTTAACAGGTTCCATAGGATTTATGCTTCGTTCATAGGCTACTTCACTTCAATTTCAAAAAAGTTCTAACAGTGCTTATCAACGAAGGCGTTCAAACACAAAAGATCAAAGTGAAAGTGTCTTGTATGAAGGCCTTCATTCATTAGCATTGTGACAAATTTCTTGAAGTGAAAAATCGATAAAAATTGGAAAATATTTCAGAAAGTGAAAGTTCAAACTACTACCACTCAGCAGAGAACAAACGAACGACGATCTTTCACCATGAAGATGATTGTATTGTGACTGAAATTTTTTCTTGAAATGAATTCGTTTCCTGAAATTGTAGTGGAATTATGGCCCAAATCCCCTGAATTTAGTTCATTGGATCATCAACACTATTGTCACATGTTCCAGCATTGTTTTCAAGTCTTATAGGGAAGTGTGGTTGGGAAAACGGTAATTTTCACTCCTGTATAATGATTAAACTATAAATTTTCTAGAAATGTTATCGATACTGCTGCCGGGATATAACGGAGCCTAGATGGAAAACAACGTTACATATCATCATGAACGTTGGCGCAAAATACCATTAAACACCGATTGTTTCAACTACGATAAGTGTTGAACCAACTATTCACACTCCACGTTGATAAATTACGTTTTATGTATATTCGCTACAAATTTTATTTCCCATGGCGATTTAGTACTCTCCATTGAAAGATTGGTGGAGGTATGGTCGAATGAGTGGGCGTAAATAACCGTATTCCAAATTGGTGAGTGAATTTCACGAGGAGTTAACTCGCAGATTGAAAGCCATTTTGGTAGCTATATAGAAGGAATTGCGACCAACTGCCAGAACATAATCGTTTCCAGAACTTTGATCTGTAGTAGGGAGGGCGAGGCCAGAAAATAATATATTTTACTAAATTTTGGTAACTGCAGAAGTGGTTTACTAGGGAAAATAAAGAGATCTTAGCGATTTTCGGTCAACTCTGGGTGGGAGGAACTTGATGCTCCTAGGTGATGTAATGGGTCTGATCTATGAAAATGCGAGATATTGATAATTCTATGGAACAATGGTTGATTCACTTATAACCTTATCAGACTGAGAGCTCGTGAATCCTTTCGATAACGGTCTTTCTGTAAGCTAGACACTTTTTATTGATGGTTCATCGACTTGTCAGGCAGCAACCGTGTACTTCAAACCACGAAATCAGGAATTGCAACGCTCTTTTGGACAAACTTATACAGCATTTTATGGACTGGAGCTGAGGTTATACATAGGGAAGTCGCACCGGATCAAAAGGAAATTCGGAGAAGCTCATCCAAAAGATAGACCTACTTCGACTCGACGAACGAGAACCTCGCGCCAATAGACCCATTTCCTTCTGAAAGCAATCAACGTGTCTCATTAGCAGCACCTCTCCTTCTCCCACCATTGGGATTTTGAGTCATTACAACCGACCATATCTCGAAATGTTGGTTTCAATATTTGTTCATATTGATTCATGTCTCTCCATTTGAATTTGTTTGATTTCACTAATTCATAATCAATATCTTGTTTTTTTTTAGTTTTTTTTATCATTTAAAAATTTTAATTTTCATTCTCTGACCAAAATCCATTTGTTGTTTGGATTTTACTGCCATTTTTGTTTCAATTTTTCCGGTCCATTCATTTGACAGGATTTTTTTCTTATTTGCATTTCGATTACGTTCTGCTCATTCATTTTGAAAATTTGAGAGTTATACATTTGATTGATTCACCGTATAACTCAATTGCATTATTTTTGTCAAAGATTGAATAATTATGATATATTTTCGAATATGTAAACAATTTCAATACCAAAGGAATGAACTTCCTCTTAGACATTTATGCCTCAAAATCTTGAAATCGGTCTAAGCTAGACTTATATTAGTCCCAGACGTGTTTGGCTGAGATAGTTCGCAATAGTCTTGAGCTGCCATCTGATTCAGAGTTTGCATCCAGGTTCCGAACACCCAATATAGAGATCCTTGTATTCAATTCGACTTTCCGAACGATATCTACTATAGTGTGAGTTATTTTCCATCCGGTCGATTGCATCTGCGCTAATTCGTCGAAAAACGATGACTATTGTTATTCGTTTGACTGGAGCGGTTATCGCATCTTTATCATAAACGTTCCTACGAACGAGTATCTCGAATACATGGTTTCGGTAATGTCACGTGCGCTTTATGAAACAAAGCCTTTTGTATTTCCATGACTTGCTGGATCTTGCTGAATCTGTGTTGGCTCTATGTTGAGACGTTGAGGTCGAATGGTCTTATGTTATGGAAGACTTATCAGGAAGACCGCCTATATAGCGCTTATTGAAAAAATCCGGCTGGAATTTGCTTACAAATGGGCAAAAATATGTCGCTGATTAGAGGTCTTGGAGATATAGGATTTATTTTATCAATACCAGTGAAACTGAAAAATGAAGTAACCCATGCAAATAAAAAAATATATTTAAAATTGTTAAATCAAATGATAAATGAATTAATTATAATAATTATGTCAATAGTGTTATTATTTTGTTAGATATCTTGATTTCTCGTTAGGATATTGACGATTTGCTGAATTGCTCCGATTTGTAATGAATATTTTGATTATTCTCTTTATCGATGATCATGAATATTTGA
This sequence comes from Zygogramma bicolorata, assembly GCA_032362365.1. Taxonomy (NCBI): domain Eukaryota; kingdom Metazoa; phylum Arthropoda; class Insecta; order Coleoptera; family Chrysomelidae; genus Zygogramma; species Zygogramma bicolorata. The sequence continues at coordinate 112,116 of JAVJAQ010000857.1, read as the reverse complement.
AATCTGATTGAAAGCGGTTCATAAATCTCAAGAAAATTATTGGACAATGATTGAGGGTCACCCGGTTCTTTGACTTCAAGAGAAAATTTTCTAAATGGCGAATCATGTATGCATTAAATTGTTTCCGTTATCAGAGTTCATAGCGATTTCTTTGTGGAACTTTTGGTTGTTCCACAACATACATCAATTACTGAATTCTATACTATTATTATAATGAGGTGAAGCTTCTACCTTTGTTGCTTTGTTTGTAGGGGGTAATTCTCGGAAATAGAAAGCTACACTATTCAGGATTCATAAAGGATATATTTTATTATGACTGAAAAAAAAATCAGTGAAAAATAATAGTATATATAAATCAAGTCGAAAAAACGCGGAAGTGCGCTGACAAAACGGTTCGGTTCGACGGCTACGCGGACGAAGTCGCGGGCAACAGCTAGTTTGGAATGAATTGAAATTAAATGCATCGCTCCTGTATTCAATCGCTGGCGTCAAGACCCCAGTTTAGAGACGAGATCTGAGTATATTAACGCAAGAAATAGGTATAGTGCAACAATTGAAGCTGCTAAAGAAGTACATAATCAGAATATCCGTTCAAAACTTGTTGAATGTTCAAACGGTTCTCTTTCGTTTTGATCATTTCCTGAAGCTGTCGCCAAAAATTTAACTTTCAGTTCATTTCCCCCTTTAACCAAAGAGGATGGATCACAAGCCACCACTGCCCAACAAAAAGCAGATATATTTGCAAAAATGTTTGCTGGAAATTCCACTCTGGACTTTTCGGGGAAAGATCCTCCGAATATCACGCCTGTCGACAGTCATATGCCTGAGATAATTCTGCACCAACAAAATATAAGAAATATATTAATGGACCTGAAGACGAATTAAGCTTGCGGATCTGATGGAATCCCAGCAATTGTTCTGAAAGTATGTGCCCCCAAATTGACACCAGCACTTTGCAAATTATTCAACCTTTCATATAACCTGGGGATTTTTCCTAAGACCTGGAGGACATCAAGAGTTCAGCTAGTTCCTAAAAAAGGGAAGAAAATATATTGTTATTGAAGATCAATTGCACTGCTTTCTATCATTTCCAAAGTCATGGAAAAAGCAATCAATATGAAGCTCATCAAATATCTAGAGAAATCAGGAATAATTAATGATCGACAATACGGATTTCGCCATCAAAGATCAACCAGTGACTTCTTGGCTTATGTTTCTCATATTTGGCAGCATTCAATCGAGAAATTGGAGAAACGATAGCTGTTGCACTCGATATTCCGAAAGCGTTTCATCGAGTTTGACATTGGGGTCTCCTTTCTGAACCGCCGTCTTATGGTTTGCCTCCTCAGTTGTGTGCTTTGTTGAAGAGTTACTTGTCTGATAGGTCTCCATATGATGGATGGAGTATCATCTGATATTCTCCCAATAAATACAGGTGTTTCACAGGGTTCAGTTCTGGGTCCCACTTTGTTTCTGCTCCATATCAATGATTTGCTTTAGAAAACATCTTGTTCAATACATAGTTTTGCAGACGACGGTACTCTTCATGCCAGTTTCTCTTCCAGATTCCCCATGACAGCTCAAGAAACAAAAAATCAAACAAACATTCACGTCAGTAAAATTAATGACGACTTGGTAAAAATAATAGAATGGGGTAACATGAACTTGGTGAGATTCAATGCTACAAAAACCCAGGCAAGTCTATTCTCAAGAAAAAACGATCTGTCATCATCTAATATTCAGATGTCAGGAGTAACTATTTCTACAAAATCAAGTATTTCGATGCTAGGAATTACGATCATTGATAATCTCTCATGGGAAAACCATGTGAGATCGATCGCTGAAAGTGCTTCCCAGAAACTTGAATTTCTATTTCGTGCGAAGCGATACTTCATTTCTCGTCAGCTTCTAATGATCTACAAAGCTCAGATACGACCTGTCATGGAATACAGGTCTCATGTGTGGAGTTTGGCACCAAAACATTCATTGAGGATTCTCGATTCTTTTCAGAGAAAGGCAATTCGTCTTGTTAGTGATTCTTCGCTCACAGACTCGCTCATTTCATTGGAACATCTTAGTCTTTTTTTTATAGATACTTCCATTGTCGATGCTCATCCGAATTATTATCAATCGTTCCCCCCTTGGCAATATCTACGCGGATGACTCGACGAGTACAGAATTCCCACCCCTTCGTTGTGAATTTGGAAACCTGTCGAACCTCTCTTGCTCAGGGATCTTTTTTCAATAGAACAGCTGGAACTGGACTGGAACTCCTTGCCTGAAGAGGTTTTTCCTGGGGCTTACAAACTTCAGAAATTCGAAGTGAATATTAATTCGTATCTCCTCTCCTGTCCCTTGATTCACGCGGTTTTCTTCGAACATCACAGGGCTCCCCTTTCGTGTGAATCTGTATATCAAAGAAATGGACAACATATTTTTCCTTCACGTTCTCCACCGGAAGACGTTCACTATGCCCCTGGGCCCCTTTTTCGAAGAAAGGAATCGTTCAGCGCCTAACGGATCTTCGGTCATCGGCGAATAATGCTTCGCGCAAGATAAACATTGTTTTCCGACTTAATCAACAAGGAAGTCTTCGACTCACCTAGCCGGCGCAAAAATGGCCATTTCAATGCGCATCGCTGATCTCCGCTAATTTCGATCCGTCGGATGGGGAGATCGTGCCCTTTGTCGAGCCATCGCGAGCCGCTCGCAATTTGCGAAATGGGCAATGATTTTCCGAAAAGGTTCCGTTTAATGCTTCGGGTCGCTCGAGACGGAAGAGATGGGATGCCGTATTAGATGCGCAGTCGAGGAGTTTTATGTGAAAACGATATCTTGAGATCCTGTGATACGTGAACGTCGTTCTTCCTGGGTCAATTTTGAGTATGGGGCCGTTTATAAAATACGTCACACTAAAATCAGCTTTTTTTGACCCCCCCCCCCCCCATTGTCACGCTGTGTCACACTTCTTGTGACCCCTCCTATAAATATTTCGTCAAAAACTAAGAACCCCCTTGCTGAGTATGATAAATTCTAAATGATAGTATACAAATTCTGAAAATTGAAAATATCTATTTAGTTACTATAATATAATTTAAATAAATTAATAAATATCTTTCATAACGAACATATAAAGAATAAATAATATTTCTATTATTCAGAAGTCCAAGGATTTTCTAATTACATAATCAGAAGATTCAATGCTCAATAACGCAATGAAACAGTAAAAAATCGCTTTATTTTGTTTCATTTGTATAGTGAAATACAGTGTACAGTAACAAGATTAATTCGCATTCTCAATTGAAAATTCATTCGCAAAGATGGAGTCACTATAGATTTGATTAAAATATCTGACGAGTTTAGGAATTCGTTAGAAGATGTCGCACATGTAGATTTCTACTAAAAAAGTAGATTTCTACCAAAAGTGGTCACGCTGGCTTTTAGCGCTCATGTCAAAAAATAATAAACGGCGAACGTCACGTTGCCGTATACCCCCCGCCCCCCCTTGTCACACTCAGCCAGACCCCTCCCCCCCTTGTATGCGAACGTATTTTATGAACGGCCCCTATTTTCCCAATTGAAAACAGAAAAAAAAACAGTTCTTCTGGGGAAGTAATTCTTGATCTTTCGACTCTGTTGATATACACGCATAAATAGAGGCAGTTCCTTCTCTTCAAGAAAATAATTTCTGAATATCATCAACGAATGCTCGGTTTAGTAGTCGTGAAAATGTATTTATCATCGGTATGTCAATTTATTCAGGGCAGATTAACTCATAATCGACTATTTCAAGAATGTTAGCTTCTTCTCTGACCAAAACAAGCTTGTGTGGGTTCGAGAATGGAATTCTATCCCGATCAATGAATGTTTTTTGCAAACTACTCTCTATTCTAAAATTAATGTTTTTCACGGACACTGGAACATAGAAAATTGGCCTTTCGGGTATGATTCCGTGTGCAAAATGTTGAACTGTTCGACGTTTCAACTGTCATGGGGGGTCATCATCAAGAAGTTACAGACATATGACATATCCCTGACAATAATCCAATCTAACCAATCAACCCCCCTACGGATTGACCAATCAAATCCCAATACTAACTACGACAGCCTGTTTCGCCTTCAGGTCAGTAGTATATAAAATACTCATATTCCGAGTGTAGAAGTTAGCATTGTGATTTAACTGGTCAATCCGAAGTGAGTTGAATGATTAAATTTCGTTATTGATGAAGATATGGAGAGAGAAATTCGAATTCGTCACCAATTTTCTTCTCCTGAAGATACTAACCATGTTAGCGAACGCGCGTTGAGTGCAGCACAGGGCAAGATTCACGAGGAACGTCTGATAACCGAAGTTTTCTGCCATTACACTCGTGTGTTGTTATCACTTTTGTTGACAACAGGCTCAGCGGATGCTTTCGGAATTTTCATCCGAGAGCCTCCGTGCAGAAGGTTCCATTTGGAACCACAAATCAGCAATCCAGTGCATATATATATATATATATATATATATATATATATATATATATATATATATATATATACAGGGTGTAACTGAATAAGTGTAAAACATTTAAGGAGGTGATTCCTCATCGAAAAAAAGATAGGATCTTTCATATAAAGAAACTTCATTGGAGCATCCCTTGTTAAGATACAGCTCCTGAAAGGGGGTACATAAAATTTGTATAACAATTTTTTTCGCAAGCACTGGAAAAGTTACAATTTTGAAATTGACCTGATGTTTTGTACTACCGAAAAGACACTTAGCCAGTAATTTATTTGGTTTACCCCATGGTTGTAAGGGGTGGAAAACGCAACCCCTAAAATTTATTTCCAATGTAACTTTTTGTTTTATTATTTGGTTACCATTTAAAAATGTATTTCCGATAGCCTGTTTCATTCTGAACAACAAATATCCCTTGGGTTTTTTGCCCAAAATAAACCAGTTCGCAGCAGAAAATTATTTTACGAACTACTACACAGATACATCGTCATAAATGAGAAAATACGAAACTAATCTATCTAGTAGGGCGCTATTAGCGATAGTGACAATTAAATTGGTATGACGCTGTCATGTCAATTTCAATATTGTAACTTTTCCAGTGCTTGTGAAAAAAATTGTTATACAAATTTGATGTAACCCCTTTAAGGGGCTGTATTTTTACAAGAGATGCTCCAATGAAGTTTCTTTATATGAAAGATCCTCTTTTTTCTTCGATGAGGAATCACCTCCTTGGATGTTTTACACTTATTCAGTTACACCCTGTATATATATATATATATATATATATATATATATATATATGTATATATATATATATATATATATATATATATATATATATATATATATATATATATATATATGTATATATATATATATATATATATATATATATATATATATATATATATATATATATATCCCATTCTTGGATGTTCATATCAGGAAGTCCAATAATTCTTTCACTCACACCGTCTACCGCAAACCGACCCATACAAACCGGTACCTCAATGCCAAGTCTCATCATCACCCAGCACAATTGAATTCGGTTCTGAATTCTCTCATACATAGGTCCTTCAAACTCACCGATTACCACAATAGATCCAATGAAATGGAAAAGCTCAAATCCGCACTTACCCAAAACGATTTTTCCGATTCCCAAATCCATATATTCATGGTGTTACTGATAAAATAAGTCGAATTCTGACACGACATGACATCAAAACTATTTTCACAGCTAACAATCAAATATCCACCTACCTTCGAACACCCAAAGACACAATCCCCAATGACACTCAAGGAATATATGAAATACCATGCTCTGACTGTCCCAGAACATACATCAGCCAGACCAACCGACGAGTGTCCTGTAGAGCATATGAACACGAACTAGCAGTCCGTAACTCTGACACAAACTCAGCATTATTTCAACATCATCTAGAAACAGGCCACAAAATAGATTTCAAAAACACCAAAACCATTGCCACAGCCAAAACCCTCCAAACCAGAGTTACCCGTGAAGCCATTGAAATCGAAAAACGTCCCAACTGTCTCAATAAAGGCGACGATTCTCAAAGACTCCCAATACCTGGAAACCACTCTTGGTCCGACATACTTCTATTTACTCCATCGACGGTCCGATCCCTGATCCTGCCATAATTACTAATGAACCCCTGAATCCCACCAACCTTCAATCCCCGATCTCCAGTGATGATAGACAGCTAGTAAGACAACTCAGACCTAGACGCAAGGTCACTCAGTCTTGAAAATGGCTCCGAAATGAGAGCCGAAACGTAGGCAAGAAAATCATTCTAGATGCGGATCAACCGGAAGTTCCAGCCAGCATATATATATATATATATATATATATATATATATATATATATATATATATAATATGCAACATTGACTGATTTTTCAGTTAGGTACACTGACACATTTAGGTACTAGAAATCTTGCAAATCCCTGTTAAAATCCAAAAATCCCATCTGAAATCCAATTGAAATCTGGTTTGGTGTACAAATATCACTTGAGTGATTTACCTTTTGATGTTTCATGAAGATTCGCTCATTACATCGACGTAAATATAATGGTCCTGTCTGACAAATCCTCATTGCGACATTTCAAAATCTGGTTCTCAATAATTGTACAAACTGTTGATTTTCACATACGACTTTGTACTGAATGAAGATTACGAGAAACAATTGAAAATTAAATCATTGCTGTATCACATTTTGTCAAAGACGAATCCGAAAACGTGTCTAGAATAATTGCATAAAAAGGCTGGAGGAGAAAATGAACTAGCGAAATCTTATGGCAGGTGACATATGTAAAAAAAAACATTTCTCATTTGATTATCTAATAGCTTGGGACCAATCTTGGATGAAATGATTTCCAAGAACATATACCTGTGCCTCGTAGGAATGTCATGAAGAATTGTTGAAGTTCGAACTTTTTTGTTAGAGTATCAAGTTTCCATTAAAAATATAATCTCATCTCAGAAAAGACATTTGGGTTATGTTAGCCTTCAAATCCACATTGTTAGGAGGGTCCATTAACATCCATGTCGCCATTAACATCCTGTGTCAAATGTCATTTCTCAAACGATGAAAAGTGGAGAAGAAATTGAAATGGACGAGTTTCCTAATAACGAAAGTTTGTCGAATTACTATTTTCAAACTAGAGATATCCCAATTACTTATTAAGACTCCCACAGATAATATAAAAATACTTTGTTTATTATTCAGTTTGAATCATAAAATTCATAAACACAACAATGATTCGAAATATTGTACACAGATTCATAAGAAATTCTAAAATAGTTTCGGAATTTCAATTCAACCCATTCTTGGTTTTCAGTTATACTAAATACTCCGATTATGCAAGTAAAATTGAAATCAGCTATAAAGGATACACAAGTTATATTTTTATATTTTTATTTCTTGAGAAAAACGAATTATCCAAATGAAAAAAATCAAAAACTGATTGTGAATAATTCCATACAGAAAGAATGGTTCTGAAAATTGAATGATAAATAATACAGATGAAAAACTTTAAAGAAGACTTTGCAGTTGCAGATGATAGCAATAGAAAACGTTATGATTACATTCAACTCGAAACAAAATTACGCTATAAGGTAGACACGATTAAATTTCCACAAAATTTATTGTCTTCGCTAAGACAATAAGCGAAGCGAAGACAATAAATTTTGTGGAAATTTAATCGTGTCTACCTTATAGCGTAATAACTATGGATTTCCATCAAGTAAAGGCCACCTCAAACCAAAAAAAAATCGAAACAAAATTTCGATATATTTGGTTATTATTACTTTTTCGGTTTTCCATTTTCCATCTCGAACAGAAGTTATCTTTTCATGATTTCATTTCTTGGAAAAATGAATTATCCAAATGACAAAAAATCCATACTATATTTAGAATCTAAGTGTGAATGATTTTATCCGGAACGAATTATTCTAAAAACTGGAAGATAAATGGAGAAGATGAGTAACTTTATTTGCTGGTTATCAGCAGGAGACTATCGCAGATAATAGCAATAGAAACGTTATGATTACAAATAACTATTTCGATTGTTCTTGAAAATTTTCATACTATGTTCTGTTCTTTTCTGCTTTTTTAAATTTCTCAGATTTTCGTTTCATATCTATTTTTTTCGAATAAGTTTGTTTCACATCTTCGTGTAGACAATCCATCAGAAATACCTCAACTTTCTGAGCATCTTGTTGTGCATAACCGATGAAACGAGGAGTGAAATTTTGTATTTGACCCTCAAGGAATAGAGATTTCACTTCTTTCTCTGACTCTTCTTCTGACCATAGTTTCTTTATCACTTCTGTAAAAGCTTTGATCAGAGCGCCTTTCATTATGACATTGATATTGAGATCTTTCATGTATGTGACCTTTCATTCTAAAAACCATCTTGTGTTCGATAAACACTGGAAACACTGGATGACGCTATCCATGACACAGCTTTTATTTTTACTTCGAAGGTGCTAATCTCATTTATTACAAGCAGGCATATCTACATTCTTCCCGGAAATACTACAGAATACTTTATGATATTCCTGTATCACTACAATTTCACGACATATCTATACGTGAACACTTTATCGAACATTGCTCCGTAATAAACCCAATCCAAATAAATAACAATATATTATTACATTTCCTCCCATAATATCGAAATGCCAATGACTAAATTTCATCATATTTATTTATTCAGTTTCAAAGCGACTTTTATTCTGAGCGCCATTACCGAGAACATAAACGTCGAAAATACGGTAAAGGTGTAAATTAATGCACAACTCGCCATGCTATCAATATGACAAATCTTTACATAAGTAAACAAATATACAGTTAAAGTTATTATACCCGCGAGAGCAAATGCCTTCGTTTAACACCTATGCAGGGCCGGACTTGAAGAATCGAGGAGTGGAAGTTGTTTGCATGTGGTTAAAAATGTTCGAAACATCGAAAATCATTGAAAGAGGTTAGTGGAAGTAACAAAAATTGAAGGAGATATTGCTGAAATATAAGTTATATACATCAATGTCACTGTAATCAATGTAATGTAATGTAATGTGATGATGTAATGTAATAATGTAATGTAATCAATTATAGGGCAGAAAAATATAATAATTCTCCTAGTGGTTATCTAGCCGAATTCATTTTTTATTCTTTATCTTCAGTAAGTCATGTGCATTTGTCGACCAGAGTAGTCATATTTGATTTTGACATGATGTTATTGAAATGTCAATTTATTTAGAATAGATTGGCTCAAAGTAGACTTATTCGATAATTTATTTTATCATGAACCCATTAAAACTCACACTATGGTGAGCAGAAACAAGTTTTGTATTTGGTGTACAAATTGAGTGAGAAAAATTGGATTTCTATACCATTCAACGCGAATTTGTTAGAAGGTTTCAGTTGACCTTATGAAATGTCAAGATTTCAGTTTCGATTGCTTGAGAATTCGCTTTTGGATGTATTATCGACTGATGTGAAGAGAAAAAAGTTCTGATATTCGCGAATTATATTTTATTTCGAAGTCAGAAATATGTTACTGATATATTCCCGAAATAAAGTAAGATTCCAACTGTTGAAAGGCAAAAAGTTGTTTACCTCTGATAGTCAGTTTTTGAAAAACGCAACAGTTCAATTGAATTTCAAATGAAGGTAGTAGTCCATACTCAAAGTGGAAGACCAATTTTATATTTAATTCTTACAGGAACAATGTCCTAGCTAAGACATGTTTCGAACATATATATGTTCATCTTCAGTTAGGTACAAAAAGGGCTGAAATAGAGTTAACAATGAGAAAACAGTAGAAGTGATTTTTTACATGATACTTACGAAAGTTGGGAGATCAAGATTAACAAACTACATATTAGGTATCATTAAACTACTATCAAGAACCAAAGTGTTTCAAGAAGTTGAAATGTACCTTATAAAATAGGGGTGGACCCCCAGAATAATAATAATTGTATTATAACTTGGATAAATTAACAAAACACCATGCAAATGTGGCGTGGGTAGACAACAAAATGGACGAAACCGTGAAACAAAACCGACAAATGAACCAAGCCGTCTATTCGACACTATTTTTCTGTCTATAAGTCTTACATGCGTAGTTCTAAGTTGGAACGACTGATTCCATTCCAGGAGAGCAAGAGCACGAAAATATAAATGAAACTTGAGACAAATACTCATCAATAATATTTCAGTGTTGAAATTTGATTATATTGAATAAAACTGGTCGATACTAGATGGAAATCCATATTGAAAATATAAAAACAGTTTCCAGTTATTGCTCGAGAAGCTTCTGTATACCGAAACACATACAGATACACATACAGTAACATAAATATAGTAATGAAATTTGTGCAATCGAGTTATTGACTTGAGAATGCTCCTTTCTACCTCCTAATAAATATTGAAAAGGCCGTAAGGCGAAAAAATTGTAAAATCTCGAAATCCATGACAGGTCAATGAATCTTTATGAAAATTGTTGGAATGAATTGTTGAAAGCTCAAATAAATGAGTTAAAAAACAAAAAATGTGCGATCTTGATTACAACAAATTTCAACAAGAATTTACAAAAAATGAGACGGACAGGAAAAAAGTTTACAGCAGAGAGCTGCTTCATACTGCAGTAAGAGCTGCTTCATACTCATAGGTAGTGAGTATTCAAAAAACAAATCCAATACCTACAATTTTTCAACTTTACATATAAACAATGAGGTTGCAATACAAAAAAATTCCTTGAAAAATTTGGGGTTGATACTTGACTCCTCACTAAATTTTCAAGAACATGTTCTGGAAAAAATATCATTGATATATATGAAACTGAAGTCGATTTATAGGTTTAAATTCATTTTGTCTGAGAAAATGAAACTCAGAATAATTGAGTCACTATTTCTACCCCATATCGATTATTGTTTAACTGTTTATTATAGCTCTCTAACTCAAGAATTCAAAAACAAACTACAGCTAGTACAAAACACTTGTATGAGGTTCGTTTATAATGTAAGGAAATTTGAGTATAGCTCGCATTTATATAGAAACAACTTTCTCCTAAAGGTTGAGTACAGATACAAACTACTGTTTGCGGTTTAGCTCATCAAGATATATCTGAAAGGAAAGCCCGAGTATCTCTATAGTTATTTGACTCAAAGAAAAGAGCTTCATAATCTGAACTTGAGAAACATAATGTCATATGACATATACCCTCACAAAACTGCCATATTTCAAAGTTGCTTTGTATACATTGTAGTTAGGCTACTGAATGAACCTCAATTCCATAAAATTATACAACATCATTCAGTTAGAAGTTTTGGGGAAGTCTACAAACAGTATCTTTTTAAAATTCAATATAACTTATCGGATGAATATGTGTCATTTCGAATGTGATGTAACCAAGCACTATATATTAAGTGGTTGTGTCTTTATTCATTTACTTGTGAGTGAAATCTCAACTCCAATAATATTTGTACTATTGTTATACCTGACATATTGCAATTTGACTTAATGTAACTAAGCAACTGATATTAGGTGGGTATGTATTCAATTATCTTATTTTTTAATTTGTGACTGAAAGTTTTATTTTCAGTCCTTATTCTACAATTTGTATAACTGTCATTGTAATTTGACCTGTTCAAGGGGTAGTGGAAGAACGTGTAGCACGAACTATCTCTATTCTATTCTATTCTAACTATATCTAATCAATAATATTTGCATAGTAACTTCGATATTTATTATATATATACATATATATATATTCATTTATTTATTTATTTATAGTAAGATTTTGTAAAAAAAGAGTAACAGCAAAAAACATTACTATTATAAACTATGTGAAGTGGCTTTCTTCAATGTCCCCCTCTTTTATTCATTAGACGGGTCAATTTGAAAAATTGAAAGTTGATATGAAATTGATGCATGAATACTATATTTAGGAGTAAAATTGACGAGTGAAAATTTCAAAAAAAAAAAAAAATGAAAAGGTGGTTCTTGCGACACATCCTTTTGAAGCTGCTGACGAATACTGTACAACCCTAGAATACTGAGTCAATATCTTTAACTACTACAAAAAGTCGGAAAATTAAATAATTGCCTGAATACGTCGAAACCTTCATACTTTGAGGAGATAAGCTGAGTTCAGTTCAGACGATGCTGAAATTTGTATTATTTTTCTTGCTATTGATTGATTTAAGTTTTCAGTCTCCTCATTCAACAATCCATTCGTGATATTCCAAACCATATTTTGCAGGGGGAAATTATTGGAAATACATTGATAATGAAAAATTTACCAAAAAAGCAAAACTAAAAGCTCTTCCACACTATGACCGCTAATGACGTCTACTTTGTCATCCTGTTTTGTTCCAGAAAGGTCATTGTTCACGATCATCGAAAATCATATCCTTCATCAGGTCACCAGGGTCCCTTCCTACTTCGTAGCCCCTCTTTGGACCAGTCCGATTCTGTATCGATGTTATCTCTCTCACTCTCTGACGATATGCAATGGATGACTAACGGTGTCGTTTGGATGGCGTTGAAACGAGGAATTTTGTTTTTTCAATTCACTTTTGGTTTCTGTCGGGTCATAGGGAATGAAAGTGATGTGAATAAAACATGAGGCGCAAGGCATTTGTCAAAGAAATTGAACGTATATTCTTTACGTAGGCTGGGGAGTGTGTAAAATGAATATCAATGTCTCGAGTTACCCATTTCAAGAAATTATCTGAATAAACGGTCATAGTTTTACAAGTCACGTACTGCTGATTGAATTTCAACCCCCAGTTATGTGATACCGTAGGTGTGGTTATGGTAGAGGACACTTGAAAGATTAGATAAATATGGATAAAGAATAATCGATCTCAATAGATAAAAAAATTAAATAACTTCAATATAGAATACGTTCTCTGAGCTGCAACTCAGATAATTAGTTGTGTCAAGCAAACATTTTTTATTTGAGAAAACAATATACAAACATGCAAACCGGCATAAATCCATGATCTACAGTTTTGAAATATTAGCAGATAGAGTCATATAACAAAATTCCCTGTTTAATACTCAGATTTCGCTAAGTTTCCAATGGATAAGTTCCCTTTTCATTCATAGTTTTTCAAATATGATCAGGAATGTATTGGGGACTCAACCCACAAGGATTACCGAATTTACATTCATTCTTGGCAACTGGCTATGCATTTTTATTGATTTACCGACCAGTAAAAATGAATAGTGAGAAGGAGTCAGTGATATCTCAGGACATCATTGAACATGACACTTTCCATTTCTCATTATTTTTTGAAATTTTGAATCAACGCTAATTGCCAAGACTGGCTAGTTTTTTATATAATACCTAGCTAGATTTTATGAGAGTCCTGATTATTAAAATCGTGTGTTACTGTATTTCTGTGATTTCCAACTCTGTATACGGTGTCACCGATAAAGTCCGCATCAAATGGGAAACTTTTTTATTTATCGTTTTATGTGAAATTTGATTTTGGCAGTCGATTTTGCTTAAGAAATGATGTCAAATGGCGTCCACAAAATAGGTCACGTGATTTCCTTAACCTGTCAAAATTGACATTTAAAAAAAGAAACATCGAAAAATGACATTATTCTTCAAAATATCCAAAAATATCAAGGGATAAAAACATTTTCTTTTGTAATTTTATACCCACACACCAAGTTTCAAACCCATAATAAGTATTTTATATTCTCACTATTTTTGCGCACTCCTGCTTTTTCTACTTATCAAAATTTAAGCACACCTGTACTAAATCATTTATTTTAACTAAACTCGTCACCGAATTTCTTTTTTTGTAATATAATAATATTTTAAGAGCCTCATTGATGTTAAAAACAAATTTTGAAAAATAAAAGTTGTCAAACTTGATGCAAAGTTCATCTAGTTTCAACGGGGCTTTCAAAACTATACAGTACTTGAGTTTTTTAATGAGCAAATGGCCTCACAATATGAATTAGAACAAAACGGAACATTAGGGAACAATATCTTAGAGTGTTTATTGTTTTTTTAACAAAAAATACAGTGGAATTTAATCTTAATTAAAAGGAACTGAGAATAAACATGTACCTATACCTAATAGCAAAAAAACACGAAAAAAAGACTCACGACATTAAATACACTACATTTCTGTATGTCTTCCATCGCGTTCTATGTAGATAATTGTCCTTCTTGATACATCTTTTATTGAGTTGCTGATACTCACAGGGTTTATGTTTAAAATAGAGTTTCTAATAACAGTTTCTAGGTGATTCACGTCACGAAAACGTCTTTGTTTATAAACGATTTGTTTTAAGTAACCCCACAAGAAAAAATCTAGTGGGGTTAAATCTGGCGACCTAGGCGGCCATATTTCCTCCATATATCGCCTAATAACTTTGCCCCTAAACATTTCAAATAGTTTCTCTTTGACTTGTCTTGAACTATGAATAGGAGCCCCGTCACATTGATACCACAGACTGTGTCTTATTTCAACCGGCATATTGTCCACTATATCACTGATCTCAGTATTTAGAAATTGCAAATAATCCTGAGAAGTTAAATTGTGTCTAAAAAAGAATGGTCCCATTACCTGATTATTTAAAACACCGCACCACACATTTGTTTTAAATGAATATTGGTCCCGACATTCTATCACAAAATGAGGATTTTCCTGAGCCCACCACCTACAATTCTGGAAACTGACAACGCCGTTCGATGTGAAGGTAGCTTCGTCGGTCCATAGGATGTTGTAAGGAAATTTTCTGTTTGATTCTACTTCTCCTTGGTACCAGAAAGAGAAATCTAGTCGAACATCGAAATCTCTTTCCTTTAAGGTATTTATAAATTTGGGTTTGTAGGGTTTGAATTTATTTTTATGTAAAATTGCTCTTACGCTTTCTCTTTTAACGCCAGTTCTATCTACAATATTGGAAATACTTGATTTTCCATGTTCGATAACATCCAGGCAGACAGCCAACTGAACCTCATCATTATTGCGTGATGGATTATGACGTTTTTTAAAAGTATTTTCAACTGAACCAGTCAGTTAAAATTTTTTTAAAATCCTACTTACAGTGGATTGCTGTACATGTCTACCAGGATGTCTTGCGTTAAAAATATCAGCCACTTGTCGATGCACTCTGTTTTCACCACAAATTAGCACAATTTCAATTTTTTTCTTGTAAAGATAACATACCTATTATTTTAATTTTCATACATTACATTGAACTAACGGGCATTAATTTATTCAGTGACAGTGACGTTTTCTAAAACACATTATGTAGTTTCATATTTTTTCACAGCCTACCCAGTTTTTTTAAATTAGTGTTGTTAGCGGAGTAGGTAAATGTAAATATTATGAGTTTTTTTCTTTTATTGAATGGGCTTCAAGAATCACGAAATGATGTTTCCTAATGTTCCGTTTTGTTCTTATTCATATTGTGAGGCCATTTGCTCATAAAAAAACTCAAGTACTGTATAGTTTTGAAAGCCCCGTTGAAACTAGATGAACTTTGCATCAAGTTTGACAACTTTTATTTTTCAAAATTTGTTTTTAACATCAAAGAGGCTCTTAAAATATTATTATATTACAAAAAAAGAAATTCGGTGACGAGTTTAGTTAAAATAAATGATTTAGTACAGGTGTGCTTAAATTTTGATAAGTAGAAAAAGCAGGAGTGCGGAAAAATAGTGAAAATATAAAATACTTATTATGTGTTTGAAACTTGGTGTGTGGGTATAAAATTACAAAAGAAAATGTTTTTATCCTTTGATATTTTTGGATATTTTGAAGAATAATGTCATTTTTCGATGTTTCTTTTTTTAAATGTCAATTTTGACAGGTTAAGGAAATCACGTGGCCTATTTTGTAGACGCCATTTGACATCATTTCTTAAGCAAAGTCTACTGCCAAAATCAAATTTCACATAAAACGATAAATAAAAAAGTTTCCCATATGATGCGGACTTTATCGGTGACACTGTATAGTTTTTGTTTCAACCGATTTGTTTCGCTATATTCCTAAGAATATCCTTATCAATGAGAATCATATTTTCCTGACAATAAAGCTTATTCTGATTCTGAAAAGAAAAATTATTGGTTTTGTCTTGAATGCCCTGAGGTATAACAAGAAAGGACTACAAATTTACTATGAATCGATATATAGCTCAAAATATGCTACCATAGGAGTCATCGGTTTCTGAATGTTAGTCCGAAAATTGTAGTCTCTTCAAATCAGACCATTCCAAAGCAGATTCTATAAACTGTGACTGGATTCATGTATATCCCTATAAACACACTGACATGAAAATTATTGATTCTGGTATTTGAAGATTGTCTTGCAACTAGCAACATTCTACATTCCTATGATACATTGAGAACGTCGGATTCAAGATATATTTGAAGTGATTAAACAAATAACTTTTTGTTGCAGGTGAGTAGAAACATCACGATGCAGAATGTGAAACTCGCACAAAATAAGGTACAGTATTCTTTAACAATAACATAATATGTGTTTCAAAAATTGAGAAAGCTATGCATTTCGATAGAAGAATAACTACCATTGGACCCAAGCTGTATTCACAATGATCTGATAAGAATTGAATGAACCAAAAACTTTTTTTAGAATCATTTTTATTTTATTCAAAGTATTTGGACATCTGAATCTGGAGATTGAGCGTGGCTCACTGCACTTAGGTCTCATTAGATCCACCGTGCTACATTCACGTATGGTAATGGTACCCCACTTAGTGATTCATGAGCCCTTTCGTTTTGATGTAGTCCATTCACCTACCGGTATCCCTTTTATGTCGATTATATCGAGCTGTTACTCGCCAGTAATGGGTCTCCTTTTTGATGAGAATGAAGGCCAATTACATATAACATGTTCTATGCTTTCATCTTCCTGTTCACAGCCCCCACAGAGAGCCGAGTCAGCTACCCCCATTCTGAATAGGCGTAGTCCTAGCTGAGAGTTTTCTCTCAGCGCACCCGTTGTGAGTCGAAGGTTCTTCCTGGACATTAACAAGTTTCATCCTAGCGTCTTTTGAAATAACGATGTTTCAGGTCCCAAGGGATCGAGACCGATAGCCTTCCTGGCTAGAGAGTCGGCGACACAACTGCCTCTTGATGTAGCATGTCCTTTGGTCTAGTTCAGAGTAACAGTGGTACTCCGAGAGGCTTGTAGAGTACGGTGAAATTCTAGCACTAGCTTTGAAGTGACTCGTGGTCTCTTCGAAACAAATGCCGTTTGTGACAAGTGTGGGGTGACTCTAAAACGAAATAGGGATTCAGATCTTCGAAAACATTGCATTTACAAATCCAGGTCAAACCGAGCTCCACTGAAGAGACCTATGGTGGGTTTAGACAGCTGTCTGGCATTGGATTTGTGAATGCCATGTTTTCGAACATCACAATTTTTATCAGTATCGTAAACAATTGAACGAGTTTAAAATTCCTTTGAACACCAGGTTCTGCTTTGATTTAGCAATAACAGTGAACTTGAATTATTGTATGTCACCAAGCTCAATTCAGAGAAAAATATTCTGACCTTCTAGATAATATTGAGCTCAAGAAAAATTTGTCGTGAAAGATAATTTCCAGAAATGGCATATGTTGTTAATTACTAGATAATTCAAGGTGAATTATTATCGATGGTGATTGATTATGAGAAATTATAATAAATCTTGAAAGGATTCCTTACTTATCGAACCAATAAACAATACGTGATCGCTTAAAAGTATCCTTGGTCACATCCGGCTGACGTGAATATGTACAAATACCAGTTGTTTTGCCTAGTATTTTGAAGGACTGCTCTGACAAATGTCTATTATCTCGAGAGAAATTAGTGGCAAGTACAACACAATGAAATTCAATACATTCCATATATTTTACTGAATATTGTAGATTCGATTCCGATAAATATTACTACTTCTGTGGTCACAACTACGACAGACCTTTCTAGAAAAAAAATAAGGTACTTCATTCTGAACACATTCAATGCTGCAAACTCTTCATTTAGATAGAGATCTTGAATTTGATGGTATCAATGCATTGCAGGAGTATATATTTCAGAGATAATTTTTTTGTTTCATGATGAACTGGGCGAGTATATATGACACAAAAATGGTAGACCTGAGGGTAGAATTGTCATACCAATACGTTAACGACATTCAAAATTAGGCTTGAATTGTTCGGGAATATATCTTGGTGATAAGGGCGGAAAGGATGCAGAATGGGTTTATCTATTTCGGGGCATCGAACGATTTTTTTATAAGTTATATAAAAGTGGATATTTCTTGAGTTATTAGTATTATTCACATATCCAGTTCATTATGGAACCAGACTAATTTTTTTACTCTGGAATACATGTTTTTCAATACATGGATAACCTTGAACATAAGTAACTTCATCTCTTTGGATTCAGTTTACCAAGAGTTGCTTCAGTAATGAATATAAACAAAGTGAATTCTATATTATTTAATGAGTGGTATGCATTGAAGTGAGCAACCGCTTTTTCGTTCTTGCGAAAGAAAGTAAAGAAAAATAATTTGAATGTTCATGTGTACCATCCAATATCTATCAAGATATGTTTAAATATTTTTTGAATTTTTAATAGCCCTTTGACAATTCTGATATTATTTGGTGTCGAAAAAAAAACTGAACACGTCAAAATACTACTTGGTGCTAGCAACTGTAGGAACAGTAACATTCTTGAAAATGCCAACTATATATATATATATATATATATATATATATATATATATATGTTACAGTGAAGGTTTTCACGGATACTTGAGTATGCGAAATTGGTATTCTGGGAGTTTCTAAAAACTGCCGTAAAGGCACGATTCATTTCAAATCCTCTGGATATCTATCACAGTTTGTCTTCGATACGAGGACCATATATATATATATATATATATATATATATATATATATATAATATATATATATATAATGTGAGAAGGTTAGACGACTGTCTAAGTTAAAGAAGAATCCTTTTAATATTCGGGTGTGCAGTCAACAAGGAATTGGAACAAAGTGAACTCTTTATTCTGTTCAAGCTTTCGAGTCTTTATTGGCTCTTCATCAGGAACTCTACAATGAATTGGGAAAAATTGTAAGAATAGAAAAGTTTTTTAACATGTGCTTACTTACGAATGTGAGGTTAATAATCCTTTTTTAATAAAAACAAGGACAACATATCACAAACACATCGACTTAATGGTACAAATATAATATAAAACTTTACTTAAAAGATATGAGCAATCAAACATGTGAAAGAATTGAAAAAATGGGAGAAGTTGTTTCTCCTAACGGGCATTGGAAACCATATTTGTAATTTTAACGGAAATGATGTGAAAAAGAAGGGAATGAAGTTGACAAGTGACCAATGATTACAGTTTCCTGTGACCTTGTTGCCAACACACAATGAAAATGAAAATGAAATCACCAACTACACAGGGGTACCAAGTGTAAAGTTGTTATTATTACTACCCAGTAGTAGTAGTAGACTTAGTAAATATGAGTAGATGATGCTGAGACTATCAATATCTTTCCTGGAATTTATGGAATTTGGTTCTTTGAAAATTTGTGTCATTTCAAGAAAAGTTCTTTTCTTAAGATTGGATTCATGTTCCAATATCGTCACATTATCATAATCGGGCAAATGATCAAAACTGATTGAATGTTGTGCTAATGAACAAGTTTTTTTGAGATTTCTAATATCGCTTTAATGGGAACAGATTCTATCTTTCAACTTCCTCTTGGTTTGTCCAATGTACTTTTTTTCGCACTGAGAGCATGGAATACAATAAACAACATTAGAATGATCCAATACAGAATCTTTGTCTTTTAATTTGGAAAAAAATTTATTGAGTACAATTTGATTTTTATAAGCAATTTTGATATTAGGAATTTTGGAAAACAACCCATTAAATTTATAGTGAAGTGTATGAATATAAGGAAGAGAGAGGTAAGAAATTGGAACATTATTATGAATTATTGAAGAATTATTATGAGAATCACTGTTAATATGTGACCTACCAAAGATGAGTTTATGCAGAAGTCCCTTCGGGTATCCACTATTCAGAAATAATTGAAAAAGTTTTTTTAAATTACTATTTTGTAACGAAATGTGACTCGTTTTCAGCACTCTATTTTTCATAGTTAGCACTAGGTTGATTTTTTGTTTATTTTGGTGGTGAGATTCGAAATGTAAGAATCTTCCAGGCGCACCAGGCTTCGTGTACCAACTGGTGATAAGTGAGTTATCAGATCTTCTGATAACTTTAGTATCTAAGAAACGAACGCTGAGTTGGATGTCTTCCTCTTCGATGGTAAATTGTAGTTCTTCATAGTAAGAGTTGAAAACCAGTAACAGTTCTCAAAGTTTGTCCTGAGGGGCACTTAATATTATGTCGATGACATATATCAATAGTTGTAGAAAAAAAAATAGTATGGAACACGCCTGGAATAGTCATTTTCCTTCCGTATGACTAAGAGCCTCCGCCACGGCTCGTACTGCTAAAGTCATAACACTCAAAAACACATTTTCAATTAGAACCGTATAGGTAACTGTGATATCCTTATTAATATGGATTTTATCGGCCAGTTCAAGTGAATTTAAATGGACAAATTCTTATTGATTCAGAGATAATTTAATGTATCGTACAACTCAGAATTTACCATCTCTGAAACCTTTCTTAATCATCATATAATAATATATTTTTATAGAACTCTGATATGGATTACACATTTTCAATTCGTTTTATCGTTATCATCAGATCAATTAATAGCACCACTGATATTCGAATTCCATGAATGTCACACGGAATGCCTCTGAGCATATTGAACAACCACGCAACAATATCTCGTATAGAACAGTGATTCGACTTTTTGCCCTGATATCTGCAACGCCAGCTATAGTTTCTGTGTTTTATTTTCGGTTAACAAGCGTCAATCGTTTTGCAAGTTTTGCAATTCTTGTACAAATATTATTATTTATGAAGCAAACCGTACCAACGGCCATTAATTTACGTCTAAATCAACAAACTAACAAAGAACTATGTAGGCTGGTTACATAAGTGAACTATATCTATTTATATTATCGCATGATTTGCATAAAACATAAAAGAAAATGAACACTGAAATGCCAATGAATACAGAAACACTAATGGACCATTTCAGTGGGTTGTATGAATTGAGATCTGTTTTCCAAAGAAATCATTGGTGGAGTCATGTTTTTATTATATCAAACTGATGTTAGTTTTACCTTCGGTTCGTTCTTTCAATGGAATGTCGAGTAGAAAGTTGTTACTTGGTACCTAAAAATATGACCAACTGTTTACCATCTCGAAATTATAATTTCCTTCAATTTTCCCAGACTCTATACAAATTTGAAGGCAATATGCTTGGAAGTTTCTATGACATCTACATGCAAGTAAAAATTTCCCCCACTTCTCTCAATATTTGAACGAGACAGAACATGGAGGTCGGACAAAGTTTTCGTGAAGAGGCATCAATTTTAGTACTTTCTAGTGGAAAAATCAGAAACTTGACGACTCTATTACGCTATAAGGTAGACACGATTAAATTTCCACAAAATTTATTGTCTTCGCGACATGTTTCGATACACTGTATCTTTATCAAGCGAATGTTTTTAAAGTGTTTAAAAACATTCGCTTGATAAAGATACAGTGTATCGAAACATGTCGCGAAGACAATAAATTTTGTGGAAATTTAATCGTGTCTACCTTATAGCGTAATAACTATGGATTTCCATCAAGTAAAGGCCACCTCAGTCCAAAACTTGACGACTCTCTCTGCGATAAGTGACGTCACATAAATATTTGAAAGACAAAATAATGCCATTAAACAAAAACTTTGTCCAAGCTCGATAATTTGTACAGTACAGAAGTTGAGATGTTGGAGACTTTTTGTGGCCATATTGATTGAGTCTATATTTTCAGGAACTTTAATCTTGGTGAACTTTTGGAAACAACATAGGCTAAGTAGAAATCACATTTATGGTGCTCCATAGAGACAGAGGGTTATAATTCCGGTGATTGATTTCAACATCAGACTTTTTCTACTAGATAAATGACTGATATCATACCTTATTTTGAATTGGAAAATTTAGTTTTTTTTTACTTCAACTTTCACGAGTTATATGAAGTTTTCAGAACAGTATCTGCAATGAAGCTACACGATTCATCTGATTCTGCATCGAAGCCATGTGATCTTTCTGTTTTTGCAACAATGTACTGCGATCGTTATGAACATCTGCGCCCTTGTGGTGATCTTTTCGCTTCACGAACTTCTTTGCACGAGACATTTCTGGATGCGACTTCAAATTCTACATTCACATTGACAAATACACAGAATTTACTTTGTTTCAATCGTTATAACTTCGTATTGTTATTCAGATGTCCGAAAATCACGTTTGATAACTATCAGTGTCTGGTTTTGAAATTTGACGCTTCAATTCAATATTTCAGGATCATCGATAGGTTATCAAATTATGGCGGAGGATCCTGTGTTAAATTTTGGTGAATCGACGACTATCAATGACGTCGCCGGCATAAGGCATTTATTAAAATTATTGCTGCGATTTTTGTGAGCATGAAATTAACATCATTCTGTAGTTTGCATTATAAGATCCATAAGTGCAACTTCTTTCTCATTTAACGTGGTAACAACATGCTACTTTGCATCCCAAATGCCATCCTTTATCAAAAAACTCTCGATATATCGATGGAGAATGGGGTAGTGCACAGATTCCAAATTATACCAAAGAGGTTTTAGAGTGGAATGGAGAATGTGTGCTTTTATAATATTGTTCTCAATCATACTAGGATTCGTGACGAAAGATCTGATTTTTCCGAAATCATATGGAAAGTAGAAGTATTCAAGATTCGATGCCATGTCTGAATTACGTAGTGCAAGTTCTTGTTCGTATGCTCTGTTCGATACTCTTCTGCTCGTCTGTCCTATGTATGTTCTCGGACATTTAGGCCAAGGAATTTCATATATATATATATATATATATATATATATGTGATATACCTTTTGGGGATGCAGTCAGGATCAGATGGCTACAACTACAACTAAAAGTGTTCTCTTTGGTAGGTCTGAGCTTTCAGAACACTTTATTCCATTATCAAAGACATCTGAAAAGTTATCACAGTGAAACATAAAAATATTCAGTAGAAAAATATTTCCATATTTTACTTACATCGTGAGATGGAAAAGTAAGACTTGCATCAAACCAAGAATATCTTGAGATGAATGAAAAAAGAACCCAAAAGGGAAATTGAGGGCAAATTATTATCAATTATATATCATCATATCAATACATCAATATATCAATTTAATAAACGATGAGATCTTTGGTGTAAATTTGAAACTTCTTGTAAACACCAACCACCCTAACACCAACTCGAGTTTGATGCCAGTGCAGCCGATATCTACAAAAAAGTGTCAACGATTACTTTAGTCATGTGACTGTGAATTTGTATTTTCAAAAGGTATGTGTGAATTTTACTAAGACCTTCGATGTCAGTTCTTTTATTCATTGTTAGGTCGTTTTTACTAATTTCACCCATTTCTATATTCTCTTTTGATAATTTTTCTCAATTGTAAACTTAACACCAAAGATATCGAAATATCTCATCGTTTATTAAATTGATCGTATGTTAACTTATTTCCTGCTTCTCCTTATAACCCTATATGATATTGAAAAGAAAAATGAAAAAATAAAAAAGTAATCACCCTCTAGTAATTAAAACGTGATCGATTGATGTCAAACTAATAATTTGCTGTCAATTTTCCTTTTGGGTTCTTTTTTCATTCATCTCAAGATTTTCTTGGTTTTCATGTTAATGCAAGTCTTACTTTCCTATCTCACGATGTGAGTAAAATATGGAAATATTTTTTAAATATTTTTATGTTCCACTATGAAAACTTTTTCAGATGTCTTTGATATTGGAATGAAGTATTCTGGAAGCTCAGACCTAGCAGAGAACACACTTTCAATTGTGGCCATCTCATCCTGACTGCATCCGCAAAAAGTATATCATTTCTTATCAAGTTCAGTCAAGATATATATATATATATATATATATATATATATATATATATATATATATATATATATATATATATATATATATATATATATATATATATATATATATACAGTGTGGTCCACTAAGTCTGCAACAAATGGGAAACTTTTTTATTATCGATTTCTCAGGAAATTTTATTCTTGACAAAAGTTGGTGCATGTTCCAAAACTATACCAAGTGTACCTGAAATGGCTTTATGACAATCACCATAAAGGATAGGCCAAAAAATATAAATTTCGTTCAAGAGTAAAGTACCCTTATTTCAGAAAATATAGAAATATGTTGAGGATAAAAGTTGCTTAGAATTAGAAGTTATGTTCAGATACGAAGTCATGGCCTGCTATTCGAATTTTTTTTTCTTTTGGAAAATTTTGAATTACCCCCGTATGATACATATTTTTACTATTTTGATTCAATATGTATTTGAAGTAGCTACAATATATATATATATATATATATATATATATATATATATATATATATATATATATATAGGAAGTAATTATTGATTTATTGTTCCAATTAATGTGATATGTTCAAAGTATTTGAACAATGAGGATCCAACAGCCGTATTGATAGTCTAATGATATGACTGTTAGTTTTTTCAACTCCGACATTTCGATGAAGCAGACTGTTCATGCATGTAGACCTTTCGAAATATATCTCAGTGATTTTGTTCATGGACTTCAATGATATGACGTTATCACGTAGACTTAATGGAAGTGGCCAATACTTGATGAAAATCCATATTAAACAAATAATATACAGTTGGCTGTGAGATTTTCACGCATTAAACTAGAGTTTGACGTTCCTGCTCGAGGAAGCTATTGTATAGCGAAACACGTGTCACGGTTTAGTAAACCCTAAAACGTGGAAATCTTACAGGCATTTGTATATCATTTATTTATTATCACCATTGTTTTTGGATATATACAGTTAGTCAACCTTATGGAAATATTGTTTGAAGGGCTAGATACTACGGGAAGATGGCACTAATGAGTTTGTTTCCAAGTCATGCCTTTTCTTTCGTTTTTTTTCGGACGTCGTGGCCTGAATAACATATTATCTTGATAACTTATACACAATACTAGAAGATGACAATAAATTCAGAAACAGACCTTGAATTTTTGGTTAATGTCTTAGATCATTCATGTTATGAAGATTATGTTAATCCTTAACATTTCACTCAAACTAACAGAGAGAACTCTGCACCTATTTTTCCCTACAGAGTAGGAAACTTTGACGTGCATTGTCAAGTAACCGGAAATATAAACATCACTGTATATGAACAAAAACAAATGTTTTTTAGACAGACATTGACTAACTATATCTCTATAAACAATGGTATCACGTAGTTTTAGAAATAACAATATTAACATTTTTCAGGTGGTGGCACTTTACGAAGGTATGGTGATGGCACTTGTTGATGGTTAGTTGCATTGGTGGTGGTTTTTTGAATGTCCCCCCGGTCCCGCCACTACTTCACGTACCACGAATTATTGAACACGTGTGATGTGACGTAGTGGTATGTCTAGGGGAGGTTGCATGCATCACTTTATTATCTTGATTATGCTAAGCATGGATTGATTGGATGGTTTTCAACAGGCGTTGTTTTGTGACCTCTTTCAATTTTCAGGATAATACTGGAGTCAGGTCGAATAACTGAAACCAGTTCCATGTCAATGATAAGACGTTTATGTATATATACTAGCTCCTAAGGACACTACGATTAGAATCGAAATATTCAAAACATCTGGCATGCAAACAACGTTTGGTTAGTCAATTTTTGAATAATGGTTTCCTAGAGATGAATAAAACAGAACAAGTTATTGAATGAAATCCAATCTAAAATATTATGAAGCAATATACAGGTTGAAAACGAAAACATTCTACAGTACACCATTCAGGAATTTTTTCAGTCACAAATGTTATTTTCGGAATTAGTGACAGTTCATCAATATCATCAACAATAAAACAATTGCACATTAGCTCCGGTCCGACCGGAAGGCGACCTAAGTCGAATACTTATGGATTCCAGTCGGAAAGTTACTGCTTTAATTGAAAACAGTTTCTTCTAGTAGTCAGCACTTTTTTTTATCACTGAAACTTGCCTACCAAAAAAAAATATGAAGATATTAACGTTGTTACGGTTCGGAAACCAACTCCGCTTCGGTTTCCACAACTTATTCACAAATAGCTTCGTTTTAGAAATTTCGTGCTCAATTCCTCTGAAAGTCTCAATAAAATGGCGAATGTTCTGAAATTGTCCCTGAAGTGTAGATATTTTCCTATCATAAATGCTGATTATATTATGCGTCAACTTTTCTGTTTCAGTAGAAAGTAGAGGATATTTCCAACCTCTGAAGCATATCCATAGAAAAATGTATTTTAGATTAGATTGTCGGGGAGCTGGCCCATGAACTAATTCACTGAGACCTTCTCAGATCTGTGATGCTCCTTGAGAGTTGTTAGAGCTCGCTGTCTAGCTTCATCTCTTTGATGAGACTCCACAGCCTTGACACTGAACCTTTCATATAGCTACTAGCCTTTAGTTTCTCTCCTCCGCATCTTGTGTGTGTCTCAGCCTTGCTATCGATTCGCATCTACAGAGCACATGCAGTGCGGTTTCTTTTTTTTCTTGACAGAACCTGCATTGGGTTCCTTCCGTCAGACCAATAATAATAATAATAGCGTTTATTGCCCAACAGTTTCCCATTTACAGAGCAATTTTACATTTTTCAATACAATAATAGCACTATTTTCCAAATATGGACGAAAAGGTGAATTAGATTACATTTCATAAAATTTCAAAGATATGCACGAGATTTATTTTTTAGTTCGCAAATACTACACGAAAAGAAGTCACAAACGCAAGTAAGTTTGTTTGCATTACTGCACATAAATGTTAATGGTGCTTTTAACATTATATTTGTTTGAGCTCTTTTACATAAAAAAGTTGTGTTGTGTCTAGATGTTATTCTTGGAACATAAATATTAATTTGCGAGAGCAATGATGGACAATCAATTTTACCATTGAATAATTTATACAAGCATATAACAGAAGCCTGATTCCTTCGCTTTTCTAATGATACAAAGTCAAATGTATGCAATAAGTCAAGGTAATCGCAACCTCTTGGAGGATATATTGCAGTGATTTTAAAACTCAAGAATTTTAGGAATTTTTATTGTACTTTATCGATAGCTGTTATATATTGAGAATATATGGGATTCCATATTATGGACCCGTATTCCAATTTAGATCTCACCAGACTGAAATAAAGAGAAGTTAATGTTGCGGTATTATTGAAATTCTTACAATTCCTTATGATGAAACCATACGCTCGACATGCCGAATCAACAATAATATTTATATGGTGATTGAATGTGAGTTGAGAATCAAAATGTACACCTAGGTCCTTAATGGTATATTTTCTTTCCAAAACAACATCATCTATACTGTAAGGATATTGTATCGTATTAACTTTACGACTGAATGTTAAAACTTTACATTTGGATATATTCAGATACAAGTGATTTTCAAGACACCATTTTTGTACAATATCAAGTTGATTCTGCAATATCACACAATCATCTAAGCTGATGATATTAGCGTACAATTTCAGATCATCTGCAAACATCAACCTATTGCACTCCAACAGATTGCACAAATCATTAATAAATATTAAAAATAATAACGGCCCTAGATTAGACCCTTGAGGTACTCCACTAGTTGCAAGATAAACTTTTGAGTAGTAACCATTATAATGAACAAACTGTTTGCGTTGATGAAGGTATGATTTCAATAGTTGTAGATAAATTTCATTGAATCCCATTATGGACAGTTTATGAAGAAGTAAATTGTGACTGATCTTATCGAAGGCCTTAGAAAAATCAGTGTACACCGCATCAACTTGTCCCCTATGATCTAAAGTTTCACACAGATATTGATTAAAGACAGCCAGGTTACTAATGGTAGACCTAGAATTCATAAAACCATGTTGATGTTCTGATATAAAATATTTCGTAGACAGATAGATTTAAAATTGTTCTAAAATTGTTCGTTTTCGTTAACCAGCTGACGAACGTCAACCCTCAAAAGTCGAAACTTGTGCGAGCAATGGATCAACGAGGCCTTACCTTTTAACGTGCGATTACCCAGCACGGTGGCCCGGCGAGGATTCGAACCCCGGCCTTCTGCTTTACAGGCAGATATGCTAACCACTACACTACCGAGACCACAAAATATATATATATATATATATATATATATATATATATATATATATATATAATAGATGCGACTGTACAAGACTGTCTCCAAAATCTTGGCAAAGTTATTTAATATTGATATCGGTCTATAATTACTAATGGCACTCCAATGTTGCTCTAATGTTTCCTGGCCGGCTATGCCCCGTTAGTAGACCCACCACTACCCTTACAACCTTACGGTTGTGGAATAGCAGGTCTTCCGTGAATCTGGGCGATGGTTTCTCTATTGGAGTGGGTGTATACTCCAAAGTGAAAACATACTCCGTCCTAACCAAACTTAAATATGTATGAACTGGTTGGAATTCTAAGCGTCATTTGTTCACTTCAACAAATTCTTTGACTAAAAAATACACAGATGATGTCATAGTGCCACAATTTGGGAAAAATGGCTCCTCTGCCGTTATTTCCAATAGAAAGGGCCATATGTGTCATATTGCCAAAAAGAGAATTTCATGTTTTGCCGAATGATCTAGAGAATTGAAATTTTAGACTCGGGTCGACTTCCAGCCAAACCAGAAGTGAAATACAGTGGTTTTTTATTGAAAATATCAACCTCAATGAACTATATCATTATTTCAAGTATTAAACTCTGATCCCGACAAACAATAAAATGGCGTCGGGTACTCAAGAATTTCGTTGTCATCCGGTATATACCAATAATCATAAGAAGAATCAGGTTGGTTTCAGTACCCTCCTAAACTTTCAATTTCTATGTTGTGTACTCATGAATGACATTCATTTTGAATTCACCTTCGCATATGCAAAGAATCATTGACATTACAACCAATAGAATGGCCCTGAGAGAGAGAGAGAGAGAGAATATTGCGGAATAAGCAAGAGAGAATAATAAACAAGTATATTTCCAGTAATAGCTTACAATGATCCTACTTACATTTCAATCATGAAAACCAAAGAAGGTGACAAATAAAAATAATCATCTGGTATCACTAGAAATATTTGAGCGCACAATGGCAGATTAAAATATACTGTGTGTGCGTTCATTTACATTAACTATTGCTCATAAATGAGGTTATGATAGAACATACTATACACAAAAAAGAAAAAGAAGTACATAATAGTCACAACAAGTGAGCATGTTATTACTTAATGAATGTAAGCCTGAGACCCTATAATATATATATATATATATATATATATATAATTTTCTTCTTCATAAATAATAAATGGCAAGTAATCACATTATATAACACTATCTAAGGTAAGCAACAGTAAAATTTGTCTCAACAATCCATTTATTTATCTTATTTTTAATAACATTATAAGACTTGGTACGAAATTCGTGAGGTAGGCAGTTCAAAACCTTTGGTCCAACACAATATATGTGGTTTTGACAGGCAGTATGTCTGGGATTCTCCAGGAAGACATCGTTTCGAGCTGCAAGCCTGGTGTTTATGTTGTGAGATAATTCTCTCTTATAATAAGTTGTTTTCAACATAAATCTGATGACAGATTTCAGGTAAAGTTGATATGGAGTAAGCAAATTACTTTCTTTATATACCAAATCACTAGGGTATCTCTTATTCTTGAATAGCATTATTTTTATGATATATTTCTGGGCAATTTGTAGTTTTGAAGCAATAGTCCTACCAGCGTTCCCCCAAACTACTAAACCATAGTTCAAGATTGATTCTACAAGGGAGAGATAGACCACTCTCAAAGTTTTCAATGGTAGTATGTTTCGTAATTCATAAAACTTGTAGATTAATTTTCTGATCTTGCCTGTTACATACTGTATAATATGCTCTTTCCATGTGGAATTTTCATCAAGAATCACCCCCAAATATTTGATACTGCTCTTTCTTTCAATTATACTTTTACATTTAGAATTATTTTGTAGTCTACACTGTTGTTCATGCATTGTTATGTTTTGAAAGTTAGGTGTTGACCTTCCTGACAACGAGAAAGCCAGGAATTTTGTTGTATCAACATTAAGAGAAAGTAAACTACTGTCTAACCATTTTTTTAACCTGAACATGGCCATCTCTGCCCTTTTTTTGTAGTTTCCCAATCTTGACCACTTATTATGACAGCCGTGTCATCAGCAAAGCAATGAACTTCACCAATATTCACGGCAGACAGGATTCCATTCACATATATATTAAATAACAGTGGCGCCAGCACCGTACCCTGCGGCACACCAGACTCCACCAGCAGACCATCACTAAGTACATCTTGGATTTTAACACGCTGTATTCTACCAATCAAATAGGATTTAAACAAGTTATTAGCAATACCTTTCACTCCTATGTGATGTAATCTATCCAGTAGAATCCGATGCGCCACAGTGTCAAACGCTTTTGCCAAGTCCAAAAATATACCAATAACCTTTTTTCCCTGATCAAGATTTTGCAGAATTCCCCCAGTCACTCTACACAGTGCATTCTCAGTACTTGAGTCTTCCCTGAATCCATACTGATTTTCATTAACAATTCAAATTTATTTATGAACGGCACCAATTTACACTTAATACACTTTTCTATGATTTTACTTATAGTACTTGTCAGAGCAATTGGCCTATAGTGATTTAATAATTTTTTGTCTCCTTATTTGTACAATGGTACATACTACTATAGCATTTTTAAGAATATCGGGGAAAACCCCTGTACTGAAAATGTTATTTACAATATGTTTCAGAGGTCTCAATAAATAAATATGATACTTTTTTATTATGTCAGCACTAATATTATCCTCGCCTCCTTTGACATTATTTTTTAAACTATTTATTTGCTCGATAAGTTCACTGTCAGTGACAGGGGTGACATAATAGTTATTTATGTAATAAGGATCATAAAGACGATCATTATGGTACAAGTCGTGAATGTTATGTTATGATAACACGGCGTGTGCCATAATGATTGTTTATGATTCGTATTACATACAAAATTTTATCTGATGGCATTTATATCAATACATTTGAATAAACTTTTTTGATCAAACCATTACATGTTTTCCTTATAGAATGTCATTATGGTACTTAGTCCCATAATGAGCTTCCTTATGTCATCAAAATTGAGTGACATAACGTTATCATTATGACATGCCATCAGATAAAAAGAATTTACATTTGTTTTTACCACATCAACATTTTCACATCAGTAATTTTTTGTGCCAGCAGGTTACCCAATAAGTATTAGTTGATTGAATTCGTTCTTTCTTGGATGTAACAGATGAAAGAGGGTTATAAATATAAAATCATCCCCCTTTCCTTTCACAATATCTATCAGAAGTGAAACCTTTTCTTTCTCTAATGCATTCCCCAACGTGCTTCGCGAAAAACTGTTCATGGGGGCCAGTCCATTAGATAATATCAATGCAAATGATAGAGAATATGCATGATTTTTTGTTGTCTTGAATAAATCATATACATCCAAATAACGTAGGAAAAAATACGAGGTAATATTCAAATTATTGTTCACAGTGAAATGTGGAAGAGTAAAAAATTTGAGCCGTTCAAACGCCAACATGTAGCGCGAGCTTCGAAGGACATCCCAGGACATGTCCTGCGTTTGTTTACTTCAAACGTGTCAGATAGTCGAACATATTTTTGGTTCCAATTGCTATATAGATCATGGAAGAAGCTGACAAACCTTCTCACGGAATTGTGTTGTATCGAAGTACAAAAACACTTTAAGATATACAACCGACAAGCAATGCGAAAGTATCTGCAATATCGTGTTAATATTATTGTGAAAACCATTTCAATGTTAGTGTGTGAAAAAGTTCATAAAGAAACCAGCGCCCAGATTCACGAAAGACCTGCTAAACAACAACCATATGGTTGTAAGGGTAGTGTTGGGTCTACTAACGGGGAATAGCAGGCTCAAGAAACATATGAGCAATATTGGTCTGACAGAAGAAACCCATTGCAGGTTCTGTCAAGAAGAGGAAGAAACCGCACTGCATGTGCTCTGTGAATGCGAAGCGATAGCAAGGCTGAGACAAGCAAGAGCTATGGAGTCGCATCAAAGAGATTAAGCTAGACAGCGAGCTCTAACAACCAAGGAGCATCACAACATATCTGAAAAGGTCGCAGTGAATCAGGCCATGGGCCAGCTCCCCGATAATCTAATCCAATTTATTGTGCTACATTTATACACAGTTTAGTTCGAATGAGTCAGAAGTGAGTGTGGCATTAGCTATTTAGCAGGAGAAAGTTCGGTTTGAAATCAACCTACCCCATATCGATTTATAATATAGAACAAATCACTTCATAAAAATCTGATATTCACAAAAAGTAAATGAATTCCTCTTGCAAAATATGTTGCCATTTTGTGTCTGACGTGACATTACTTCTCCACCAGTTGTGATGCGTTTTCAGAGTTCAAATTCCCTTCCCAAATTTTTCATTTACATATATTTTATGGGTTTGTATGACAACTAAATTGAAAACAAAACCATTCTGATTTTAATGTGAAGATAGTGAGGATTCGTGAAAAAACATGGATTTTAAACAAATTTTTTGCATATTTCCTGTTGATTTCATTTTATATGAATATAATTCAAAATTTTGTCTAAAGCAGTGATATCCACTATTGAAAAAAAAAGTGAATTCGACCTGGAATTAGTCGAGAAAAAATTATTGTAAATTACCTTTTCTTTTGTAATGAAAATGTTCAATGATATTCCAGGAACTAGAAAGTCTTCAGGACGCATTTTATTTAAAAATTTGCTAAGCTTGCTTCTGTCATAGTGATATATTTATACTCTGAATATCCCTACCATACCATCATTGCCCTTTAATATTGGATATTTTTCTAGTTTCAATTCCATTTTTTCAATCTACATATTCAACTATGTACATTATGTGAAATTCTGATTTCATTATATCAAACGAATAAAAGTATCCAAATCTGTGAATCTTTCGATTTTTTTCATTCACACAAATAGTTTAGATGAATTCAACTGCATCGACAACATCATTAAGCGAATGGAGACATATTAACGATGTCTTCCATTAAATTCCATACTGAAGTCGATAGATCAAAGCGACATATTTCCTCCGATTATGCTATTACATCAATATCATAATGTTGTTACGCCTTTGACTATTCCTGGTGATCTCTGAAAATTGCTTTTGATTTATAGAGAAGTATCTCGCTCAGTGCCTTTTACGGACACATACCTACTTGAACTTTCCTGAACTTTAATAAACGCGAGCAGTTCGGGGTCACAAGGCGAGCTCGAGTGGAAACTTAGATGACGATTATTATTCGGATGAAGTGATCATTCGAAGAAGGTCTGTTTGATGTTAGTTACGAAACATAAACGATATCCTGCAGAAAGTTTGGTTGTTTGCCAGTGAATCATAAAATCAAAGTGGCAGACTAGAAAGTAATGATGAAAACAAACCGATAAGGGAAAATCTTCCGAATAAGATACCTGTTTGTAAAAATGCCATAATGATCATATTTTAAGGAACTGTTTCCTTCCTCCGAATTGTTCTAAAAATTGTTGTAAAATTGTTCGTTCCGTTAACCAGCTGACGAACGTCAACCCTCAGAAGTCGAAACTTGTGCGAGCAATGGACCAACGAGGCCTTACCTTTTAACGTGCGATTACCCAGCACGGTGGCCCGGCGAGGATTCGAACCCCTGCCTTCCGCTTGATAGGCAGATATGCTTACCACTACACTACCGAGAAAGAAAAATGTGGAAAACAAAATTATCATGTTTCTATACATCATTATATCGAGAGCTCGGTTAGGTATCCATGAGAATGAATATAACCTTATTATAATTCAAGTCGAAGCAGATGAGCTTCAGACTGATTTTTTTCGAAAATGAATGGTGGATTTAGTGGAAGTCTTATAATGTATCCACATGCCTTTGGTTTGATAATGAAAGGTTATCCTCATAAGTGAAATTTTATCACTTTAGTTAATTTTATTTTTGATGTATTTTGTAGATTTCTCCTATAATTGATAATTGTTCGATTTAAGTTTATGTGGTTGATATACAAATAGAGCAAGGAAAAGTGACTTCCTTTTCATATATGAATCGAATGTCTACCAATGACATACACGTTTCTATCAGTAGATAGTGTTTGTTACTTTTTCTGTTGTTACTGCTGTCATAGAAGTTTTGTATTCCCTCAACTCTTCTTGACAAAAATAATCGTGTTTGTATAGGCCACAATTTGTTATTCTTATTCGAAGAGAGTTACCATACTAATGTATATTTATATATATATATATATATATATATATATATATATATATATATATATATATATATGTTAGCATGAAGATTCTCACGGACGAAGTATGATGAGTTGTTTTTTTTTGGGTTTCATTCCGTGTTCTGTGGTTTTGATCCCCTGAAGGATAATTGTCACAACGTTTCGGCAAAGTCTCATTTGCCATCTTCTAGGTGATGATTGAGTTTCGTCCTCCGAACTCGACTAATTATTTCGAGTTCTACTTCTCAATATATAGGGGTGTTCATTGATGGTATCTTTGACCTGGGCCCCTCCCACTTTCTTCGTTGGTCCGACTGCATTTTTCATTATTTATGTCTGTATGGTAATTACTTGATAAGGTCCGACCTTGTTCCTCTGGTGTGATCGGCTTGTTTTTGTTTTGTGATAGGATGGATTTCCACGTTCTTGGTAATCTTTGGGCGTCATCTCTCTTATTCATACTACTCGGTCGTTTCTCAATTTCGATAGCCTCTCTGATTGTTCGAGAGTAGAAGTTTTCATCGCTCGCTAATGTTTTTGTGTTTTCGAAATTGATGTTATGCCCTGCCTCCAATACGTGTTGGAAGATGGAGGATGTGGTGACTTTCCCTTTCACTGATAGCTCATGTTGCGTACGTTGATCCGTCTGTTGGTCTGGCCGATGTAGGACTTGTTGCAGTCTCGACATGGTACTTCGTAAACTCCCTGGGACTCCAGTGGTATTTGGTCCTTCGGATTACGGAGTATCGATCTAATTGTACGTTCTGGTACGAACGAAGTAGCTATGTCGTGTTTGCGGAGAATTCTGCTGATTTTATCTGTGGTTCCTTTTATGTATGGTAGTCTGGTTGTTATGACCGGTATCTCTGGGGTTTTCTGCTGTTTCGGTTTGTTCTTGGAAGTCGTTTTTATGATTCTCTCCGAATAGTTATTCATTCGTAGAGTTTCCTCGATCGTGTTCCGCTCTTGTACAGACAAATTGAGGGGGCACCAATGGGCTCACCACTGTCACCCATTATTGCTAATCTCTTCATGGAAGAGATCGAAACCAAAGCAATAGCAATGTCAGACTTGAAACCAAAACTCTGGCTAAGATATGTTGATGACATTTTCGTGATTTGGTCACACGGACATCAAGAACTCGAAAGGTTTTTCAATCACTTGAATGAACTCCACCCACGGATCAAATTCACCAAAGAAATCGAAGAAGATAACAAGCTCGCATTTCTCGATGTTTTAATCATAAAAAAGCCCGACGGTACACTAGGCCACACGGTATATCGCAAAGCAACACATACCAACAGATACCTGAACGCAAATTCACATCACCATCCAAAACAGATTCACGCTGTGGCAAAAACACTAATTACACGTTCAATCAGGTTGGCAGACAACGAACATCAAAAACAAGAGCGGAACACGATCGAGGAAACTCTACGAATGAATAACTACTCGGAGAGAATCATAAAAACGGCTTCCAAGAACAAACCGAAACAGCAGAAAACCCCAGAAACACCGGTCATAACAACCAGACTACCATACATAAAAGGAACCACAGATAAAATCAGCAGAATTCTCCGCAAACACGACATAGCTACTTCGTTCGTACCAGAACGTACAATTAGATCGATACTCCGTAATCCGGAGGACCAAATACCACTGGAGTCCCAGGGAGTTTACGAATTACCATGTCGAGACTGCAACAAGTCCTACATCGGCCAGACCAACAGACGGATCAACGTACGCAACATGAGCTATCAGTGAAAGGGAAAGTCACCACATCCTCCATCTTCCAACACGTATTGGAGACAGGGCATAACATCAATTTCGAAAACACAAAAACATTAGCGAGCGATGAAAACTTCTACTCTCGAACAATCAGAGAGGCTATCGAAATTGAGAAACGACCGAGTATTATGAATAAGAGAGATGATGCCCAAAGATCACCAAGAACGTGGAAATCCATCCTATCACAAAACAAAAACAAGCCGATCACACCAGAGGAACAAGGTCGAACCTTATCAAGTAATTACCATACAGACATAATGAAAAATGCAGTCGGACCAACGAAGAAAGTGGGAGGGGCCCAGGTCAAAGATACCATCAATGAACACCCCTATATATTGAGAAGTAGAACTCGAAATAATTAGTCGAGTTCGGAGGACGAAACTCAATCATCACCTAGAAGATGGCAAATGAGACTTTGCCGAAACGTTGTGACAATTATCCTTCAGGGGATCAAAACCACAGAACACGGAATGAAACCCGAAAAAACAACTCATCATATATATATATATATATATATATATATATATGTAATATATATATATATATATATATATATATATATATATATATATATATATGTAATATATATATATATATATATATATATATATATATATATATATATATATATATATATATATATATATATATATATATATATATATATATGCTGGCTGGAACTTCCGGTTGATCCGCGTCTGGAAAGATTTACTTGTCTACGTTTCGACTCCCATTTCGGAGCCATTTTCAAGACTTAGTGACCTTGCGTCTAGGTCTGAGTTGTCTCACTAGCTGGCTATCATCACTGGAGATCGAGGATTTCTGACCGCGGAAGCCTTGCCGATCATATATATATATATATATATATATATATATATATATATATATATATATATATATATATGTATATAAAAATTATTATTGCTGGTAAATACAGTTCTCCAATTCATCGAAACATTTAGTTTGACTTGAGACTATACGGTATGTCACAAGTGACATGTCTGGCAGTCTGGCGTTACAACATTTGGCAAATCCATGATTTGTCATTTTTTGTTATCTCACTGAGCACATCGGCAGTTACAAACTTATGACAAGCGTTTAGCACGCGATTGACAGTTTGACGAATTTGTTGATAATATAATTTTTTAATTCAGTTACGAAATATCATAATTTTGACACTCATTCTGGATACAAAATTTTGTTCATGTTGTCACTCGTTTTCTTTTTGTGACTCATTTTATCAAAGAGTGACAAAATGAGATATCATTATGTCACTCTTTGATAAAATCAGATTTCATTTTTAAATATATATTTTTATTGAGAAAATAAACACGTACCTACATATCACAACAAATCCATTTATTTAAGAATACTGACATGAATTAAACATACATTTTTATTTTAAAAATTACTGTAGTTTACTACAAAAATTAAACGTACAGTTTTGAAACGTATTGCCACGGAATACTGGTGCCTTTTGTTCATTACTCGTATATGATATGTCATCCCCATCACTGTTAACAAACTGAGCCACTTTTGAATCCATTGTTATGCTTGTCGATGTACTTCGTTTGAGAACTGCGATATTGCCGATATTTGCCGATGTATTTTGTCCAAGTATCTTCACAGCTGTTTTTCGTTTATTATTGATAGATTCATCAATATAATTTTCAGCAACAGCGTTGGACTTCCACCCACCATGTCTTTTCTGACATGTCTGACAGTAACGTTGCTAACGATCTGCGCAATGCGTGGCTAGTGTATAATTCAGTATTTTGCAAGCCAAGTAATGTCGCTATTTTTTTGGGATGTTACAAAATGTGTTGATGCCAACAGGTTGAATGGTGCATGTTCCGTTTCTATATCTAAGGAAAAATCGATTGTTTTTTACATGATTTGGACGCATTTGGATGTATTCTCGAACTAGTACAATCAGATTAATTCCAGCAACATCACGTTCGGTTATTGTAAAAATCCTCTCAATCTTTGTCTTTGTATCTGGAATGCTTATTTTAATAAAAGAACCGCAGTCACTAACATTCTCGGGGCGCATATTTAGTAATTCATTTCTTCGGCAACCTCCTGCTATGCTAACTATAAAAATTACTTTCAAGCAAATATGATCATCAGCTTTTATTAAAAATCTACTGAAATCTTCCTTACTGAAAGTTTTTGATTTTTTTGGCCGATATCCTCCCGCATTCCTTTTCAAAAAAGCCATCAAATTCGTAAACTTACTAATATACACATTTTTATTGACATAGATTGTTGTTCGTAACATAGAATAGTGACTCCACATCGTCGACGGTTTGCATACTTTTGCTTTCTATGAAGAATAAGCAAGAAAAAACTTCTGATATCGTTTTTTCACTATTTATCTT
Organism: Zygogramma bicolorata; assembly: GCA_032362365.1. Classification (NCBI taxonomy): domain Eukaryota; kingdom Metazoa; phylum Arthropoda; class Insecta; order Coleoptera; family Chrysomelidae; genus Zygogramma; species Zygogramma bicolorata. The sequence goes on along the minus strand of JAVJAQ010000857.1, from coordinate 73,321 downwards.
CTTCAATCCGCACCACTTTTGGAAGTTAGAATAAGCTGTTTCATACTTCTGCTTTTGATTTACTTGGCAGCAAATTTGCTACAACGGCTTTTGCAGCTTCTTCAACGTCTGAAGATAGGGAATCAGACTCAGATTCGCTCATTTCTAACAACAAAACTAACAAATTAATAAAGACAATTATTGTGACGAATATGTTTTGACATTTGAGCTTTGTTGTAATGGTTGTCTCTATAGAAACAAACAAGGATGGCTCTGATACTATCTAGCAGAAATATGCCGACGTTAAATAATAACAAAGTTAAATAAATTCAAAATGAAAATGAAACTGTTTTTTGCACACAATGTGTGGGATTGTACATACATACATTGTACATACATTTCAATAAAGGTTTAGTAGGTTTTATTCAAAGAAACTAATTTCTTCAAATCAGGTGTTCAGCACACTATTAAAAATATATCACTTGTTTAGACATTTCAATAAACAGTGATTACCATTCGAAAAACTCAATCGTAATATGCAAGAAGAAAAACGATTGAATTTGGGTTTCAGATTTGAATAAATGAAATCGTCACAAATCCTCTGTCCTCTGGGTGCACTCGTAAGAGTGTTTCACAAACAAAAATATTAAAAAATTAATACATAAATCAAATTGGAACTGAAACCCAGTATTTTCCTAAGTTAAAGTTTAACTAACGATGAGTTTGTAACTTTTGGAGTGAAAAACTTTTCCTAAGCTTGAACCGAAAAGTCCAGACCAGTCACCACCCAATAGATAGATGGTGTAAAAGTTGAAACTTACAACTAGATATTCCAAGATCAAATTCGCAGTGGTATGAATAGCAACTAGCTCTAGCTCAAACCGATCAGTTTGAAGTTTATACTTAATTTCCTAGAAAAAACTTCATGTTTGAATAATAGATAGCAAACGCTTGATATTCCATGATTTAAGTAGTGTATTTTCTAGCCTGTCATTGCGATGCTTGGACAATATTATATTTGTGGGAATCAAGCCGTTTGTCATAATAACATATATCTTACAAATGAAGGACATACAGAAGACTGCGTCTAGGAATGTTGCTGAGAGTAACAAAAAAAAAATGAAAATCTGACAGTATGAGATTTAAGTTTAGTTCCGAAATCATTCGATTATACACGGAATAGATTCAAACTTTATTTTTTCGGAAGGAACGCCTTGTATTTCATTGCAGATTCATATTCTATATAAAATTCCAGATCAATTTCATATCAAACACTTTTTATCTATCTCAACTTATTTTCGAATTATTCTATATTTTGTAAACAGGGTGTCCAAAAGTATATTGGAATGTGATGATCAAAACTTGGCCAAAGTCAATTTTTTCAAACGAAACCCCTCTGTATCGCAATCGACGTGAAAAAATAATGACGACTTTAATCTACATTCCCCACATCTAAACCGTACAGTTTTCGTGTATATAATTTTATACTACGTCATTGATTGATTCCTATAAATGAATGTAAGTTGGCTGCACGAAATACATTAAGAGCTGTGGAATGAACAATTACCATTTGAACATTTCACATGCACAAGGATAGATTTGTCGCTGAATATCTACACAAAAAAAAACTCTCCAAAAATAGGCAAAAAAATTATAAATTTTCATTTCACTTTTAACTTTTGTCTTGTTGATTTTACGAAAAAATCTTACAATATAGGTTGACGCCTAGGCTGAGTGGCGAACATCGTAATCCTAATAATTTAAAAAATATGAAGGTTAAATCGGCTTCTCAAGTGTTGAGTCACTCTGTGGCCGTTGCTATGTATTCTTATATAGACTTTGGAAAAATAACGGAAGAAGCCAAAGTAACTGCTAACGTCATTGAAGACATGAATGAGCAGGACGTGAATAAGTTATATATATTCAATTCGAGCAATTGAAAAAATGGACCCGATTTTTAGACAAGAGAGGGAAGAATGTTACGAATTCTCTGAAATTTATTTCTGTTGGGGGCTTACTATCTCCTCCGTTTTGAATTTATGGAAAAATTTTAAAATTTTATATTTATCTTGACACGTACTCTCAGTCAGGATTTTCTCGAGAATTACTTTTGCCAAATCAGAAACGCATGTGGGAATGCCATTCAATTTACCTGAGCATTTCAAACACTTTTTGCTACAGGATATTTCCATGAGACATAAGGCAGTAATTGTATGCAAGACAGTAGCGATATATTGCTTAATATAACATCGAAGTCATTATTATTGAAAGTTTTCAGGAAAAAAATCACGAAAATATTTCTCCAATTATAAAAATAGAATCAACCGATTAAAGGAATTTGCTTGAAGAAGTTTATTTTTCTCAAATTCTTATGATTTGTCTAAATGCTGTTATTATTTCATTCATTTGTTAATTATACAGACACTAATACATTGTACTATTATAACAGCGTCATTAGGGTATACTAAAGGAAACAATCAATTACTATTCAAATAGGTAATGTAAATAAAGATTATTAATATTCATTTTCTCTTTACTTTATGTATCTCACCCTTTTACCTGCCCGTAATTCAAGAAATCAGGTAATTCATTTTAGTGAAGAGAAAGATTCCTTAATTTATTGTTATTAGAATCTCATATATAATCATCTCAATGAAAAACACACAAAAACATAAATATATAATGAATGTGATCAACACTTGACGACTGACCTTCGTAGACACACATTCGAGTAAACATTTTGCTCGCGCTGCTGACTGTCCCTCGTATAACGTATTTATGCGGGGAGCCGCATGATTTACGAACGCTCACAAAAAACGCGTCACATTTCCCCTACATCAATGGAGTTACCAGACTTATTAACATATTGTTACGATATATCCTTGGGTTCGATGATTAAAACACTAAACAACACTAAACTTCTTTTATTACAACTTTCTATCACAACACAATGCAAAACAATCACATAAACTGTCCAAACGCTATTCAACGCTTTGTACTAAACACTCTTTCTAATATAAACTCTCTGTTATACAAATGAGTGGACTCGTCTCGTCGACTTGGCCACATCAACCGACATAACCAGCTCATATTTTTCATTATTATGTCGGTAAGATCAAAAATTATCATTCATATTTCATCAGTATGTAATTCTTATATGAATATAATTCCCAAAAAAACAAGATTTAGCAAGAATAAAAAAATCACGAAGCAAAGCTCGGTACTAAAACATCAAAGGATAGTTTCAATTTCGTCTTCCACGAAAATTCAATTCATTTTTCAGTATTATATTTTACGATTCACCATGCTTCCCACAATTATCAATTTATGTGGAATAATGCAGTGAAAATTATACTCATGAGAGTTTTTTGTAACGACTCTGGTGTTGAAGGACAATTAAAAATTCATTAACCTCCATTCTCTATAATCAACGGTGGAGGCAATAAACATATTTTGCACGATTAAAATGATCCGAGGCCATGATTATTGTACAATTAGGGTTCATTAATAATCATATTCCGATTTTTTATTGTGATATTTCGTGTGTGAGGTATGGATAATATGCCTATGGGCTGAAGATATTTGCCACTCTGAATCAAAGAAAAACCGAACGTGGATTATTCCACAGTTTGTACACTGTGAACATTAAAAATCTGAAAATATAAATTGATTTCTGGTCGACTGTGTTTACGAGCTATCGTTTTTTCGTTCGCAATTTCCAGACAAAAAGTTGCTGTTTTTGAACTTTGACCGGTTGGTCAAATGGTCGTTTTCGCCTTGTTTTGCAACCCGCAAGAGTATCAAAACAACTTTTGCTAATTCCAACTTTTTGAATCTTGTTAGTTTTTTATTTCCATTTCAGTCCCACAAATTATCCCAATGAATTACCCACTACCACTATGAAAATCACGCAGTTTTTCGTTGTCTACCACGCTTTTATATCATATTCGGATGGCAAATGCATTTTGGGTTAATAGAGCCAGCGCGCAATATTCACGTGATTTCTGGAATTCCGCATTGTTATTGGTGGATCCTTCACTCAAAATAAGGACAGAGCTGAATACAGTTATAATATAATACATCTTTGAGCCACATTGGAATATTTTATTCGTTAGTTATTATTATTGAGTTTTTACCTTGAAATCATTCACCTTTTCTGTGAATGGTTTGCGTAAAAAATATGAATTCATTGCAATAAATCTGAGTACACTTGAAAAACCTAAGAACTGTTATGCGGTCTGTCTGTCTTTACTGGTCAAGTTTGTTGAATCCATTGATTTCCTTTTTGTTGGCACAATTGGGGCTACTAAAGAAATATAATTAATAAATATTATAATAATTTAATAATTTCCATTCACTCCTTGGTTCTCAGATATTATACTATCAATGAGTAGGTAATGTAACGTTCCTATTCTTATGAACAGTATTTTTATCTCAAATATTCATTCATTTGGAAAGTTTTCGAAAGTTTCTGTATATTTTTTAGAAGTAGATTCATTTTAATACATGACTTCTGTTCTGTTGAAATTTTGATATTTTGAATAATTGAGTTGTTGATAAATTATTTTTGACAGAAAAACTTCTCTAGAAACCATCCTCTGAGAGTAATGAATATATATATATAAAAAACCTATATATTATATATATATATATATATGAATATATATAACTTTGGTTCAGTAAGCTGATTTTCATTTGTGCATCATGAACATTCTCATTTTGATTTCGTTTGCAACACTTTTTAGCTGAATGAAATCATTGTTATGCGATAAAAGAAAAAACTTATCGCGTGCTGTTAGTGTAATAAACCAATCAGGAAGTTGTTCAATGGGACTCAGATGAAATATAGCCATCGATTATACGAGACATCATTTGAATGAAGTGTATTGCCGACTGAAACACTCCCTAATCTTGAATGGTAAAATAATAATAGTAGTACTCGATCGCCCACGGAAAGCATACGGCGAAGCAAAAAAAAACACATTGCAGGCTACAATGCCTTTGTTGTACGGAGTCGAGCGAGTGAAAATATAGGTTGGGATGTGAGAATAACATTGATTTGTTATGCTCGCCATGGAGAGGTGTACTTTGAATCTAGACCCACATATTCGTTCATTCAGACATAACAATGTGAGATGGAGTGTAGGGTAAAATTCTTCGAATGAAACAATATGGCCTGATTTTCAAATCCAAACTTTGTTAAAATATGTATCTGAACAGATGATATAATATACAAAAACGAATCTACGTTCCCAGAAAACTATTGGACCTCTGACGTTTGGTAAGTAGTTTGCTATCATTCAATTCAATTTAAATTTAACTATCACTACTTACCAAACTGTCACAGATTCTTTCGAATCTTAGTTTCAGTCACTGTCTTGAGTGTTGATTTTATATACCTTGGGTAACATAGAGAGACCAGTCCTTTCAGTCACGGTTTATTATTTGTACCATTCAACTCACTAACTTCTTTGTGAAGTTTGGGCTTGGCCAAATTTGAAGAGTTGAAGGGTTACTTAGTGATACTGGGCTGACAGGTAACGGTTTTCATCATTTCGAATACTCATTGAACAATTATTTATTCTTTCTGTATACCTACTGACCTGTTTCGAAGTTTTGCGTTACATGAGAATCCAGCGTTATTGATTTGCTTGTTTCTATCAATTTCTCATATCTACCTATTTCTATCAATTCAATCAATTTATCTAGTTCAATTTCTATTGATTAAACTGAGTATTTTTCTCAATATTTCTTTAACTGATATTGTCATTTTTTTGTATTAAATTCTCTTTCTTGGATATATTCAGATTTCATATTTTTTTTTTATGAGAGAACTTTCACTTATTCGAGTGAATTTACTAATTTCCTGAGACTGTAAATTTGGATCCAAATAGTCTATAGTTTAGAAATAATTATTGAAACATTTTTTTTAATCCAACACGTTGTAGTCTCAGTGACACTCATATATTTTTATTACTTTGGTCTAATACCTTGTCCCCCATCTTACATGTAAAACCATCGACCGTTGAAGAGGACCAACACCAACCACCTACTAGCTTCCTACCATTGAAGTGAGTGGACTCCTGAACTGTCATCGAAGCAGACAATAGCCGAATACCTGCTGCCAAGGATTAACCAGGTTAGCCAACAACTAGTGGCAGAAAGGGGTAGCCGCTTTGAGCCTACCAGAACCTTCGATACCTGTTGCCAGCCAACAACTGAAGGCAAAAGAGGTAGTTGTCTCAAGTAGAGTCCACTTTACCAGTCAAGGAGGAGCGTAAGTGGCCATTCCAAAAAAAGTCAACAGAACGGTCAGAAGGATAGACCATTGTGTCATTTTTTTCAATTAACTTGCTAATATTACTCAAAACTCAATATTAATTAACAATTTGAATTGTAAAAATTCACCTGAATAAAGGAAAGGAAGTTTGTTAAAATTGAATTGATTTTTCCTTCAGCAGCACATACTTCTCTTTCAGGAAGTTTGGCGTCCTAGGTTTGTTTCAAAAAGGGATCATAGTGTAAATTTCTCTGGAGGTCACACTTGCTTTTAGTAGAAATTAATTTGCATCTGCTGAGGGTGAGTGTCCCTTACCCACACCCGAGCTAGTTGTGGTTATAATTAAGAGAGAAATTTACACTATGATCCCTTTTTGAAACAAACCTAGGACGCCAAACTTCCTGAAAGAGAAGTATGTGCTGCTGAAGGAAAAATCAATTCAATTTTAACAAACTTCCTTTCCTTTATTCAGGTGAATTTTTACAATCCAAATTGTTAATTAATATTGAGTTTTGAGTAATATTAGCAAGTTAATTGAAAAAAATGACACAATGGTCTATCCTTCTGACCGTTCTGTTGACTTTTTTTGGAATGGCCACTTACGCTCCTCCTTGACTGGTGAAGTGGACTCTACTTGAGACAACTACCTCTTTTGCCTTCAGTTGTTGGCTGGCAACAGGTATCGAAGGTTCTGGTAGGCTCAAAGCGGCTACCCCTTTCTGCCACTAGTTGTTGGCTAACCTGGTTAATCCTTGGCAGCAGGTATTCGGCTATTGTCTGCTTCGATGACAGTTCAGGAGTCCACTCACTTCAATGGTAGGAAGCTAGTAGGTGGTTGGTGTTGGTCCTCTTCAACGGTCGATGGTTTTACATGTAAGATGGGGGACAAGGTATTAGACCAAAGTAATAAAAATATATGAGTGTCACTGAGACTACAACTTGTTGGATTAAAAAAAATGTTTCAATAATTATTTCTAAACTATAGACTATTTGGATCCAAATTTACAGTCTCAGGAAATTAGTAAATTCACTCGAATAAGTGAAAGTTCTCTCATAAAAAAAAATATGAAATCTGAATATATCCAAGAAAGAGAATTTAATACAAAAAAATGACAATATCAGTTAAAGAAATATTGAGAAAAATACTCAGTTTAATCAATAGAAATTGAACTAGATAAATTGATTAAATTGATAGAAATAGGTAGATATGAGAAATTGATAGAAACAAGCAAATCAATAACGCTGGATTCTCATGTAACGCAAAACTTCGAAACAGGTCAGTAGGTATACAAAAAGAATAAATAATTGTTCAATGAGTATTCGAAATGATGAAAACCGTTACCTGTCAGCCCAGTATCACTAAGTAACCCTTCAACTCTTCAAATTTGGCCAAGCCCAAACTTCACAAAGAAGTTAGTGAGTTGAATGGTACAAATTATAAACCGTGACTGAAAGGACTGGTCTCTCTATGTTACCCAAGGTATATAAAATCAACACTCAAGACAGTGACTGAAACTAAGATTCAAAAGAATCTGTGACAGTTTGGTAAGTAGTGATAGTTAAATTTAAATTGAATTGAATGATAGCAAACTACTTACCAAACGTCAGAGGTCCTTGCTCCACAGGGTTTTGTTTTTCAAAAGGAATCTGAGCAATATTCTTCTGGAACTGAGATGAATTGACCCTGATTAACTTCTGGTCTCCTGATGAGATTGGTACTTGCCGGCAACGGAAAAATAAGCCAGAAATCCGTGGTTTCACTGAAAAACGTTTAAACGAAAGTACTCGTTCTCCCTCAAGTGAATATATTTCAATTCGGTTGAAAATAACCTCACTTTTCCACATAAAAATGAAATATTTTATCTCAATTCCGGAAATATTGGGTTCAGTAAGTCGAAATAATACTGCTTAATAATAAAGGTTGTCGAAAGCTCGTGGATTGCAATGATATTCAAAGTTCGGAAAACCCTTCGATGTTCCAGGCACCGTCTCTCGAAAAACACCACACTTTACGATTGAATCAAAAATATAACGATACTTGGGAGATATTAATTCATTGAAAAATTATTAAAAAGGTAAGATGATAAAATATTTGAAGATGATTCAAATTATTCAAAATAACTATCACCTGTTTCGAAGTCACACTCTCACGACACCTGAGAATCAGATACGATACGCGCTGTCGATCCCGATAATCAATCAATAATCTAGAAGGGATATCAAGAAGGTCAGAATCACCTCCGATTGCACATATATGGCTTTTCTAGCGCACGCGTGATTCGTATCTTGAAGGGTTGACAGAACAACTCAGATGTGTTGAATGCGTCTACCACCACGATGGAAAAGGTGATTTGCAGCGCTTGAAGAGTGTTTTGAATAGAAAATGTAACGGAAATTTTATTTTCGTTACATAATTGACAAGGCAAATGAATGAAACCGAAGTGTCTTGATTATTTTATTATGACCATGTTTATTTAGGATAATAGTCCATTCCTTTGTGTGTCGTAATATTATATTTGACCAAGATGGTGATAACATTCTACATGGTAACAAACTTCTTGCAACTGGTAAGCCATTAAATGATCTAATTGGAATTACATTTGAAATAATAAGAAATTGCAGTTATAAGATTGAGCCACAGATTAATATGGTTAACAATGAACTATACCAATTTTGGCATGAACGTTTAGGTCATGTCAGTAGCCAATCATTTCAAAAATTAAAGCAACATCAAATGATAGAAGATGTTAACCACATTGACAATCTTAGTCCTACAAACCAAACTGTGAGGCTTGTACATATGGTAAACAAACTAGATATCCTTTTTCTGAAACTAAGTGAAGAAATCATGTTCAACGACCTTTGTTTATAATTCACTCGGATGTTTGTGGACCAATATCACCTATTAATATCGATGATAAAAATTATTTCGTCACTTTTGTTGACGGATTTACTCGCTACACAGTTACTTACCAGATGAAATATAAATCAGAGGTTTTTCCGTCTTTAAATATTTCATTGCTAAAGGCGAGGCTCATTTCAACTGCAAGGTAGAGTACCTATATACCGATAATGGGGGTGAATATCTATCTAATGATTTTAAAGAATTTTGTGTTCAGAAAGGCATTACTTTTCATTTAACAGTTCCATCCACCCCACAACAAAATGGTGTAGCAGAACAATGATAATCACATCGCAAGTTTTTCGGCTTGATGGCCGTGTCCTGGAATTTTGAGTTCCGGAGCTTTCCTGTGAGTCTACTATGACTCCGGAACTCAAAATTCCAGGACACGGCCTTCAAGCCCGAAAAATTTGCGATGTTACAACACCGGCCGTGAAAGCCTGCATTCTTTCAATGATAATTACCTCTGGTTTAGATAAATCTTTTTGGGGTGAAGCTGTGCTTACAGCAACTTATTTAATTAATATCTTGCCAACTTCTGCTCTGCAAATAAATAAGACGCCACACAAAATGTGGCATGATAAAAAGCCACAATTAAAATTACTAAAACCATTTACATACATAATAAAGCAAGAAAATCCGAATGTGAAGAAAATCGTTTAAAGGTATTTTAGTGGGATATAATCCTAACGTTTACAAAGTGTGGAACATAAATACGAGAAGTGTTCTATTTCAAGAACAATAGTTAATGAAACCTTATTGTCTAATACGAACCATAAAAATTTCGGAAAATCAGGAGTTCCCCATGGACAAGGTGAATCCGTCATATTCTCACTAGTTTTTAACACAGTTAAACGCGTTTTATCGAAAAATCAGAATATACGTTTTGTTACTGTTTACGTCTACTTTCCGAATCTATTTTTGAAATTTCAATCGGACGACCTCAAACGCATTCAGCTCTCCGCGAAAATATTTCCAAAAAAATTTCAAATGAGGATTGTGCGAAAACTATTAATCCGACTGAGTCTAGGTTTTGCACACATGAAGTGCACGTTAATAGCTACTATTGTGCAATGTTTCAACTCTTGATATTGAAAAATGGCAGAGTCATGAATTCACAAAAAAAAATCCGGGTTTTCCCGCTTTTCTCTGGTTCTAATTATCCGATCGGATCATTTGACCCGTCATTCTCTTCGGAATTGAATTCTCTACAGTTCATCCCATTGCATCGTAACACTGCTTGAATAGTTTTCATTTAACAATGAAAAAACTAAAAAACGCGATTTTTTGTTGCTTATTGTTTATAACAAATAAAAAAATCGCATTTTCCAGTAGAGGACATGGTGGGAATAAACTACGGACTGTCCTGCACGGCTTTGCACATTACCTTTCAGGATTTTAGTTTTCTTGATCTCATTTTTGAGTGGGAGTGTAAAAATATTCATCTAAATAGATGATATAATATACAAAAACGAATCTACGTTCCTAGAAAAATTGACAAGGGAAATGAATAAAATCAATTATTTATGACCATGTATATTTAGGATAATTATCCAATCCTTTTGCGTCGTAATTTTATATTTATGGATTTTTACCATTAATACAGGTAATAGAGAATTTTGCTTTGCAAAATTAGGCAGGAGTTATTTTATTGCATGGATAGTTGCAGTCTGACCTACTCAACCTAAAAACACAAAATACTTACAAAAATGGCGAACGGAAGTGCCGCCATTTTGTGAAAAACCGTTTGAGCCTGTATCTCCGTAACCGTGCACTTTAGGCGAACAATTATCAGGACCTTTTTTATAGATAATTAAATTTCCTATCTTTTTCATTCAATAATTTTCTTCGTAGCACTCACCGTTCACGACTTATATTATTATTACTTTTTGTTTATTCACTATTTTACCGATATCTCTTTAAATAATTGTTTAAACAATAAATTGTTCGAAATAAAACTTTCAAATCGATTGATCTTCCACAACTTTCATTCAAAACTTTTTTCTCTAAAGTTAATATTTTTGAAGTTACAACGCGTTCAATGTCGTTCTACAGAGTACAAGGTTATTAAGAACGAAGTATGCATAGCGTAATGATGTAGCGAATCCGATACATAATACAAAAAAATTGATTTTAGAATTTTTTTGATTTAATGAATAAATAATAATTAATTAATTAATAAATAAGTTCTTACCTGCAAGAAATAGCAAATACCCATTAAAATTTTTTCTTTGTATTTTCTTTTATACAATTTAATATTACTATAATTAATTTAAAAACTACTACCATAATTACACACGCAAATAAAAAAATGGAATATTTATTGAAGAATATATGTGAAATTTATTTTTACAAATGTACACCAAAATGAATCATATGTCTTCTCTGACTCTTTGACGTTTCGAGGGTGGTGAATTTTAGATGTCGGTTACATTCTCCTCTTCCTCTTCGTTATCTTCGTCAGTGGCATATAAAGATTGTAACGCCTCTATTAATTTGTCGTTAGAATCATCACCAATATCTTCATCGATGTCGCACAATTCTGTGTTGTTGACGATTACTTTCAGCTGATTAGTGCACGTTTTCTCTGTGCAGTTCTCACAGATTACCGTACAGTCCAATCCTGCTTTTTGGCACCCACAGGCTCTTCCACAGCCAGTTCTGCATTTGCATGAAATGCACTCTAGTTGATCTCCCACATACAAGACGATTGAATATAACGCGTTGTAACTTCGAAACTATTAACTTTAGAGAAAAAAGTTCTGGATAAAAGTTGTAGAAAATTCATCGATTCAAAAGTTTTATTATAGACAATTTATTGTTTGAACATTTATTTAAAGAGATATCGGTAAAAAGTGAATAAACAAAAAGTAATAATAATATAAGTCGTGAACGGTGAGTGCTACAAAAAATATTATTGGATAAAAAAGATAGGAAATTTTATTATCTATAAAAAAGGTCCCGATAGTTGTGGGCCTAAAGTGCACGGTTACGGAGATACAGGCCCAAACGTTTTTTCACAAAATGGCGGCACTTCCGTTCGCCATTTTTGTAAGTATTTTGTGTTTTTAGGTTAAATACATCAGACTGCAACTATCCATGCAATAAAATAACTCCTGCCTAATTATGCATTATGGACACGAGTAGCTGGCTCCCTATTACCTGTACTACATGCCCCTAAATAGGTTTGCGGTGTGAAGATAAATATGATTGTGAAATCTAGTTAGTCGTTCTTATGTATCTGAAGTAAAAGCACTGAAATATACTTTCGTGTTCTCCTGTTCATTGTGTTTTGATAAAACACTGATGAACTGTCATTTTCAAAGAATGTTTCATAATAGAGTTTCAATCATCATTGTACAGAGTCTTACTGAATTATTCACCAACATACAGGGTGATGTTTCTCAAATGAAACAATATGGCTTGATTTTCAAATCCGAATTTCTCCTAGAAGGTGAAAATGCAGGTTTGTGATGATCAATTGGGAATTCATGCTGAGATTAGTGTAATGATTCAAGCCTTTTTGATAGTCCTCATTTCAAACAAATAATCAAAGTTCATTTTGTAAATAGGTTATTTTGAAAACGCATTTTATCGTCATCTACCAATTCTTCTACCAGTAACCTTATTTGTAACTGGGGGTGAATTGAAACGAGAAACCAGTATTTTCTCATTATATCATTTCATGTGAATACGAATTCGAAGGGCAGTTTTCCAAAATATATAGTTATGTGGATATATATCAAGAGGTTTGTTGGTTTTACAGAAAAGAATGTTGCTTAAAACATTATTATTATGGAATTTCTTCAACATGAACTTAATTGTAAATTCCTTGTCGATGTGAATCAGAATCAAATTGTTAAACCTACAGGGCCAGCTCTATATGAAATTTATATAAGAAAATCAAGAGGCTTCATTTTTATAAACTAATTTATGGGTGTTTATTCTCTGTTCGTTGAGTAGAATAGATCTGAGCTAGTCAACAAACTCCTCACTTCTTTTGAATTCATTATGTCCCATAATTATCAAAATAACTCCAATATTCGTTTCAAGCATGTTGTTCATTGAGAATTGATTTTTTGGGATTCTCTCATTTCATTTTATATTTTCACCAAAAGACAGAGCCTTATGCGGGCAAAGGACAACTAATTATCCTAAGTGTCGAAGCGCTCCTGGGAAACTCACTGATTTTGTCAGTTGAAAATATGATATTTCAACCCAAAGGGAAACTTCGGAGAACTCACAGGGCAACTTGTTCAGTTGGTGTATTCGAAAAAACAGACCTCACCTACTGAGATTACTATCGAGTCTACCAGCAGTTGCCTAAGTCCAGATATATATCGATACATTATAATTTTGAACCAATCTCTAGTAAAAAACAATGCAGGTCAATAAAATACGTGTTTCACAATTTAAACTTGTATTATAAAGGAATATAAAAATAAAGCCGCCTTACGAATGTGTGATAACATGAAAAACATTCAACAAACCATAGAAATATTGAAAAATAGGTAATTTGCCAAAATACATCAAAATTTTTTTCACAAGTCTCGCTATTTTATTTTATAGACTGAAGCTTTATGAAAGTGAATATATTTAATTGAGAATCTGCTATCTCTCAGTGACTTTTGTTCGGTTGGATATCTCAGGCTGGTCTTATTCTCAAACTCCAAGCGGCATTTTCTCACCCTTCACAACACGCCTTGCGGATCAGGCATCATCTGATCGAGTAGACCGTATCGCGTACATTTAGGCCGAATCGATTCCAGAGGTGAGATTTGTTGATGGAATTTTCATCAAAATAACGTTCAATTCAGTTGAATTTTCGGCCAAAAATAACAGAGAAACAAAGATTTTAGTCGTCCGGGTGAATCTTATTTTATCTCGAGTTGTTTGCCTGGAAATATGAAAACATCAATAGGAGATGGACATCTCTTAAAGGAAGTAATTCTGAAAAGTTAATGTAGACACCTTATTTATGAGAACTTTCACGCTCCTCTGAGTTGGTTTCCATACATTATATCGAAGTTTTCCCCGAAATTTTTCAGTGTTCAGTTCATTTTTTTCTTGGAGTACTTTTCAAAAACTATACCCGTGTACCAAAAATATAATTACCATAACATAAATTCAAACATTACTGGGTAAACTCCAAAATAATTATCGAATTAGGTACTTGTGAATGGCTAATTACCCAAAATCTGTGCAGTCATTAATACGTTTTAATCCGATTATGTACGAAATTCATGAAATCCGTCCGAATAGATACAATATAACACAAAACGTATCGATACTCGATAATATCGACAAGAAATGTATCGATACAAAATATCGAATATCGAAAGGCAAAATATCGATAGCTAAAAATTTCGTATCGTATCGCTCATCCGAATGGGGAAGTAAGCTGGCTGCAGTTGAGAGCAATACCATACAACAATGCGGCCATAGAAAGCCTTTGACCCCTCCTAACTTTTGAACTTGACCAGATATCATGGAGGGTATAATTTTTTTTTGGAATAAGATCCTTCGTTTATCCATCACTGGTTTGGTTTTGAAAAACCGACCGTAAGAATACCTGGCTCTTATTCACTCTAAGAACCTCTGCAGTATCCGAGATAACAAGGGATGAAAATTAAACATTCATATTTGAAAACCATAATTTTCAGACAGAAAATTCGTCAAGTTCTACCGGAATTTCATACAGTGCAGCCGTAGAACTTCCTTCCTTCCTTCCTTCTCAACTTCTGAATCGCGTGAGATATCAAGGTCGAATCAAGTATACATGAAAATGGATTAATTTTACTAGTTTTTGGCTGAAAAAATCAATACTTTACGTCACTCGCCATCGATAAGGCACTCGTTTGATAGTTATCTCAACATTTATTCAACACTCATTCATTTATGAGAACTAGACTAGCTGTAGTCAAGTTAGTAGCAGTGTTATATTTTTTTGTTAATATTGAAAATCATAATTTCAAAGGCATTTCAGATGAAAATCGCTTCCTATTATTTCAATAACCTCTTATTAACTTCCACAATACTCACCTAAGCTTAAACGTGAATTGAGGCTGGAAGTTACCAAAACCAAAAAGTCAACTTAAATTTCAAGTGGCACTGAAGAAGAAAGATTTGAGAGAAAATGCTTGTAAATTATGTCACATCCTTCTTGAGCGCACTTGGAGTTCAAAATTAGTTTTGGTTTTAGGTAAATTGGTTTAAAGGAACATTTGTTTCAATTTTCGGTATGATGTAGTTCTCGATGCACCCTATCCTATGATGTTAACGCTGATTTCATGTTTTGAGTATATATTTTATATTGCTACACTCAATATTCAACACTCGTTATGAAATGTTTCATTTGCTTTTATCCCAAATTAGCGAATATCGAGATGGGTATTTTCCAAATGATCACTCTTATTATATTTCCCACTGATGCTTTGTGTTCCAGGTACAGATTACAAAAATCAGCCAGTATTGTAGATAATCTTTTTTCTAGTTCCCCAGTCGAATGGTGATCTATATAAATGGTTTCGAAACATACAAAGCAATTCCAATGTTGTCATTTGTTGTTCAATTCCATCGTCATTCCTAGCCATTTTCCATTAGGAACGTGCCTGGTCCATTGTCTTCCAGAAGTCAAGGCCCGAACCTAGGGAAACCCCTGTTGAGATACATTAATTGGCCTACTGATAACTGAGGAGGGGTCATCAAAAATAAAGCTGTGTTGGATAAATAATATGAGTTGAGGGTAATTATTACATTTTTTTTGTTGTTAGCTACAAGAGCTAAATGATTTTGGCCAAAATCCACACGAATGCCAAAAAAATGTATTATGCA
This sequence comes from Zygogramma bicolorata, assembly GCA_032362365.1. NCBI lineage: Eukaryota > Metazoa > Arthropoda > Insecta > Coleoptera > Chrysomelidae > Zygogramma > Zygogramma bicolorata. Next base: position 57,326 of record JAVJAQ010000857.1, on the reverse strand, counting down.
AATCGTTATCCCTGAACTGTCCACTTCCGAGGCTTGTGGCCGTATACTGTTTTGATCAGTTCTTCGAGAAATCCATACGCTATGCTATGCTATGCTATGCTATCATTTTTTTCCAGAAGTCGAGGTTCGAACCAAGGGAAACTCGTAATAAAATAGATGTATTGGCCTACTGATAACTCCAGGAACGGCCAGTGTGAATTTCAAAAGTAAACCAGTGTTGGATAAAAAATATCAGACGAAGGATCTCAAGTCCCCATTGTATTCCATAAAAATATGAACCCCTCTATACGGCCTCAATGGCCATGTTCACTATGCAAGTTGGGCAAGATGTCGTGTTGAATCAACCATGTGTCTCTCTAATCTGAAAAAAAAAATGTCAAGGGACTACACAATATTTGAAGCCGATAAATAAAAAAGTACTATAATAAAGTTTACAATTTATTTTAATTTCAAAACTACATACAGAGGCAACTTGGAATAAAATATGCGTTGTTGATAGATCATATAAGTTCTTTCTGGAAATAGTGTTTGTGTTTGATTAAACTACTGATTTTCTTTTTGTATGAATTAACGCAGGCTTATAGAACGTTTGAATTGGACCATTAAACTATATCTTACGACGAACAAACTCGTGTAACTTTCGGATAGGTTTTTGGATGAAGACCGTCTTGCGCACTGCTTTGCTATAATGATTTTGGGTCATGACGTCTCTGTACCTTGATAAGCTCTTTGGCTCAGACCTGTTCAACTCGCACTGCTCACATTCTAGTATCGCTTCAGCCCTCCTATAAGACATTACAGACATTTTAAGTGGGACACCATCCTGATAAGGTAAATTCCCAGCGACACTTTCTCCTACAATAGTCGAATCAGGATTCTCATCAGATGTCGAATTTTTCCAAAGATCAGGATCATTTCTGCATCCTCTTGAAATGCTGTATAGTGGATTTTCGACCTGAATACTTTGGACTTCATTTCCTTCTTCCGAGATGGGCCTATACACTTTGCCTCTCTTTCCCTTTGTAGATACGATGGTTTGAGCAGGCTTCGTTAACGTTATCAACTTCGAATGACTATGACTGTCCTTGTAGCTAAGCTTGGTATATATTGTCTGAGAGCAAAGTTCTATATTCAGTCGGATTGCATTTGAGTAATTTGTTCTTGGTACCTACCCGAATAAGTGATAACCAGGTAAAATCAATTAATTGATGATATGTTGTATAATCATATTTTGTGAGAATCAATGCAGATGGTAGAAGAAGAGACCGGACACAGGGTTGCCACTCTACTGGGATATACTGCGGTAATGTGTAATGAAGAGAAGAAGAGAAAGGCAAAACTGAATTTCAAACTGTAACTATTTTGTCCCTCACATATCGTATTCATTATGAATCTCAATTCAATTTATTTTGGTTCATTCTGATTTCAGATATTCATGCTATTGGATATCATGGAATAAGCAATCGTTTATAATTCTCAGAACTTCGAAGCTCCCCGCGCCATTTCGAAACGATATACTGAAGTAATTCAATGTTTGCAACATTCCAATGGCTCTTGTGTAATGAATGAATGTTTCAATCATCTTCACACCCAATTTCGAACATTCATCCATTTGGGATGTGAGAACACTGTAACAAAGGACGACCGTAAATTTGCAATGAAACTTCCACCTCGACTCAGAAGAGTACAGCAAATGCTTTCGCATTTTCATAAAACGTATGAAAGAAGATGATCATGCTGCTTGATCGTACATACCATTTATTTCTTTGAATATGAAAGAGTTACTGTTATTTTTCGAATATTCACATTATTTTGTTATATTCAATGCTTACGCTCAGATATCTTTCTTGAGTAATTGCACTCTATGATGTTAATAAGGACTTCATACGTGATTCACATTCTATATTCTGAAATAACTAGATACTTCAGAATCTCTCAATCGTTCAACATGGAGAGCTTGCTGGAATATTCATCGTTAATACTGGATACTCATAACTTCCGTACGTTTACCTTTATTATCAATATGAAGTGTTCTTGGAAATTCTGCCAAAACGAAGATTTTTTTTTATGTTCTAGTGGAAAGGTGTGAAAATTTGACTTACTATCAATCAGAGAATCAGATTGAAATCTTTGCTGAGGAAGTTCATTTGAATTTTTTTGCATTGGTTGGTAGAAAAGCAAAACAGTCAGTTCAACATCCTGCTCACGGATTAATACTCATTAGGACCATGTTCACTTATAAATATCACAAGAGCTTGAATTATTTCCGGAAATTTTCTAGAGGGCACGAATATTCTGAAAACTATAATTTCTTCAAAATATTCGTACCTGAAAGAAAATTTCCAGGAATAATTTAAGCTTGCATGGTATCCGGTAAAGAAATTTGACACCATAATTTGAAAAAAAATAATTAATCTCACCTGACATTTCAAATTAGTTTCTCTGATTGTCAGAGTAGTGCTGTTTTTGACATATGTTGATTTGTTATTTTTGTTTAAACGGTTCTGTCAGAAAGCTCAATAATTACTAGTTCAAAAAATCATATAGGTATATCCACCATATAAAAAAATCACCAAATTTAGTTAAACCAAATCAGATAGGACCAGCACAGTCTATCACCCCTTGATAATTTTAGTTAACTAAAGGTGATAGAAATATATATTTACAAATAACATGACGCAATTTCGAATAAACTCCTATGTAGTTATATCTAATATATTTCGTTAAATGAAAAAATCACCAACTTTAGTTGCACTAAGTTCTGAAACTCAGATGGGTACCAGCCCAGTCTATCGCCCTTTGGTAATTTCAGTTAGCTTAAGGCGGTAAAAATATATTTTTACAAGAAACATGACGAAAAAATTCCTATGTAGGTATATATCTACCATATTTCGTTAAATAAATAAATACCAACTTCTACATTAAATGCTAAAATTAAGATGGGTGTTAGTTCAGTCTATCGCCTTTCATAATTTTAGGTAGGTTTGGTAGAAATGTATTTTGCAGTATTCAGAGGTATATCTACATTATTTGAGGGTTGTAGGTAACATTTATTTTTTGAACTGTCAAAAAATTTCCACCTAAATATTGTAGCGCTTCGAAAAAATTTCCGGAATTTTTTTTAGTTGCTATGGTAACCAGTCAAAATTGAGGCATCTCTTCTGTTAGAATTATCATTATAAAACTAAGAGTACTAATGGAATTTCGATGTGTCCAAATATGACAATTCATACGAGGTTCGTTCGAAAAGTCCATGCAAAGAGATTGCACTACTGGCGCGGATTGATTCTCACTTAGTGACATTTTTTGGAAGAACACACCAATTATCAGCCAGATCGGTCTATTGATTTGTGTTTGGAATTCGTTCGAATTGAGGATGTCGAATGATTTTCAAGATATGGGCGAAGAATGATTTCGTGTGGCGATAAAACATTATTTCATAGAAAGCAAAACCTTCGGGAGACGCCTAATAAACATTATGTTGACTCTGCACCCCTGATAAGAACAGTTTTGAAGAGGTGTCAAACATTTGGAGTGGCCATATGAGCACAAGTGACGCTGAACGTTTTTGACGCCCTGTTGAGGTAACTTCTCAAGGAATTGTTAATATAGTGATGGATGATAGAAGAGTGAAGTTGTATGAGATTGCTGTGGTCATTTCGAATTAACGAGTACATAAACTCAAACACACAATAAAAAAACTGTTGTACGTCATCAGGGGCGTGGTTGAATTTTGAAGTACACATAGCCAGATTGTCGAATGATTATGGAATTTTAGATATAAATAAAGTGACGTATTAAATGTGAAAGAGGAAAAATAAATTTTTATGAACCTCCTTGTTAGTAGATACGTCTATATCATTCATTGAAATATGAAAACTCATCCATGGAAAAGTTCTTTCCTTTGTATTTTTCCATCACGGAACTCAAAGTTAAACGCCCTTCCGAAACTTTAACTCATATGTTTTAAACAGCTACATCCAAAACCGATATTTTTCCATATTTATAAACTGCAAATAATCACTGCGTTCCTACTTAGTTTGAATATTGTTACGCATAACACCTATTTTCAATACTGCAATATTTGTAAGCCTATTGGTGGTTGTGAGCTTTGTTATCGTTGATCTTTCGAGAAATCGCAGTGACAGTACTGACAGTACACATACTTCAATTCAAATCTGCTGCAACTCTATCAAAATGAATATTTGATTGTAGATAATAAAAATGAATAATTTACTACATTGTATCCAATTCAGCTTTCTAACAGTCGTTGAAGAAAGCGAAGGAATATTAATAATCTCGTTCTCTTTCGAAGTAACTGATCGAAGATGTCACCAACTCTCAATATTGGTGAGCCTATTGGTGGTTGTGAGCTTTGTTATCGTTAATATTTTGAAAAATCGCACTGACAGTGTACATACTTCAATTCAAGTCTGCTGCATCTCGATAAAAATGAATATATGACTGTAGATTATGGAAATAAATAATTTACTACATTGGATTCAATTCAGCTCTCTGACAGTCGTTAAGGGAGGCGAAAGAATATCAATAATCACGCTCTCTTCCGAAATAACTGATTGAAAATGTCACCAACTCTTGGCAGCGATAGTTTTGAACTCTTTTGGCGTTTTTACGAAAAGCCTGAGACTGATAGAAACATCGAAATGCACATGTTTTATAACAATTATCTTATTTGAAGTAGCAAAAAGACGTTAATACAGAACTGCCACTTTTGAATGATAATTGTCAATTGGTAAATAATTAACCTCAAACAAATTGCGGCAACATGGAGAGTGCTCTCAACCAAATGCCAAAGAATAACAGGCGCCAAATTTGAATTTCAATGTAAACGTTCCAATGCATTTCCATGAATGGAATGGTAGCACTGCGTTGATTTCATGTTGTCACCGATGACGTTCAACAGTTTTTTAATTGTATACACTATAATATTTTGCATCAACATTTGGACATGAAAAAGCTATCAGCAAGTTGGATGCCTGGATTTCTCACTCTTGACCAAATACAAAATCAAGTGAAGTGTTGCGAAGACGGTTTGGTTTGAAGCTGTTTCAGGAGAATCCGCAAGACTTTAAGCATCGTTTCGTCACTGCGGATGAAACATGGCTACTCTCGAGAACAAATAACAGTCTTAACAATGAGTTAGAGATACTATGGTGACCGTTTCTTCGTGCAATAATTTTATAACATTTATTTGTTTTTACAGACATCAATAGCAAAGATTTTATATCCCAACGTACAGAATAGGCAGTATGTGGCGTCCGTGGATAAAAAGTAATAGTGCTTATTCCAGTGGTTCGTTAAAGAAGAATCACTTATCTTGTGACGCGAAAATCATCACAAAAAATGTGTATACGAATTGTTGAAAATTACATGGAATCAAGAAAAAAGCGTAAAGATTCCGGTGCCACAAAAAGTCTAGATGACTGGGAAAAAGATTTGATAAGGCGAAAAATCTACACTATGTACGATGAGCAGCGTGTCCCTACCATCAAAAGTCTGAAACAGCGGCTCATCAATGACGAAACTCACATAAACTGTGGCCTCACTACTCTTTGGCGAGCTCTGTCTGCAATGCGCTTTAAATATCGCAAAATTGACAAGAGACAAGTAATAATGGAATCCACACGTTTAATAAACTGGCGTTCTGAATATATAACGTCAATAAGAAAATACCGGTCTGAAAATCGGCCAATACTCTACCTCGACGAGACGTGGTTTGACACGCATGACACCCCTTCCAAAGGATGGTCTGATTCCTCTGATAAGTGTAAAACGAAAGCACCATCAAATAAAGGGGAGATATTCACAATATTACACGCAGGATCAGAAAATGGTTGGATCCCAAACGCTATGTGGCTTTCTGCCAAAAATATTAAGGACTCTTGTGTTGATTATCACGAAGATACGGCAGCAGAGCATTTTGAAGATTGGTTTGAAAATTGTCTGTTACCCAACATTCCGCCAAACAGCATTATAGTAATCGACAACGCAAGCTATCATAGTCGACAATTGCAAAAAATTCCTGGCTCAAAGAATACGAAATTGGAGATTCAAAACTTCATGGCTGCAAATGACATATATTTTGAGGAAAATTATACAAAAAAAGAACTTTTACAAGTGCTGCAGTCATTTTCTTTGAAAAAACCGTATGTTTGTGATACAATTGCAGAAGAATAGGGACATACAGTGTTACGACTACCTCCCTACTACTGCGTGTTCAATCCCATAGAGCTTATGTGGCACCAACTTAAATCGAGCGTGCGCGAAAAAAATACTTCTCCGACTTCAAGTGGTAGTGTGGTAGAATTAATTAGGAACTGTATGAATGACATTCCTACCGAGAGTTGGAAAAGTTCTGTTAGTCATGTTATAAATGTTGAAAAATCGTACCTTTCTGTAAAATCAATTGCGCCAATTATAATTAATTTAGATGAGGATAGCGATAGCGACACTGAACTAAATATAGAATAGAATTGTAACATTTAAATAAATTATTTGTATATCTCCTACATTATGCAAAATTCAAATTTCTCAAGTTCGACCCTGTAGCACATTTGCATCTTTTACCAGATGATTTTCTACACAATGATTAAATCGGAGAGTTTATTGCAGTTAATAAGCCAATACCATTTACTGTGAAAAATACTATACATGTGCATATAATCTATCGTTATTGGACCGCATGAAAACGCCCACACTTCACTCACAAAAAAGTCCGTGTCTATCACGACAATGCACAATCTCACTCCTCAGCAGTTGCGGTCGCAAAATTAATGGAAATGGATTCCAACTCGTTCCACTATCCCCCCATTCTCTACACTCAGCTTCTTCGGACTGCCCTTTGCTCCTAAATTCGAAGAGATGGTTGGGGGTTCAAATATTTCATCAAAACGAGGAGGTAATTTCATGAACGAATGGCTATTTTCCAGACTTGAACGAATCCTATTTTTCATGGAGCATCAACAAACTAGAGCAGCGTTGGACGAAGTCTATGAGCCTGAAAGGATACTATCACAAAACATAGAAATGAATTTAGAAATGAAACAGATTACTTCCCGTGTGAAATTTAAAAGCTCAGGGTCAACAAACACAGGAGGCGCTGATGGCGGTTATTTTTTTCCAGTTCGGGGGTTAAGATACCGGATCGTTGATTTCTTATGACGGTGTCAAGTGCCAATTTATTTCAGCGAAAGAGTTTTCTGCTAAAATGGTCTGAAAAATATGCTGAAAAGTCATCGTTCATTCCAAAAAATTACCCAGTGTTTTTCTATACTTAGATGGAGTGAGCCAAACCACCAACTATAAAAATTTCTTCGGAATCAGATTCTTAACCCATATATTTTGTGTTCGGAGTACAGTTTCCTTCGGAATTCAAACTGCCACTACGGACAAAATCTTACATAATGCTCCCATTTCTATTAAAATTACAGGTAAATTACAGAGAATATTTCCATCGTATCGTAAAAATCCCATATGAAGCGGGATTTTTTCGATCAATTACAGCGATAAATTCCCGGCGGGACATTTTCGGGCTCGTAAATGCACGGTAGGTATCGAAAAATACCCGCTCGGTCCGTGTATCTATAGTAACGATTGTTAAAATCTACATTTGTCTTCTTGACAGGCATAAATACTGAATTTTGAACGTCGTTGTTTTAACTCCGGAAATATTCTACCGAATTACACTCGTGCATCAAAATAAACCTGATAATTTTCCATTTAAGCATGTTGTCAGTGAAAAAACTGCATTCGGTAATTTTCATATTTTGCTAAAAGAGCCCTCCTCCTTCGGAGTCGGGCTCTTTCGACAAAATATGGAAATACACTCATACAATTTTTAGACAACATGCTTTCATGGAAAATTATCGGTAATTTTGAAGCACTTGTGTAATTACTGCCGAATAATTTTCACAAATTTGTTGTTGCCTATCTGAACGTGTTTCTGTAATCTGTTGAGACTATATTGGAGAATAAAGTAGGCTCACAAAAAGCAATTAGGTAGTTTTCATTCTTGCACAGACTGTTCAATCGAACCTTGTATATCAATAAATCTCCTTCGTCTCCTGTTAAGTATTGAAAAACTCGATTAAAAAAAATTGGTGTGCGCAATTGTCGTTTGATGGGCTTCCGAGCCTATTATAATGGGCATAGTTTCTTCAGGCATCAAGCTGCTGACAAAAATCAGCACTCGGCATCTCTTTGTTAGATACGAGTCCTGGCAGTACAAGCAATACAGTAATGAATAATTCATCTGCTGTTGGTATTATTATATTAAAGATGAAATACACCCTGGTATTCAGTTGGAAAAGTGCCAGCTAATTACCGCATAAATAGTGTTCAAGCTCCAAGGCTGAAGTTGTATATCAATTTTAGCAAAAGACAGTGATGGGTTGGCGATCGTCCGTCCTTGAGACACTGAGACTTTACTCATACAATTGATTATGCAAATCTGTCTCATTGAAGTTGTTCAAACAAGCAAACAAATAATTAATGTACAAAAGGAAAACGATCGAACGTCGGTTTCGCTTGTTTCTGCGTTCGACTTACCGCGGGCGTCTACGATCGGGGTGAGTTTCGAAGAAACGAGTCAGAGCAGAAAATATAGTGATTCACACACGGTAATAAAGAACTTTTTATGTATACAGGCTAATTCAAATTATGTGCGCAATTTTGAGCATGGATATTTCCATATAAATCTTTTTCTATTGAAGAAAATCCCTCAATACCTTCTGACAGAAAGTAGAATCAACAAAATAGTCTGTTTTTATATAGTGAGGGACAACATTATTTAAGAAGACTGTTCAAAAGCCACCTCTTTTGTTCACAAGGGTTTAGCAAATTAGTTACTTTATCAAACACATGACAGCTGAAACTGTCATTATTGATTGACAACACACTAGTGTGTTATAATCCATAACTCACTAGTGAGTTATGAATTATAACTCACGTTTATATTTGAAGTTTATTTATTACTATTTATTTATTAATTTTATTTTATTTATTACTATTACAAACAGAATTCACATTGATATTGAAATTGAAGGAAAATGCAAACGGTTCATTCGAATTTAAAGTTATTGTCAAATTCGTTGGCTCATTGGAACCAGACGCTTCCATTTCTGTACAGCTGCAGATAATGCTGGAAGACACCGACACATTAGAACCTTGTATTTTTTCTGCTATTTGTATTTCGTTATGCACCGATTTTTCTTCTGCTACCGTCGAGGACTTCCATCCCCCATAACGCTTCAAAGTAGTCATGTTAGCCCCTGCATTGGCCGAAAGAGTCGCCGAAGACTTTTTCAGGCAGTGACCGCTGTAGAGCGCTGGTTTCTCCAATTTCAAAAAAATTGCAATTCTTGAGGGTATCTTCGACAACGTGTTCATTCCTAAACATTGTCTGGTACATCTCCCATTCTTGTAAAAGACAAAATTCTTTGGTCTTAAAGACATGTATTTTTTACATAAATTGATCAGGTTGACTGGAAATCCTTCTTCAAGTATAGTAAAACTTCTCGATATCTTGGTTTTAGTGCCTGGAAAAACTACGTGAAAATATTTTCCTTTGTCTTGAATATTTTTTATTTCCAAATTGACTAATTCATCGCATCTACAAGCACCGTTAATCCCCATTACCAAAGCCACTTTCATCAACAAGTCTCTATTTCAGGTCGTTCTAATGTCTTGGACTTCTTTCGGTTAGTATCCCTGTGATTTGCTCTTCAGAAAGCTCGTTAGTTTGCCATATTTTGAAATGTCGATTTTTTTATAAAGGTGAATAGTCGAGCAAAGCATCGAATATTTGGTCCATAGCGACGATGGGGATAATTTTTTTCGCAAATGTGAAAAATAAGCCAATAGAACATTTTCATAGATACCTTGAATTCATCCAAGACTCAAACTCCTGAAGAACTCCTGAACTCCTTGTCGTTGGCATCTCGTGACTTTTCTGGCAAATTCTGCATCGCCGCTTCTTCCCTCATTTCCTCCATTTTATTTAAGTTTTTTCTCTTCTATAAAGCTTCCCTTTTCTTCAGCGAAAACTGACAAGCGTCAACATTTATTTAAACATTTGCTAACAATGTATCATACCCGTGACAACCAAAGAAACAACCTACTTTGACCAAAATGTAAAGAAGTCACTGTCAAGTTATTCTGACATTTATAGCTTACTGAGACGAGATTTCATCATAAAACTTGTTATTGTCTCATAATAAAAACGATTTCTTCCACTCGTTGGATAAAAAATTGTATGCCACTCGTGTGTTATGTTTCCTCAGTCAATTGAGAATTTATACCACGAGGCCGTTATTTTTCAAATAATACACTAGTACCATAAATAAGGGACGTTCAGTGTCTGTATAATTATCAAATTGATGAAATATTAGCGACATTCAGACAAATCAATCAAATTTGACATCCTCGGGTTTGAAATAATCTGGTAGAATCTAAACTTGATACCTGCTAAAGTCGATGAAATATTGATAAAGCTTCAGTTGGTAGGCGAATTGGCGATAGTCAACGTGGATCCATTTTTAGCTATTACTTACGTTAGTCGAAAACCGTCGAAGGTTCTCTCTTGAATTCAAACAATAGAATTTGACAAGAATGACGTATAAAAATATGCGACGGAGAACTCAGTATCTTCGGTAGCTCAAGGATATAGACCGCGGGCATATCTGGCAGACGACATTAAAATGATAGTTGTAAATCCAGCCTGCTGGACAAACAAACGGATCTACAAATGCTTAATGTGCATTTGTGCTATATTTCAGAATCTTTTTTCTAGATAGTAACTCAATTTTGAGCGATTGTGATGTTTCAATCCATCGATTTCCTTCGATTTTCGAAAATAGAAAGAATATCAATCCTCTTGCTGTTAAGAGACGTGAATTGTGGATTCAAGCAACTAGAAGAGCAGATTTAAGTACTGATAAGTTGAAATGGGAAACGGTATATTCATGCATTTCGTATCTCAGAATTGCAATTATAATCTCATTGTATTATCATTGTTGTTTATGGAAATACGATTTGTTTGTCCAGCAGGCTGATGCATGTGTCGTCACATGCCGCGGTCCATGGAAAGAAGTTTATTTTCACTAAATCCTAATTTGGCTGAAAGTCGCTAATATTTCATATCTTTTTACGGTAGGTAGAAAAATATGATGATCTATGATATATGATATATGATGATATATGGAATGTTTCACATACATTTCTTTGGGTTCCTTAAGTTTTGTCACCACCACTAAGGACACTTCTCTTCCCTTACATTCATTGAAATGACATCTTGTTAGAACTATCAGTCCATTGTGTAGAAATGATAACGAACAATAAACACAAACAATAAATGATATGTTTTTTTGCAACACCACGGAGGAAATACAATATTTCACTGTGGTATGACGCCTGGGTCATTCCATTCCAAAATTCAAATATGTCACGTGAACGACAAGCGCCTACACTTCACTGATATACGTCACTATTCATATCGGAGTCACTGGACACATCATTATTCTATTGTGAACAGTGTTTCTCCGGTGCAATCACAGAAGCAAGTGCATGCTTACAACCATTTACAATCCAATGATAAATATGGAAGATCTGCTAATGATTTTTCGCATAAGATTTTTCAAATTATGATGTGAATGTAACCCAACAACCTCTAAATAGTATAATGAAAAAACTGTTCATTGAATGATATTAAAACTATCAGATATTGAAATAATTTTGGAAAGATAATTGGAGTAATTTCAACACAGAAATCGAAGTGTTAAAGTACTTACGCTGTTGCTTTTACATTTCGAAAATCAGCTGTATTGAAAAGGTCGTCGTTCTTTATGAATTCTATCATAATGAAAATCATAATGAAAATGTCTATGGATGGTAAATTGTTTGATGATGCTTTCACAAATTCGTCCGATTGCATTTTATGATTGCAAAACACTCATGCAGACAATTAAATCGAAAATACGAGTCCAAGTATCACAAAACTACGCTTTGAAGGTAAGCAAACTGTCATCGATACGAGTTCGGACGTCAGAGTGCGTTTCGACTTCTATTTGAATGTATCGATTTCAACTTACTTCAGATTTTATATCAATCAAAACATAAATGGAATTGTTGCTTGGCGATGAGTTCAGGCTGTGAGTTTTTTTGGTTCAGAGTATAACGCGAATTATTTTATGGAATTCCGTGCATACATGTCATAATCGATCACGATCCTAGTGATGCTCTCTACTGATAGGTGGTACCAGCCAACAATGAATTCGAGCCTAATATTTATTATTTATAATGATATTTATACCTAGAACATTCCAAGTTCTACCCGTCTCTATTAGATGGCACACGACTGCACTCTTCCGAATCCCAAACTCCATTTCTGTCCTCTGAAAATAATTTTGAATATTGTGGCTAGTTACCAAGGTGATGTGGTATGATAAGCGACTCTGCCTCAGCAAATTGCGTTTATGCATTATTTCTCAATTGGATTTGTTATGCTGTATGGCTATTGCTTTTTCATCACTTTGTAGATCATTTATTAGTAGTATACCTATTTGGAATAGAAACCTTCCTTTATTGGGGGTTTCTTCTGGAGAGTACCAACTCATTCATCTGAGAAAAGCTTCCGACTACAGCCTCCGAATGACCTTCGTCAGAGCCAATCCGAAGTTTTGGTGCTAGTTGGCCGATTTATATTTCTACGTTTCGTGAGAACTCCTCTACTCTGAATTCATGTAACAGTGGAACATTTTTTTATATGACAGTACTGCTACAAGATGTCGTCGTCTCTTTAGGACATTACCAAGAACTCCAAACACCGTCATCCATCGTGGGAAATTGAGGCCAGATTTTCGATATTTTCTGAATCATAATTTTTTTATTTTTTATTTGTTTTATTTCTCCTCCGTAACTGATTACGAAAAATTATTAACACCGATATATTTAACTCGTGCAATCCATTCAAATTACATCTTCCGTTTCTTTCCGATCTCAAGAATTTGCTCAAGAATTTGCAGAAGCTTTTCACAACAATCAATCATCCCAGGAAAATTCATCTCTGTCGCTTTCCTCCACATGTAAAATCACAACTGAAACATATGGTTCGAAATTATTGAATGATTCATGCGATTCAGGTTGGGTTTAAAAGCAGCTCTCATAGCTGAACTCCGCCTATTCATCATTTCTATGTTACATTGTTTCATTTGTATTTCTTATTGTGATGAATAAAGACCTATTATTATTATTATTATTCTCCAACAATCACAAGTCTTCATGACCTTCCGACAGTAGACCACAGCAGAAAGCTTTCAAAAATCAGTGTCCAAGAGGAGTTTGATATACTTAGATCTATAGTGGTACCAATTGAAGTGGTGACTATATTCTAAGCCATGTCACAAAGTAATACTTCTGAAAATATTGAGACATGTGGCATTCTAACAGGCAGACTCGAAAGTAATGAGCTAATTATAACTCACATGATTTTTCCAAAGCAAAAAAGAACCTCAGATAATTGCATAGCAATGAATGAAGAGGAGATTTTTGATTATCAAGATCAACATAATTTGATGACAATAGGATGGATTCACACTCACCACACTCAAACTGCATTCCTTTCAAGTGTTGATCTTTATACCCATTATCCTTACCAGTTACTGATACCGGAAGCAATTGCGATAGTATGCTCGCCAAAATATGATGAAACTGGATTTTTCATATTAACTCCTCATACTTTAAGAACCATTGCAAATTGCCGAAAGAGTGGATTTCATCCACATTCAACTGGACAACCATTATTCTGAGTTGCCACCTCTGGAAGTATTGGATCTACACAAGGCTTAACACATCCACTTTTACAATATTAATTTTTCGTTTTCATTTAATTTTTTTTTATAGATAGATAAGATTTTATTTTTACAATATTTTGAAGAATAAGTGAATTATTGTGAGAATAATGATGTTTGCGAACTTAAAACTATGCGGAAAAAAATTCATTCAAAACAATTACTTTGAAGAATTAATCTTATTTTTCACGAGTCATTATGAGACTCACACTTGTTACGCTGAACATAGTAATGAATAGGCGGATTATATAATATAAATTTTGATCATACCTAGCTTGGATTCTCCTAAACATTTGATTATTCCAATGCTCGAATTATTAAATGATATTTTATTTCAACGTTGTTTTCGTTTTTCAACAGAGATCAGCGGAATATTTTATGTAGTCGCTGGATAATTTTTTTGTCACGTCATGTGATATGAATTTTGTTTTCCGTTGTTGGCATAATTCCTAATTCATAAATACTACTGTTTCAAATCCGGTGGCGCCCGATTCGACATAATTTTTTTTTAGTTTCCTCCTACTCACGACCCAAAGAAGTTCCCAGGCCAAGAGCTCCGTGCAAGTGTCTTTTTTGGTAAAAAAAAGGTCACAAGGCTTCAATGTTTATACTGCTTGAATGTTCTTTGAGGATATAAAAATGTCCTTAACTCAATTTTCTTGGTTTTCTCTCGTGAATCAGAACAGAATGGAACAAAAACAAATCAAAGAGACAGAAAATCTAATGTTTATTTTCAATATATACAGAATACAGAAAATGTTTATTGTGTTAATTCTGACAACACCGAATTATGGAACTTTTTCCCTAAATGCGGTGAATATTTTCAATAAATCGACGAATAGAGTGAAAGAAAATCTAGCAGGGGAGTGGCTCTTGTTCGCCCTGTATACATTTCTTTTTTATTGGACACAAAATGCGTACTGAATTTTTTATCGATAGCAACCGCGAAAAGCATCGATCCAAGTCACGCAACTAGGGAGGAAAAGACGCTTCATTAGCACAGAAAGCTTTCCTGTCACACGTCTGTTCGCTGTCACATCCGGAGATGAATTATTTCCCGTTCCCCCAAAACAGGCACTTTACCAACAATGGAAACATTCTTCCATCTGCTGATATTCATTTCGGTGGTGCGCCAGGGTTAGACAAGAGTCGTTAGACCTGTGGCTCAAGGGAGTGATAGATTGGCCGAAAGGTCTGAGCTCGAAGCGCATATCGAGTGGGGACAGATTCCCCATCGAGTCTTGATTTATTGCGATTGAAGAATTTGATATCGACGAGGGAATAATTTCATCTCTCTTCGGGTAAAGGAGTAAGGAATGTACAGGTTGATTCATATTTCATACAAATCATTGAACTTTATTACAATGTATGGAAGCTACTCTGAGAAAAGTAGGTATTGTTGAGTTTCGCATTTGGGTTTGATAATAAATGACACTGGGTATCACGAAAACAAAACGAATTTATTCACACACAAAAAAATATTCGACCAAAATTAGCCGTTTATCGTCGCTTGTCAACTTCAAATCTGACTGACTGACTACTGACAGCCGCCATCCCGCACAATATATACTAGCCAAACATTCAACACCAGCTGCCAGACTCTGATAATTAGAAAAGTATATTAGAATCGAAATGTGACGTCAAATTCGAAATCTCGGTCCTATACTTACATTGCCGAGATGTCGAATTTGACGTCATTTTGACGTCACATTTCGATTCTAATATACGTTTCTATTTATCAGAGTCCCCGTGCAGGTGTCATGTTCCGATATTGCTGGTATTATTGGCCACAGTAAGCATTTTCGGAACGCCTTTTGCAGTGATAGTAATTTACTGCTGATGATATCGGAACAGATCGCCATCGGACATCCATCAAAGGAACTGTCAGCGGTGACAGGTGTGATCTACCCTATCTTATTTCAAAATGAATTAAATAATTGAAGAAATATTAAGCAACAGCGATACGGAAATAGAAAATTCAGAGAGCTCAAGCTCTGATAATAATAAATCTTTAGAGAATATAATGACTGAAATTATAATCCTCGACAACATAAAATCAGAGGTCCCAGAGAAAAAATACCAAGAATAAAAGTGTATATTCAAAATGTAGTAGGTTTTTACACCCCTAAGATTCTCAAACAACATTTCGAGTGAGTGAGGCTTGCCATCTCGAAAAATGCGGTTCCCGCAGATTTTATATATCTGCTGGATTCATTTCATTCAGCATCGACTTCTACGCAAATATCTTCCAGTACAACTCGAAACATTTTTGAAAATTTTGCAATTGCAATGATCTGACAACAAATTCAATCTTTTATCCGTTGACGTTCATTCGAATTGAGTTAGGTTGAGTTGTGTTCGAAATTTGAGCACAACTTAACCTAACTCAATTTTGGGAATACTGGAACTACAGGTCCACTTCTGCAGCAGTAGCACCAGTAACTTTTTAGTCTCTAACAGGGTACCTCGAAAATTGGCGCGAAATAATTGCCAGTGAATGTCAGTAAAATCGAAACGACTGAATTTACTGGACAGTACTGTTCAGGAATATCGGAACATGACAAGGATAGTGCGTGTAAAATGACTGGCGAAAATATTGAGGCGAACACCTTGCCAAGCGCCGATAAAGAGTGAGAAATGCGCGCACGATAGTCAATCTGATGCTACAGTTATTTTTTATTGTGAACGTTTTACGTCATTCTATTGTTATGGATTGAAGGAAGTACATATTTTATTCATTATTGTTTATTATTTTCGTCTTAACATCATTTTTTTTAATTCAATGAAAACACGGTTACAGAAACGGCTAGATATCTTGATAATTATTCTGGATATTTGAGTATAAAATTACCGTTATAACTGATCATGATAAAAACTATCAATACTCTATCATTAGAATAAAAATCCATAAAATTTCGAAATATTTTCAGTTATAAAATTATCAAAAAATATAGATGTGACAGATATATATATATATATATATATATATATATATATATATATATATAGATATATATATATATATAGGAGATGGGTAGTCTTTGCTGACTAGTTAAGAACAAAACTAGGAAAATAGTTGGGTAAGCAGCATGCAGGAAGTATACTCTTATAACACGAATTCCAATATTTCGACAATGTTTATTGTCATCTTCAGGGAAAGCTACAATATTATATAATTCGTCAAATTCAAAATGTAAAAGTGTGAAAAAACTACTTACAGTGTCCATGAGATTGAGTGCAAAAAGGGTTGTTAACAATTTAAAACATGTATGAAACATATGTTACAGATTAAAATTATTCAACTATGGTCAACATTACACAATTTAAAAATTTTTTTTATCAATATTTACTGGACGTCCATTTGCAAGTCGAACGCCGGCATGGAATGATAGAAAATGTTAGGTTAAAAGTTCCATCCTGCATGGATGTCCGGAACTACGTAATATATGCGGAAATATCGGTAGGTCGACGCATCCTCAGAGGGAGCCCGCGTCTTTTTGAATTTCATAGATGGGAAAAGAATAGACAGCTGAAGGCCTTATTGAACAATTTCAGTGTAATATGTGAAAAATTCATAAATTTTGAAAGAAAAATTTTTTTGTTTTATTATATAGAAGTGGAATTAATGTAACAATAAATTAATTAGAAAATTGGGAGCTTTGGTCCCTGAAATTTGGATTCCCTTGATCCAACTGTAACAAATATGAATATATCTCACTGAGATGATTAATGTCAGATCTTTTGTATATATATATTGTTGTTGAGTTCGGGTTGAACCGCGTCTGGAGTTTTGTTCTCGACGTTTCGGCTCCGATTTTGGAGCCATTTTCAAGAGGTGAATGTGACTTCACGCTGAGGTCTCAATCTGCCTACTCCTCAGGTGTTGTCACAGGGGGCAAGGGTTTGTGACTTGACGCCGAGGCCTCAATCTGCCTACTCCCCAGGTCTCGTCACGAGTTCTTTCTAAGGTCTCAATCTGCCTACTCCTTAGATCGAACTGAGGTATCGAGGGATGTTGGGTAGGATTTATAGCAGCGGGTGCTACTAAAGGACCGTCGGATGTCTTGGTGGGGACTGGGCATCTGGAAATTAGGGGTTTCCATGCAGTTGGAAGTCTCTGGCCGTCGTCACGTTTATTTAAGCAGGAAGGTCGCTTCTCGATTTCGATGGCCTCGCGAATTATACGAGCTTGTAGTGTTTTTGCTGTGGCGATGGTCTTAGTGTTCGCAAAGTCTATATTGGGTCCTGTCTCTTGATGATGTTTGGACAGAGCTGAAGATGGGTCTGATTTTCGGACAGCAAGTTGATGTTCGTATACTCTACTTGTCACACGTCTGTTGGTCTGGCCTACATATGTTCTATGGCAATCAGAACATGGTATTTCATATATACCCTGTGATTCGTTGACAATTTTGTCCTTGGGGGAGCGGAGGAATGTGGAGATTTTGTTGCTGGCTGTAAATATCGTTTTTATGTAGGCAGATTGAGGCCCCGGCGTCAAGTCACAAACCCTTGCCCCCTGTGACAACACCTGAGGAGTAGGCAGATTGAAACCTCGGCGTGAAGTCACATTCACCTCTTGAAAATGGCTCCAAAATCGGAGCCGAAACGTCGAGAACAAAACTCCAGACGCGGTTCAACCCGAACTCAACAACAACACACAACTGACCGCGGAAACCTATCCGAACACACAATATATATACATATATATATATATATATATATATATATATATATATATATATATATATATATATATATATATATATATATACAGTGTTTTATTAGTTTTATTTAATGCATATAATTGTACATGAAAACACGGTAACAGATAACGGTAACAGGCTAGATATCTTGATAATTCTCCTAGATATTTGAGTATGGAAATTACCGTTATAATTTCAATTTTATAAAACTTTATAAAATTGAAATAATTTACTCATTACTCGCTAACTTCATCTTCATAGAATGGAGTACTCAGACGAGTACTTGGGCAGAAAATTGGTAATTAGTATCACAATCATTTAGGATCTTACTCAGAAATGTTTGGATTCATGTTGTAATGATCTTTTGAGGAAATATAATGATATTTAATTATTATCCTCCAAGAAGTATCTCTGCATTCCAGGAAATGGACTGAAGACTCTTCAGTCTGTGCCTACAAGGAAATAGATGTGACAGATGTATATATATATATAGTGTATCCCTAGACCAGTGGGACAGTTGAGTATCTCTTGAACCAATAGGAATTCTCAAAATATTATAAGTTCACATTATATCGCATTATGAGAGCTAACTTCAGGAATTACTATTTTTTATACGAGGGGCGCAAGAAAGGCTCACAAAATCGAATATCAATTTTTTCAAATGGAACATCCCATATATTTCGATATATCTGAACTCTCATTCCTTTAGGCGAATTATTGGTTTTTATTTTTGAAAATCCGACAAGGCGTTGCCAAGTTATACCAGAGTGGTTCATGAAATGCATACATTTTTTTAGACAAACCCATTATTCATCATACGAAGAATTTCTGGAATCATTCAAGACTGTTGGTAGTCGGTAGCATATTCTATAATATGGAATACTCATTGTCTTCGCGAGTTATACAGGGTGGTCAGAAATATTATATGATTTTCACGAAATTCAACCTTTCTTCACATTACTTCTTCAAATAGTGCACCCTTGTCGGATTTTCAAAAATAAAAAACCAATAATTAGCCTAAAGGAATGAGAGTTCAGATATATTGAAATATATGGGGTGTTCCATTTGAAAAAATTGATGTTCGATTTTGTGAGCCTTTCTTGCGCCCCTCGTATAAAAAACAGTAATTCCTGAAGTTAGCTCTCATAATGCGATATAATGTGAACTTATGATATTTTGAAAATTCCTATTGGTTCAAGAGATATTCAACTGTCCCACTGGTCTAGGGATACAATATATATATATATATATATATATATATATATATATATATATATATATCTGTCACATCTATTTCCTTGTAGGCACAGACTGAAGAGTCTTCAGTCCATTTCCTGGAATGCAGAGATACTTCTTGGAGGATAATAATTAAATATCATTATATTTCCTCAAAAAATCAGTACAACATGAATCCAAACATTTCTGAGTAAGATCCTAAATGATTGTGATACTAATTACCAATTTTCTGCCCAAGTACTCGTCTGAGTACTCCATTCTATGAAGATGAAGTTAGCGAGTAATGAGTAAATTATTTCAATTTTATAAAGTTTTATAAAATTGAAATTATAACGGTAATTTCCATACTTAAATATCTAGGAGAATTATCAAGATATCTAGCCTGTTACCGTTATCTGTTACCGTGTTTTCATGTACAATTATATGCATTAAATAAAAAAAAATCAATTATCGTACGCGCTTTTCCCGCTCTTTATTGGCGCTTGGCAAGGTGATCGGCTCAATATTTTCGCCAGTCATTTTACACATACTATCCTGTGGATTGAATGTAACGAAAACATTTTGTCCTAGCCCTCTATAAATTGAACGACTTCGGCACTATAATACTACGCACCTTTAACGTCACTTGGCACTATTTTTCCCCAAGCAAATCGCTAGTCAATATTATTTTCGAATTTTGAATATATTCATCTACAATCCCACCAAAAACCATTGCTTTATAAACTGAACACCTTCAATAAATTTTTCAACCCCTTTACGGCCGTACCACGCCCACCCCCACCAACGAACAGCTATCAGGTGCCCGAATCAATTAATAATGGCATACTGATTAGGTGGTTTTAATTTTAATCGTTCTATAAATTGCTGCCCTATTTCCGTGGCTGGCTCTTCGTCTATACGTGAAGGTGGTGGCTGAATACTTGCAATCTTCCAAATTTCCAGAATTATGTTTGGGTGATCTAGAAGGAATGATTCAGGGTCTACCCAGAAACTTCGAGACTGTTTTCCTTTACTAGAAACAGCAGCTTATGTAATGTTCGTAAACAAGGTGGGTTCGTTAGTCCTCGTCACACTATCCCCTCTCCTAATGTTGTTTTTCCATAACAACATTCCAATTGGGAACATCACGGCCACTGTGATAACTTAGGCGTTCTTTGTGGACAACCTCGGACTGAATGAGGATGTGCATGACATTACACAAGACTACTCGATGCATTCGAAAATCTTGAAATAACAGAATGTGAAAATAATATGAATGGTGACAAAGGGCCAATCCTTTTTAGTCCGCTTTACAGTTCATTGTTGAGAGATCAATACAAGACAATTTTTCATATTTCTCAAATTGATCATATGTGTGACACTCATATCTAGAAAGTTACTAAGCTAAAATGAGTGTTTGAATAAAAGAAATATTCAAGAAGTAACTAACATGAATCAAGTGTATAAATAAAATAAATAATCACATAGCATAGCATAGCATATGTAAAATGTGTTATTGGCAAAAGGAGAAATATGCATTACATAATATTGTTGTCGTGGAAAATAGTAAAGAATTCGTTTATTTTATGGGTCAATGATTTCGTGAATTTCTAATCGAAAAATACTACTGATCCATACTTTGGCGAGTTTAACGAATAATTTTGAAGAGTTTATCGACTTCAATTCCATTGGATTAATATTATAACATTTCGGTCTGAAATAAAGGTAAGTGTATTCAAAATATATCTTCGTATAGTTTGTAGGCCAGTGATGTACACCTATTATATGTTCCACCACAAACAACAATCCCGTATGACAAGTGACTTTCGACGAGAGAGTAGTTTATATTTTTCAATTGGTCGGAAGTGAGATACTTGACAAGGTATTTGATTTTGTAGAGTATCGTCCTCAATTCCTTCACCACAAAATCGACATGATAATTCCACTATGGCAGTCCACCAGAAGATATTTGATTTTTGATACGGAATGTATCTCCGTATGAGTCTCAGCTAGTGGTATTGAAATGCTATCATATACAGGTAGATATTTCGAGTATGAGGTAAATACCATGTAAAATGTCTTGCTCATGTTGATTGTTAACAGCCAACTGTCAAACCATTTCTTCATGAGAGCAAAATCATGTTCGGCGATTTCTTTTGATGTTGCCCAGCTTTTTGTCGTGTACACAATTGCTGAGTCAACATTCACTGATTTATATGATATATCAGTTTGGTGTCAGACTAATAGATCTCTACCAAGAGTTTTAATCTGCTTCGGTTGCGTAGACTTCAACTTTTTTATGAGTTTATTGTATCGGTGGGAATAATCATACATATTTTTGGATGACTTCAAACGTTCACCTCAAACTTCCGAAGAGAACTTGCAACACTCTCTCCTTTCGTAATCCAACCTGATTCGATATTGCACAAAATATCTCTCAGGCATTCTTACCCTCTTAATGACCTCATGATATCAAGTTTCGAGACATTATTCGGTTTCTCTCTCGAACGTGTGTGAGAAATTCCAGGCATTCTCACATGCATGCCTCAACGGTTGACAATTAATCAACTTATTCAAACAATTGCATTATTAGAATGTCGTAATAACATTCAATTCGGAACGAAGATAAGGACTTGAGTGGCAGTATTCATTAATTAACAACTTTTACAACCTGTTGGAGACAAAACACCTGAATAGCGTAAAAAGCAGCAGAACGAGTTACGGAAAATGGGTTTACATACCATTGAGAAATAATAGGCCGGTTCACTATCAGATCTAATGCTCGTAAGAATGTTTGAAAAAATTGCGGTAAGCAGTGACACTTTATATGGTAGTCTCATTCAGTGGCTCGTATTCTTTATTTTCGGAATAAAGTACGACGAGAAATAATCAAATAGTCTCAAATTATCAACAAGGGTTGAACCGAATCGTGAGTTGATTCCTTTCAAAATGAAACCATCACATCTGTAGCAATTTCATTTCATTTTGGGCAAAGTCCATCAATAGATTCAGAAGCATTCTTGGAAAAAAAATTAAATGTGAATTGTGTGATATGTTCAACTGTTTGTAGAATTTGATGGAAACTATAATAATAACTTCTTCTGTAGTTTTCTAGGTTTGTAATCTACCACAATCTGAAAAAATAAGAATTGATATTGGAATCTATACACGTGTAGAAGGGCAGATTTAATTAATTTTTAATTACGAAGATTGCCAACAATCGAGAAAGAACTGTTTTTCAATCGACGCAGCAACTTTTCGAGGTAGACTAAAAATCTGCCCTTCAACACTTGTATGGATTCCAATATCAATTCTTATTTTTTCAGATTATATATATATATATATATATATAAATATATATATATATATATATATATATATATATATATATATATATATATATATATATATATATATATAGAGGAAGGGTAGTCGTTGCTGACTTGATAGTTAGGACGGTTTTGTTTGCTATTTTTATGTTGGGTAAAATTTGGAAAATTCTAGAAAGTCTGGGAGTGATCTCCCTGATGAACGGTAATGATGTGAATATGGAGTGGATTGGGGCATCATCAGCAACATTGCCATTGGTATTGTTTGTGATTGAATTGTAAATTTCTAGTGATGTAGATGTACTGAACAAAATATTGTTAATTAATTGGGTTGGATAAGAATTATCTATGAATAATTGTGCAAGAATTTTTAAATTTTTATTATGGAAACTTTTATCTGAGATTCTTAGCACTCTGTTCTTTAGTTGTTTGACCAAGTTCACTTTGATCGAGTGTTTGTGATACGAGTGGTAGTTCATGTATCTACCTGAGCTGCAGTGCTTCCTGTACCAATCAATTAGGACTTTGTTGTCCGCTGTTCTGATGAACTTTTTATCAAGGAAGGGTACTGATTGCTGGTTGTCTTCTGTTTCGACTGTGAACTGAATATGGGGGTCAAAACTATTCAGGGTGAAAAGAATCTCTTCCAAGCCTTCTTGGGGAATTGAAATTATAATGTCATCTACGTATTTTAAAAAAAAAATGAGGTTTGAAAGATAAAACTGGTAATACTGTGTCCAGCAGATCATCCATCACGTATGCAGGTAATATTGGTGAAATGGAGGCTCCCATGGGAGTTCCAAAAGTCTGTTTATATATTTTATTGTTGAACGAAAAATAAGTGCTATCAAAGAGAAAAGTTAATAATTTGGAAAAAGTTTCTTTATCAATGTTGCAATGGTTACTGATGTTGCTCCAATTTTTGTGAATGGATCTCAAACATGTTTCTAAATACACATTGCTAAACAAGGAAACCACATCCAGACTGGCTAGGATGTAGTTCGGAGGTAGAACACTGTTATTGAATTTTTCTGTAATTTCAAATGAATCTCCTATATAGTACTCGTTGCCAAAATCATATGCTTTTGTTAAGATACTCGTTAACAGGGACGCTAATGCTTCAGTAGGTGCACCTATCGATGCTACGATTGGTCTTACTGAAAGAGTCGGTTTGTGAATTTTGGGCAGGGTATAGAGCCTTGGAGCGATACCACTATAGCAGGTAAGTTTCTTTTTTGTTGTTTCATCTATGTAATTTTTATCTTTCAATTCTTTGATGTATATATTGCATTTTCTTTGGATTGCAGAAGTAGGGTCTTTGTTCAATTCTATATAGGCTGTATTATTCATGATTATTTCATTTGTGAGATGTATGTACTGTTGTTTTTCCATGACTACTGTTACGTTACCTTTGTCTGATGAAGTTAAGATTAAATTTGGATTTTCTTTCAAGAATTTTTTTGAGTTGAGTAATAAATTTCGAAAAGATGATGATTGTTGATGTGTATTGTGTATATGGTTTGTGATGATATTCGAGGCCCTTGCTATAGTGATATTTCTCTGGGTCGTATCTGGAATATTGGACGTAATGTAATCTACGTCAGCCAAAATGTTCTTTATAGGAATGTCCTTGCCTACTATAGGTTCAATGCTAAATTTTGGACCTAATGCTAAAAAATTTGATACCTCATCAGGGATGGGTATGTTTGAAATGTTTTTTATCCATTTTTTATTTGATTTTAATTTTGATTCTGAATTTACCTGTTTCAAATTGTTCAATTTATTAATGTTTTTTATTTTGACTCTATGAAAAATTTTGTTGTATGTTCTAAGTTGTCTACTGTTAAAATTTAGGAAAATTGGTTCACCTGTTTGTGCAATTATATTAATCTTTAGTGACTCCAGCGCCCTATCCAATTTTTGTAATAATTTATGATTTGAAGAAATTTCAATATTCAAAAGTTTTATTCCTAACCTGTAGTTTTGTTCATTGATGTTCGTGTGTACTGCTTGTCTCTGTAGGAGAGATTCTATTGGTCTTGTCGTGGATGTGATATGATTTGGAAGAATATTGAATTTTCTGCACTGCAGTAGGAAACTTCTTCTGTTGATTTCTTTGGCTAATTTCATTTTTGTTTTGGACCATAGTTTCATGTCTCTCAGTGCCCGATCACCGTACGTAGTTCCAATGGATTGGTAGAACCCCATGCCTGTAGATTAGAGGAAGGGTAGTCGTTGCTGACTAGTTAAGAATAGAACCAGTGAATAGTGGGGTGTTTCAGCAAGTAAAGGAGTACTCTTTTAAGTTAGTCCAAGCTTTCGGAAAATTTTATTTCCATCATCAGGGAAACTACAATAATATATAAAAAGTTGTAAAGTAATTCTAAAATATTACTAGCTAATGACTTACATCTTATTTGAGGATGGTTACATTGATGTTAGAGATGAATTGATGGTACATTGTAGACGATGAAACATGATACATAATTAAAACTTGATTAAAATTTTTTCGGTTTAAAATCTAGACGTTGCTCTCACGTGAGCTTGTCAGTTATACTAATTGAAAATTGAAGTATGACATTGATTTGAAATATGAAGTTGACAAATTGAGTTGTGGCTGAGGGCCTGGGTGTCAGTGTGTTACCAACTGAATTCTAGTTACTAATTTGATACAAATTGAGTTGAAATATTACTAAATTGTGGCTACCTTGAAATTTTGATTATGCAATTGAATTACTGAAACTAATATTGCTATTGGATCGGTTCTTATCTAGAGTCAATAAATAAGAATATATTTCACTTAGGTGACTCGATCAAAGTGAACTTGGTCAAACAACTAAAGAACAGAGTGCTAAGAATCTCAGATAAAAGTTTCCATAATAAAAATTTGAAAATTCTTGCACAATTATTCATAGATAATTCTTATCCAACCCAATTAATTAACAATATTTTGTTCAGTACATCTACATCACTAGAAATTTACAATTCAATCACAAACAATACCAATGGCAATGTTGCTGATGATGCCCCAATCCACTCCATATTCACATCATTACCGTTCATCAGGGAGATCACTCCCAGACTTTCTAGAATTTTCCAAATTTTACCCAACATATAAATAGCAAACAAAACCGTCCTAACTATCAAATCAATTCACAGCAGAGTCAAAGACAAGGTTCCTTTGATAAATCAGGTAAATGTCGTTTATAGTATTCCTTGCCAATCATGTAATAAAATATATGTTGGCCAAACTTCACGAGCATTAGGTGCTAGAGTCGTTTCTCACAAAAGTGATTCAAGATTACACCCTGAGAGATGTGCACTGGCGAACCATGTGAATGAGTTTGACCACCATATGGATTACGACTCAATAAAAGTATTAACCACTGAAACACTAACAGTTAAAAGGTCCTTTTCAGAAATGTCCTACATTTTTCAAAATAATAATTGTATGAACAAACGAACAGACATTAATCACCTGAGTGAAATATATTCTTATTTATTGACTCTAGATAAGAACCGATCCAATAGCAATATTAGTTTCAGTAATTCAATTGCATAATCAAAATTTCAAGGTAGCCACAATTTAGTAATATTTCAACTCAATTTGTATCAAATTAGTAACTAGAATTCAGTTGGTAACACACTGACACCCAGGCCCTCAGCCACAACTCAATTTGTCAACTTCATATTTCAAATTTCAAATCAATGTCATACTTCAATTTTCAATTAGTATAACTGACAAGCTCACGTGAGAGCAACGTCTAGATTTTAAACCGAAAAAATTCTAATCAAGTTTTAATTATGTATCATGTTTCATCGTCTACAATGTACCATCAATTCATCTCTAACATCAATGTAACCATCCTCAAATAAGATGTAAGTCATTAGCTAGTAATATTTTAGAATTACTTTACAACTTTTTATATATTATTGTAGTTTCCCTGATGATGGAAATAAAATTTTCCGAAAGCTTGGACTAACTTAAAAGAGTACTCCTTTACTTGCTGAAACACCCCACTATTCACTGGTTCTATTCCTAACTAGTCAGCAACGACTACCCTTCCTCTAATCTACAGGCATGGGGTTCTACCAATCCATTGGAACTACGTACGGTGATCGGGCACTGAGAGACATGAAACTATGGTCCAAAACAAAAATGAAATTAGCCAAAGAAATCAACAGAAGAAGTTTCCTACTGCAGTGCAGAAAATTCAATATTCTTCCAAATCATATCACATCCACGACAAGACCAATAGAATCTCTCCTACAGAGACAAGCAGTACACACGAACATCAATGAACAAAACTACAGGTTAGGAATAAAACTTTTGAATATTGAAATTTCTTCAAATCATAAATTATTACAAAAATTGGATAGGGCGCTGGAGTCACTAAAGATTAATATAATTGCACAAACAGGTGAACCAATTTTCCTAAATTTTAACAGTAGAAAACTTAGAACATACAACAAAATTTTTCATAGAGTCAAAATAAAAAACATTAATAAATTGAACAATTTGAAACAGGTAAATTCAGAATCAAAATTAAAATCAAATAAAAAATGGATAAAAAACATTTCAAACATACCCATCCCTGATGAGGTATCAAATTTTTTAGCATTAGGTCCAAAATTTAGCATTGAACCTATAGTAGGCAAGGACATTCCTATAAAGAACATTTTGGCTGACGTAGATTACATTACGTCCAATATTCCAGATACGACCCAGAGAAATATCAATATAGCAAGGGTCTCGAATATCATCACAAACCATATACACAATACACATCAACAATCATCATCTTTTCGAAATTTATTACTTAACTCAAAAAAATTCTTGAAAGAAAATCCAAATTTAATCTTAACTTCATCAGACAAAGGTAACGTAACAGTAGTCATGGAAAAACAACAGTACATAGATCTCACAAATGAAATAATCATGAATAATACAGCCTTATAGAATTGAACAAAGACCCTACTTCTGCAATCCAAAAAAAATGCAATATATACATCAAAGAATTGAAAGATAAAAATTACATAGATGAAACAACAAAAAAGAAACTTACCTGCTATAGTGGTATCGCTCCAAGGCTCTGTACCCTGCCCAAAATTCACAAACCGACTCTTTCAGTAAGACCAATCGTAGCATCGATAGGTGCACCTACTGAAGCATTAGCGTCCCTGTTAACGAGTATCTTAACAAAAGCATATGATTTTGGCAACGAGTACTATATAGGAGATTCATTTGAAATTACAGAAAAATTCAATAACAGTGTTCTACCTCCGAACTACATCCTAGCCAGTCTGGATGTGGTTTCCTTGTTTAGCAATGTGTATTTAGAAACATGTTTGAGATCCATTCACAAAAATTGGAGCAACATCAGTAACCATTGCAACATTGATAAAGAAACTTTTTCCAAATTATTAACTTTTCTCTTTGATAGCACTTATTTTTCGTTCAACAATAAAATATATAAACAGACTTTTGGAACTCCCATGGGAGCCTCCATTTCACCAATATTAGCTGCATACGTGATGGATGATCTGCTGGACACAGTATTACCAGTTTTATCTTTCAAACCTCATTTTTTTAAAAAATACGTAGATGACATTATAATTTCAATTCCCCAAGAAGGCTTGGAGGAGATTCTTTTCACCCTGAATAGTTATGACCCCCATATTCAGTTCACAGTCGAAACAGAAGACAACCAGCAATCAGTACCCTTCCTTGATACAAAGTTCATCAGAACAGCGGACAACAAAGTCCTAATTGATTGGTACAGGAAGCCCTGCAGCTCAGGTAGATACATGAACTACCACTCGTATCACAAACACTCAATCAAAGTGAACTTGGTCAAACAACTAAAGAACAGAGTGCTAAGAATCTCAGATAAAAGTTTCCATAATAAAAATTTAAACATTCTTGCACAATTATTCATAGATAATTCTTATCCAACCCAATTAATTAACAATATTTTGTTCAGTACATCTACATCACTAGAAATTTACAATTCAATCAAAAACAATACCAATGGCAATGTTGCTGATGATGCCCCAATCCACTCCATATTCACATCATTACCGTTCATCAGGGAGATCACTCCCAGACTTTCTAGAATTTTCCAAATTTTACCCAACATAAAAATAGCAAACAAAACCGTCCTAACTATCAAATCAATTCACAGCAGAGTCAAAGACAAGGTTCCTTTGATAAATCAGGTGAATGTCGTTTATAGTATTCCTTGCCAATCATGCAATAAAATATATGTTGGCCAAACTTC
This sequence comes from Zygogramma bicolorata, assembly GCA_032362365.1. Classification (NCBI taxonomy): domain Eukaryota; kingdom Metazoa; phylum Arthropoda; class Insecta; order Coleoptera; family Chrysomelidae; genus Zygogramma; species Zygogramma bicolorata. Next base: position 27,930 of record JAVJAQ010000857.1, on the reverse strand, counting down.
ACGAGCATTAGGTGCTAGAGTCGTTTCTCACAAAAGTGATTCAAGATTACACCCTGAGAGATGTGCACTGGCGAACCATGTGAATGAGTTTGACCACCATATGGATTACGACTCAATAAAAGTATTAACCACTGAAACACTAACAGTTAAAAGGTCCTTTTTAGAAATGTCCTACATTTTTCAAAATAATAATTGTATGAACAAACGAACAGACATTAATCACCTAAGTGAAATATATTCTTATTTATTGACTCTAGATAAGAACCGATCCAATAGCAATATTAGTTTCAGTAATTCAATTGCATAATCAAAATTTCAAGGTAGCCACAATTTAGTAATATTTCAACTCAATTTGTATCAAATTAGTAACTAGAATTCAGTTGGTAACACACTGACACCCAGGCCCTCAGCCACAACTCAATTTGTCAACTTCATATTTCAAATTTCAAATCAATGTCATACTTCAATTTTCAATTAGTATAACTGACAAGCTCACGTGAGAGCAACGTCTAGATTTTAAACCGAAAAAATTTTAATCAAGTTTTAATTATGTATCATGTTTCATCGTCTACAATGTACCATCAATTCATCTCTAACATCAATGTAACCATCCTCAAATAAGATGTTAGTCATTAGCTAGTAATATTTTAGAATTACTTTACAACTTTTTATATATTATTGTAGTTTCCCTGATGATGGAAATAAAATTTTCCGAAAGCTTGGACTAACTTAAAAGAGTACTCCTTTACTTGCTGAAACACCCCACTATTCACTGGTTCTATTATATATATATATATATATATATATATATATATATATATATATATATATATATATATATATATATATATATATATATATATATATATATATATATATATATATATATATATATTGGTACTGAAGAACAACTCGAAATCATCATATCATCATCGACGAGCAATCCATACCATCTACCCAACGTATATGATGGTTATGTTGGCATCCATTCCATTAGAGTCAGATCTTGGAGTTCACAAAGTGAAAATATGGTAATTGGTAATATTGATATCAAGGATTTAATAGACTTTCAATCGAAATTTTATATTGGCTCAACAGTGGCAATGAAAGTATCGACAAAGTTGGAGTAGCATTCGAGAAAGTTCATTTGTACCACACTGTTTGTTATTTGCCTTCGCGCATCTGACAACTTACTTTTTCCGCTAATTAAATGTGGAATCTCCAATATAGTTGTTGACATATCATTTTTGCATCCTTGTACATACTGAAGCGGTTATGGTAAAGTGGAACGAATCAATATAAGTTCGCGAATAAGTTTGTGAATCAGCCTATACATTTTTCGAATGATTTTTCACGAGGAATACTTACACATTTTTCACCTCCTTGGGGTACTTACGGTCTAGATAATTGTCCCTAAGTGTGGGAATCAGCATTGGAAATTATATGCCGACGTCATTCACAAAACAATGTTGATGTTTCAGATTATGCAGACAATTCAAGAAGACTGCTTCCAGAAATTATTAATGTCCATCTTCGTTAAAATGCGGTTAACTGGCATTCTGGAATAGAGTTCCTTGGCAGGATTTGATGACGACACAATTACTTATTGGAGTCTTCAGAAAACTAAAAACAAGAACCGACTATGTAGATAGATGTAATGGTGATAACTAAGCCTTGTGTAAGGTGTCCATGACATTCCTGATAGTGGAATTATACAGTAAATGCTCAATTGTCGTTCTTTGCATTCATTTATCGTTTGGTTCATTCAGACAAACTTCAGCCAAGTGAACAGAATTACAATCCATTGATCAGAAGAATAAAATGTAGCAAATGCTTTTAAATCGATTTCATCTCTGTCCTGATTTCAGAACATGAATATGAGTGAATGGTAATGGTTGGGACTTCCATTGTCTATATTATTAACTCCATTGAAACCTGTTGCTAAGAACGAAAGGATAAAAATAGAAATCAAGTGAGAAAATCAAAATCAAATAATTTTGGTCAATGATGGAATTGAGGATTGATTGATAAAAGAAAAGAATGTTGTTACAAAAAACCGAGATATAGAATATGAATTATGAGTAAAAAAAATGTTATATAAAGAAATAAATGAAATAATATTGTGACTACAAAATTGAGGTATCGAATGTGAAATACTTGTCAAAAATGTAAATGAAGGAATTGAATGAAATATTATGAAAAAATTTTGAAACCAAGTTTCAAGTTGAGTATACTCACGACGTTTCGATTGCTGGTATCCGCAATCGTCTTCGGGCGATGACTGACAATATTTCGAGATGTTTTCGGTTATAAAGCCTCGATTTCTCTATATAAGAGAAGGGGCGGTACTAATAAGGAGGCGAGCGGATGCTACTACTAGCGGAAAATTGATGTTTTGGCGCGAGATTCTCCTTCATCGAGCCCAAGTTGGTCCATGCCTTGAATAAGCGGCCTCGACATATTCCGGATCTAGACGCTAGGGTGACTGAATGCGTCGTTGTTGAGGATGTAGGCGGCTTCCTTGAATTTCCTCTTGAACCGAAGCTCCTCCTTGTGTATGACCTCGGCTTCAGACCATTTAATGCTGTGGTGGTTTGTCCAAACAAGCTCCGCTATTCCTGATTTCGTTGTTTCTCCTCGTTGTGTGTTTTTCTTGTGTTCCCCTATTCTCACTTCCAATGGTCTTTTGGTTTCTCCGATTTAAGATTTGCCGCACTCGCATGGTATCCGGTAAACGCAGTTGTTGGTGTCGCTGTTTTTATTCGGTGGTCAAATTTTTGTGCGCTGGCTGCGTATTGTGTTCCCTGATCGAAAACAGACTCTGACGTTGTGTTTCCCTCCTATCCTCTTGAAAATCCTCTCACGTAGGATATGGCAAGGATTTGCTGTCCCAGTATCTCCTTAGTGTTCCTTTGATTCGTCCGGGCCAATGTTTGATCCACCAGATTCTTCGAGTAGCCATTCTTTTGAAGATCCTTCCCTATGTTGTTCAGCTCCTTGTCTAGGCTTTCGCTTGTGTTGCAGAGATTGATTGCCCGATCAGTGAGAGACTTGCTCATTCAGGTATTGTCCAGTATGCTTTGGTTTCCTGTAGACTGATGTTTCTCATGAATTTCTGGTCCTCTTCACCTCCACTTCGAGAAACAGCAGTCTTCTCTGAGATTTTTTCTCCATTGTGAACTTAATGGTGGGTCTCACGTTGTTCAGATATTCTACAAAGGCGTTAAATTCTGCACCTCCGTGGTTCCATACTATGAATGTGTCGTCGACAACCACTCCATATAGATGTTGGCTATAACCGGTGATCCCATTGGTAGTCCTTCATCTTGGCTGAAGTAGCAATTATGAACGCAGCATTCCAGCAACTCCATGATACCTACTATTGGTACTGTTTTTTTTGACTCATATTATTCGATATCTCGATTTTATATAAAACAATATTTTCTTTGATCAATCAATCCTCAATTTCATTATTGACCAAAAAAAAAATTATTTTGATTTTATTTGCTCACTTCATTTGTATTTTTATCCTTTCGTTCTTAGCGACAGGTTTAAATAGAGGTAATAATATAGACAACGGAAGTCCGAACCATTTCCATTCAGCAAGAAACATTGTCAACCACATCAAGCAAACGATAAATATAAGTATCAAGAAATAATTGGTAAATCATTTTCTTTTAAATAATTGATTTCACTGATTGTTTCAGTTCATTCAGGAGTCGATTTTTTGGATGAGGAATCATTTGAACTTGACGGCATTCACACACATGTCAAGTTGATTGCGTTCTTTAATCATTATAGTCACCTTTTGTTGTAATTTATCGGTCTGGTAATTCATCCATTTTTTATTTAATATTCCACGTCTACTACGATGAATTATAGGATTATATAGGATATTATCGAGCAGTTTTATGAGTTTTGTTCGAAATGCAATCTGAAAAAGAAAATACAATAATGTATAAATGTTTCCAATAAGTTCGCCAAATTCATTTGGCTCAAGAAGTTTCCATCCGACAAAAACCTAAAGCAGATCAACGCTCTGAGTACAGTTTATGTCAATGCTCAGCTAACGGCCTAAATCGAACATCTAATCTCGATAAAGTCGAGAGAAACGAACAAAAGGCCGTGCTCGCATTTCTGCATTTCCCCTTACCGTTACTGAATCCCCGGAACTTCCACATATTGATATGGTGACCCTTGGAATGATGCGATTTAATCTAATAGCTCTACTTTCGTATCTAATGAGAGATTTGCATATCAGCATGGAGTACCCATTAGGTACTACTGCTAGGTATAATTGATTGTTCTGTATATGGTGCGGGTCAGTAACGGACTGTGCCCATATAGGGAGTATCTATCCACTTTTTCTGCAGGAAAGTGAATGAAGTGAATTCTCGTGATCGAGGATCGTGTCGAAATCAAGCGTATAGTGTGAATTGAGGTATTTAGTGGTGACCGTTTTCCAAGTCACTTCATTAAATAGTATAATAAGATTGATCACCTTGATTCAAAGCAGTGGACTTCAATCTTTGAGCCAGTGAGCTTAGCATTTATAAATCTTCTACCGAACACCAAGGAATACTGGGCCAAAGAGAGTACGCAAAATGGGATTCTCTACAAATAAACATAGTTCTTAATTGAAATATATAGGAAGTGTACAAAAAAGTTTGAAGGTAAATTTCAATGAGAGGAGTCGAACTCTTTTTGGACATCAAGTGATTTCTTGAAGTTTGGGGAGTATGTTGTAGCCGGCATTCTGATGCAGTTGTCTGAATCTTCATCGGTCAGTCTGTTTCTAGTATTTGTTTTTCATAAACTTCACACAACTATTACAGCTGAACATAGCTTTCAATCTCAATGCAACTCTAGTTACTATTGGATATTTTTCTTTGGGGACTAGAGGTCAAATATCTCCTGTGGTAGAAAGGGTTCTTAGGGACAGATCATTTTGAAAATCAACAACTTCTATTTCTACTGCAGATCTCCACCGAAATTTTTCATAACACAAGTTGAGAAATTTTCCGCATCGATCCCTACAAAGGGAGAGTTGATAAATTGTGCCACAATCAAAATGCTTTTGAAATCTTGGAATCGTTGATCAAATATCTGAATTTCTACGTAGTTTTGATTATTGATGGGGTATTGTGGAGGATTCTGTTTGTCAACGGTCTTCTTCAGACTGAGAAAATGCATGTATTTAAACTTGAAGCCACCAGTGGCTAGCAATCGACTGTTTGGCGACCACTGATTTATAGTATCAGTTCGAGTGAGATTCAGGAATTAATGATCTGTTGGTTGTATTCGGGTTCACAACAAAAACAGTTCAGGAACGGTTCGAAATAGTTGGACTGTTGAGGCGTGAAGGGTTTGTCGCGAATATATCTACATTAATTGGGTGGGCGACTATTTTTGACTGTCCTAGAACAGTATTTATTGCGAACCCGAATACGGCTGTTGAAAATCATACTCCTGTAAAAGTTGAGATGCTCTTCAAAGAACTTAAAATGAAACAGCTATCATTTACGAAAATCAAGTTGACGCAAGTGATTGATACAAGCAGGCAATATTTGGAATATTGAAAATATAACTCTTCTGAGTTACCAAACGTGATTTCTTTGCATGAATATATGAAAACATATGCAAACTGTCTATATATATTTTCTGCAGATCTGAGTCTCTCGTTTTTTAATTTCACTAACTGCAATGGTACAATTTTTTCCAATGAACTCAAAACAGATGTAGGAGTGCGATCATGCGATAACCTCCTATATTTTCGAAAAACTTGTAAACCTCGTGGAAAGTGGGATGAATATATAGGCAAGAGAATCAATGAGATTTGATGAAATCATTGAATTACTTAACAATTAGACCGTTAAATTGCATACGAATAAACACTCACTTTTTGCATTTGCGTGTCGATGTGAGAGGTGTGAGCGTTACAAATTTAAATGAATGTGGCAGTAACAGAGTCATTTGATGGAAATTGTATTTTGTTTACCAGTTACAAAAAACCTAACTTTCCTGGGCGACTGTGAAGATCGCTAAGTCGAAATAAACATACAATTATCCGCAAATCGTTTGAAATTCAACAAATTTTGTTGAATTTTTAAAAAATCGCGGATGATTTCATTCACCAACAAGGAAGGAATTCTTGACATTTTCTTTAAGAAATTTTGTCTGAAATGTAATTTTTTTTTCGGGATTTACGAAAATATAACATTACTCCGGAAATTGATTATATAAATACGATTTATTAATTTTGTTAACAATGACAAAATTTCTTTTTGTCTTTGTTGGGATGTAGTAACGGAAGTCACTCACAAGTCAAATACAGTGTACATATACCAGTGAATGGTTTCATAAGTGGATTTTCATCTTCTTGCATTGCCTTCAATATCAATATGAGCCTAGTAGTGGTAAAATCAGATGAGTCTAAACAAATTATTGCATCTGTGCAAAAAAGAAAAAGTATTTCTAATGAATCATAGCTGAATGAAGTTTTTTGCATGAACGTGAAACATTTATTTTTTGATAATTCTAACGATTATTTCGGCGTTTTGCTGGGCTTTCAACAGATCATTATAATTGGTGAATCAAGCATCGAGTTCAAGTAGTGTTTTCAGTTGGTGTTTAGTAGATAAAGTTCACGTCACGTTTCCTGAAGAATCTGCATCTTTCATTTATTTCCATTTTGATCTCATCAACATATTATCAACTCTAAGTTGAATACTATGTATTGACGAGATTACATAACATAACATTGACACATTCTGTCTTCTCATTGGCTATATTATGAAACAAATTCATAATGCCTTGATCTCTCTGATAAATGAGATTCATACGTCATTTAATTTTCAACTTGAATGTGTCACGACAAATACTTTATTGATTGTTCTTTCATCTTCTATAATAACAAATTTGATTTTTCTGTGGTTCTCTGTTAATTCAGTGCATTTATGAATATTCAATTCTGAAATTATTACTTTTTACGACATTTTACGTATTTTTTATACAATAACATATCACTACTCCATGGCCCACGTCTATCATTTTATCAAGAGGATTTGTCACTTACGTCACTGGTTTGATCTTCGTGAAAAGTGCATTCGAAACAACAAAGACAAAAAATATCTCTTACTACATCGTGCACATTTCTTTTGTCCATTCTAAAGAAGATAATCATCATATATAATAATTATCATGTTGATAATTCATAATGGTAGTTATGAGATATAACCCCAAAAATATTAACAACATAAAATCATAGATAAAATAATGAATCCTACCAATTGGGTACTGATGAATTGATACAAAAGGATACCAGATACTCAATATTTGGAGACGGCGCGGCGTCCCTCTTTCATTATGAATGAATCCACTTTACTTGTTTTTATGAATTTCTTCATAGTGATGAAACATTGTAACAGTGGGAATAATTCATTCGTTGAACGAAATAAATAATATTTTGAAGCCAACGATCACCTCTAGAAACTCTCAGCGTTCTTTTAGCGATTGAACATTGATTTTTATAGGAATTGTTTCAGAAAGGATTCAAACATATTACATATAACATTGCCCGGCAGTACAATCGACCACCAAACACAATGCAAACACTTTCGCCTACTAGCTTCAGAAAAAAAGTGTTATCCGATTTACTCTCAAAAAAATTGCCTCAACTTCTGAACTGATTTTTTCTCAACTAAGGCAATAAATGCTTCTTTTCTTCTATTATTTTCCATCGTGCACTAGTTATTAGAGGCATGTTAGTTTCCTTCAATGTATGTACAAAATCATTTCTCACCGGTTTAATGATGGAGCAGGGTCTGATTGCGTCATTAACGTGACAAGATCTGAACTTCAATCCTACCTTTTTACATATACTTCCGATAGTGTTTTTTATTTATTTCTGAACTCGGAAAAATTATGTGAATCCTATCAATCAAATCTATTATAATTATCAGTACTGTTATTATTGAGTGCTACTTTTTTTTCTTCGGAATTTTTTTAAACTGTGTTGTATATTTTAATCATTGTATCATAGCATGTATTCAATGTGTATTGTTTATTGTTTACCATTTCATGTTACACATTTTTTACTTGGGTTTCATTGGTACAATTTTTGCTCGTGTGCATGTTACTCGGTTAGATGGAAGAGCAAGGTCTGCCAATATGGCGATTTTTTGTGGCGTAGTTAAAGATTGAATCCTGCCTTTTGATAGGAACTCATATTCGGTTATCTTTATTTTGTATATTTTTTGTTACTTTCAATAAAAGCTATGTTACCATTACTATTATTATTAAGTATTCTCAATATGTTTTTGATATTTTTTATCATATCCGTATGGCAAAATGTCTTTGGATTCCATATTATACCACACTCAAACTCATAGTGTAAAATATAGTATAATAAACAGGAATATTGGGAGAAATTAATGGAAATGAATGTTCTCAATTTACAATTTCCCTGGAGTCCATTCTTGTAGACACGCAAATTGGGACGCGTACAGCGCGTGCGAATTTTTCAAAGTTGAAAGAATCAAATTTTCCATCGTCGTATTTTTCGTGTCACATCGCCATACGCGTCTCAATTTGGGCCTAGCCTATATTTTGTTCCTTTCAATAAAAAACCGGCAATGCGTAGTAGGTATATTCTCTATCAAATGAAAAAAGAAATTCCAGTTACCTGCGACTACACCACTGGAAAAATTCGAATATTAACAACTGGTAACAGCATGATTAAGTTAGTTCGCCTGTTCTCGTATTGCTCTTACCATTATTACCTATCAGGTGTGAAACTTTATCGACCAGTTCACCTACTGTGAGTTTTTTCTCGTTGTAATGGCATTATTATCGTAAACAATAATGTCCCAAACGGAATTATTTACAGGTATCGATTATACCAGGTGAATCATGGGTAGCGTGTATCGCAAAAGTACTCGAGAGGTCTCCACCAGAATTTTTTGATTAATATAATTCATTCGTGACTTTGCAGAGTTTATCGTTTTTATATCTCTCTCCTGAGAGATTGAGTTTCTTAGATTATATTGCCTATATCCTATTAGAGGAACTGAGAGAGCCAATTTTTTCAAAACAATCATGGATGGAATATGTACTTCAGTGAAGGAAAACTTGCTGCGAAAGTCGTGCTTGCAGAAGGTCCGGCGGTCCTGCATTTCTCATATGTTGATGGGACGTAAACCAGTATTGAAAAACCTGATTTGCTGTGCGAGCGGCAGTGTTTCTACTCAAAAAACATAAAATTTTGGGACTCTTTTCAGTTTTTGCTCAATATCTCCCTGGAAGAATTGTGTGACCGGTATAGTCACCCTACATTCTCCTGAAATAGACTAAATTCACTACTGTTTGGAACCAGGACGAGCTCTATACAAAACCCACTTATGACTATTCTTGGTTTTCTACCGTTTTTGTAAGGACCGCTAGGCCTCAAAAGCGAATTGAATTCACTACAACTTCACGACACAATATTTAACGTGGGATGTGTATTTCAGAAAATGCTTCACAAAATCAGTGACAATTTCGAAAAAAATATAACTTTTTAGAAAAAACGACAAATTTTCGAGAAACTGTAGGTATCGTAAAAACCAAAGCTACGACAGAGCTCGCTCTAGTCTCGAATTGTAGCAAAATTAATCCATTTCAAAAGTGGGTTGAGAGACCATTCCTTTATTGTTTTTCAGGTACACTAGCACAGCACTTTGGAAATTGAAAATCTGATTTTTCAATCTTGGTTTAGGTCCTGAAACATATAAAAAATTCAGAAAGACCGGACCTTTTTCGAGCATCTTTATTGGATTAATGATAGGAAAGTTGGAATTTCCAGTTCAGTGAAATTGAATATAATATATTATCTAGATATTGAATGCAGCGTATGAAGTCTTAAGAAATTTTGTCTGAAATGTAATTTTTTTTTCGGGATTTACGAAAATATAACATTACTCCGGAAATTGATTATATAAATACGATTTATTAATTTTGTTAACAATGACAAAATTTCTTTTTGTCTTTGTTGGGATGTAGTAACGGAAGTCACTCACAAGTCAAATACAGTGTACATATACCAGTGAATGGTTTCATAAGTGGATTTTCATCTTCTTGCATTGCCTTCAATATCAATATGAGCCTAGTAGTGGTAAAATCAGATGAGTCTAAACAAATTATTGCATCTGTGCAAAAAAGAAAAAGTATTTCTAATGAATCATAGCTGAATGAAGTTTTTTGCATGAACGTGAAACATTTATTTTTTGATAATTCTAACGATTATTTCGGCGTTTTGCTGGGCTTTCAACAGATCATTATAATTGGTGAATCAAGCATCGAGTTCAAGTAGTGTTTTCAGTTGGTGTTTAGTAGATAAAGTTCACGTCACGTTTCCTGAAGAATCTGCATCTTTCATTTATTTCCATTTTGATCTCATCAACATATTATCAACTCTAAGTTGAATACTATGTATTGACGAGATTACATAACATAACATTGACACATTCTGTCTTCTCATTGGCTATATTATGAAACAAATTCATAATGCCTTGATCTCTCTGATAAATGAGATTCATACGTCATTTAATTTTCAACTTGAATGTGTCACGACAAATACTTTATTGATTGTTCTTTCATCTTCTATAATAACAAATTTGATTTTTCTGTGGTTCTCTGTTAATTCAGTGCATTTATGAATATTCAATTCTGAAATTATTACTTTTTACGACATTTTACGTATTTTTTATACAATAACATATCACTACTCCATGGCCCACGTCTATCATTTTATCAAGAGGATTTGTCACTTACGTCACTGGTTTGATCTTCGTGAAAAGTGCATTCGAAACAACAAAGACAAAAAATATCTCTTACTACATCGTGCACATTTCTTTTGTCCATTCTAAAGAAGATAATCATCATATATAATAATTATCATGTTGATAATTCATAATGGTAGTTATGAGATATAACCCCAAAAATATTAACAACATAAAATCATAGATAAAATAATGAATCCTACCAATTGGGTACTGATGAATTGATACAAAAGGATACCAGATACTCAATATTTGGAGACGGCGCGGCGTCCCTCTTTCATTATGAATGAATCCACTTTACTTGTTTTTATGAATTTCTTCATAGTGATGAAACATTGTAACAGTGGGAATAATTCATTCGTTGAACGAAATAAATAATATTTTGAAGCCAACGATCACCTCTAGAAACTCTCAGCGTTCTTTTAGCGATTGAACATTGATTTTTATAGGAATTGTTTCAGAAAGGATTCAAACATATTACATATAACATTGCCCGGCAGTACAATCGACCACCAAACACAATGCAAACACTTTCGCCTACTAGCTTCAGAAAAAAAGTGTTATCCGATTTACTCTCAAAAAAATTGCCTCAACTTCTGAACTGATTTTTTCTCAACTAAGGCAATAAATGCTTCTTTTCTTCTATTATTTTCCATCGTGCACTAGTTATTAGAGGCATGTTAGTTTCCTTCAATGTATGTACAAAATCATTTCTCACCGGTTTAATGATGGAGCAGGGTCTGATTGCGTCATTAACGTGACAAGATCTGAACTTCAATCCTACCTTTTTACATATACTTCCGATAGTGTTTTTTATTTATTTCTGAACTCGGAAAAATTATGTGAATCCTATCAATCAAATCTATTATAATTATCAGTACTGTTATTATTGAGTGCTACTTTTTTTTCTTCGGAATTTTTTTAAACTGTGTTGTATATTTTAATCATTGTATCATAGCATGTATTCAATGTGTATTGTTTATTGTTTACCATTTCATGTTACACATTTTTTACTTGGGTTTCATTGGTACAATTTTTGCTCGTGTGCATGTTACTCGGTTAGATGGAAGAGCAAGGTCTGCCAATATGGCGATTTTTTGTGGCGTAGTTAAAGATTGAATCCTGCCTTTTGATAGGAACTCATATTCGGTTATCTTTATTTTGTATATTTTTTGTTACTTTCAATAAAAGCTATGTTACCATTACTATTATTATTAAGTATTCTCAATATGTTTTTGATATTTTTTATCATATCCGTATGGCAAAATGTCTTTGGATTCCATATTATACCACACTCAAACTCATAGTGTAAAATATAGTATAATAAACAGGAATATTGGGAGAAATTAATGGAAATGAATGTTCTCAATTTACAATTTCCCTGGAGTCCATTCTTGTAGACACGCAAATTGGGACGCGTACAGCGCGTGCGAATTTTTCAAAGTTGAAAGAATCAAATTTTCCATCGTCGTATTTTTCGTGTCACATCGCCATACGCGTCTCAATTTGGGCCTAGCCTATATTTTGTTCCTTTCAATAAAAAACCGGCAATGCGTAGTAGGTATATTCTCTATCAAATGAAAAAAGAAATTCCAGTTACCTGCGACTACACCACTGGAAAAATTCGAATATTAACAACTGGTAACAGCATGATTAAGTTAGTTCGCCTGTTCTCGTATTGCTCTTACCATTATTACCTATCAGGTGTGAAACTTTATCGACCAGTTCACCTACTGTGAGTTTTTTCTCGTTGTAATGGCATTATTATCGTAAACAATAATGTCCCAAACGGAATTATTTACAGGTATCGATTATACCAGGTGAATCATGGGTAGCGTGTATCGCAAAAGTACTCGAGAGGTCTCCACCAGAATTTTTTGATTAATATAATTCATTCGTGACTTTGCAGAGTTTATCGTTTTTATATCTCTCTCCTGAGAGATTGAGTTTCTTAGATTATATTGCCTATATCCTATTAGAGGAACTGAGAGAGCCAATTTTTTCAAAACAATCATGGATGGAATATGTACTTCAGTGAAGGAAAACTTGCTGCGAAAGTCGTGCTTGCAGAAGGTCCGGCGGTCCTGCATTTCTCATATGTTGATGGGACGTAAACCAGTATTGAAAAACCTGATTTGCTGTGCGAGCGGCAGTGTTTCTACTCAAAAAACATAAAATTTTGGGACTCTTTTCAGTTTTTGCTCAATATCTCCCTGGAAGAATTGTGTGACCGGTATAGTCACCCTACATTCTCCTGAAATAGACTAAATTCACTACTGTTTGGAACCAGGACGAGCTCTATACAAAACCCACTTATGACTATTCTTGGTTTTCTACCGTTTTTGTAAGGACCGCTAGGCCTCAAAAGCGAATTGAATTCACTACAACTTCACGACACAATATTTAACGTGGGATGTGTATTTCAGAAAATGCTTCACAAAATCAGTGACAATTTCGAAAAAAATATAACTTTTTAGAAAAAACGACAAATTTTCGAGAAACTGTAGGTATCGTAAAAACCAAAGCTACGACAGAGCTCGCTCTAGTCTCGAATTGTAGCAAAATTAATCCATTTCAAAAGTGGGTTGAGAGACCATTCCTTTATTGTTTTTCAGGTACACTAGCACAGCACTTTGGAAATTGAAAATCTGATTTTTCAATCTTGGTTTAGGTCCTGAAACATATAAAAAATTCAGAAAGACCGGACCTTTTTCGAGCATCTTTATTGGATTAATGATAGGAAAGTTGGAATTTCCAGTTCAGTGAAATTGAATATAATATATTATCTAGATATTGAATGCAGCGTATGAAGTCTTGATAGTCTTTGGGTGGCAAACATTATTTCAATACCTGATAAGAGACCCACGCAGTGAATTTTCCAAATCAAATCAGTGAAATCAACAATCTTATATCTTTTGAGTAGAACCCTTCCTATCCTAATTTCAAGACAGAAAAATTGGTGTAAATGCATTCGCTACCCATTGATAATAATCTGACCTTAAGGGCCGGAATAGTGCAAAATATAACTTCAGTCATACGTTTATTATAACACAGTATATCCTGAATTTGAAAGATATACTACATACATCATAGGAACTGGAGTTTATCGCAGATTCAGGATTCATTGAAGGATAAACGGTATTCAGTTCTATAATCGTTCGAACGTAACCAGTCATTGATCCTCGACATATCTGCAGGATTTTTTTCCGTTAGAAAGAGTTTGTTTCTATCAGTGTTGCACACCACTCCTGAGAAGTCAACGATATATAAGGTGTTTCACAACTCATCCGACAAACAATGTTAACTACATATAATATAATGTGTTACATAGGAAGTCGATCGCCTATTTTTTTTATATACAGGTACAGATACATACCAAAACAAAGCTCGGTGATGTTCAGAGAAGGGTTGTCAGATGAAGTGTAAAACAACAACGTCAACCGTCCAATACTGGTCGGTGATTTGGTTGACACTTGAAATGATTACTACACAATGTACATAATAGAATCAATCAACTCTGCTGGTTCATTTATCGAATATTGATAATTTTTGAATTTTTCGATATCCACACTTACCAAAAGGTTCGAATTTTCAACCTGAAAATCAAGTATTTGCATGCCTAGATCTAACTCACGATGCTCTATTGAAAAAAGTGTTGCCAAGGTTGAATTTGTTTTTCCGTTCTGAGAACCTTTTTTTTACTCTGTTGCGTGTTTGAAATGTTCTTTCAACTTACCCTACATGAGGCATTAAGACACGATCCATGTATACAGTGCATTTCTTTCAAGATGTCGACTGGGCACCATCTGGAAAAAAATAAATGGAAAGGGGGGTCTTGTGCTACATCATTTTGAAGCTCCTGACGAATACTTCACAACCTTAGAATATGAGGTCAATATCTTCACCTACCACAAAATGGCGGAACATTGAAGAATTACCTGAAAACAACGACATCTATATCGATTTTTATAGAAGTATTCGTTTTTCTCTGTCATAAGGCAATCCCAACAACCCGATAAGGTTTGATAGGTTAGTTTTTGTTAAAAAAAATGTCAGTACAACGAACATCATTGTCATCAGTTCAAATATTCTCATTTAGTTTCCGATTCCGACTATTTGGATAATATTTTCCGTGGTCTTCAAATTGGCCATCGAAGTACTACGGAATGGCCAGCCCGCTTGCCAGATCTGACACCTTCAGACTTTTTCATGGGGCTATTTGGAGCAGAAGGTGAACGAAACTGAACCTGCTTCAATTTTGAAAATACGGCAGAGAATAATTATTTATTTATAGAAATATCGACTTTGCTGTGTTCGAAAATGATCGACGTGAAATATCGGATAGGGTATTCTTATCTCAAGACGTTTAAAGCAACCATTTCGAGCACTTTCTGAACTGAACTCAGCTTATTTTCTCGAATTATAAAGTCAAACGTAATCTCTGCAGCCAATTATTTAATGTTCTGCCATTTTGGAGTAGGTGAAGATATTGACTTCATATTCTAGAGTTGTGAAGTATTCGCCCAGTCGCCATCTTGAAATTTTTATGTGTTGATTCATCTCCAA
This sequence comes from Zygogramma bicolorata, assembly GCA_032362365.1. Lineage (NCBI taxonomy): Eukaryota > Metazoa > Arthropoda > Insecta > Coleoptera > Chrysomelidae > Zygogramma > Zygogramma bicolorata. Next base: position 12,547 of record JAVJAQ010000857.1, on the reverse strand, counting down.
AATATAGTATTAATGCATCGATTTCATTATCCCAATGTTAAATTTTTTGAGTTAACGCGTTCAAAACATAAAAGGGGGGACATTAAAGAAATGCTAAGATATTTCCAATCTGTCAGAATTCAATGACTAGTTATTCCTTCCGGTATATTTACGATGGGTCACTTTGTATAGTGTACTACATTGAAGATTACATCTGATGAGGGGATATTCACTAGTCTGAAACATACTGTTGAATGCTGTCACTTTATGCTAATCTGGATGGGTGAAAGACCAGATGAATAACTTCTGTGTATGAGGTCATTTTAATGATTGAGTGAAATATTTTCAATAAAAGAGGAATACTCTCAAGACCATTTGAAATATATCTACTTATTTCAGACACATCCCTCGAAGATAGATAAAGAATAATGGAAACAAGCTCGGTACTGAAATTTCAAATAACCGTTATTATTAATTAGAGTTCAGTTGTTCATGAAGAAAAATATAGTTACAGCCTTTCAGCTCGTATTGCAGAGTCATATACTTATATCTGTGATAGTGTACATAAGCTTTTCTCGGATTATCGTAACACAATATCCCGTTGTAAGTAGACTCGTTTTTTTGGCGGAATAAGCACTGATAGGAGATCTGATCCTTCACCGGTAAGTGACACTTCATAAACTGTATACGTGTTGAAGATTGCGAGACCGTAGGTAGTGTATGTATAATATAGTCCTAGTGATAGGAGTAAAGTTTCATTCCAAGGCTTACTGTTATATTTAGAATAGTACAAAAATTGCTGTAATTGCACGAACATCTTCAGTTTCATTATAAATAAGTGATTGTAATTGGACCGTATCTGATCATTATATACAATATGCCTTGTGAGTTTGTTTCTATATATTGCCGAATATACAGGATGTTTCATCATTCATTTTCGGGGGCTTCGTTTCTGAGGTGAAAATTGTACTTTCCTGGACACATATTCTATAATGTTATTCTTGCGAGTTGCAACCATTGCAAATTATGATAAAGGATTGTTTCAAAATGTAACTACATGTGTTCAGAATAACTTGGTAAATTTGTATTCCGTGTCCATTTGAGTGCTTGACTCAAAAATCTGAGAAAAATCTTTATTCAGATTGAGTGTCCATTCATTTTCAAAATGCCGGATTTGTTCCTTTTTTTCTCAAATTCAACAGAGCAGCACTTTGAAGTTATCTTCTCTACCTATGGGACAAATGAATCAAGTTGGGTTTGCAGCCTTTTCTGCTTGTAGAACAAAAACGAATCTCGCTTGCAACGGGTCGACCGTTACAGCTTGGCTATACAATGTGCCCATTATAGGTCCTCATCATTTGGTGTGATTGTACTTTCCGGTCAAATCCAGTAGATGGTGAATGGTGAACACCATCTGCTAATTGTAAATGATATAGTACATTAGAGTAATTAAGTATTTCAGCCTGAAGACGCCTTTGTATAGCGAAACAAGAGTCGCGGTTTTGAAATACTTGTTACTGAAAATCTTGGACACTATCATGACTATAGAAATAGTCTGGAAGTTTTCATTTTGTGGTATATGAATGTTTTCATCAAAGTTTTTTGGGGAATCAACCTACTACATCAATGATTCTACGACGTAATTCATCCAAATTGGCTGGCTGTGTAGCATAAACTTCAGACACAAAAAGTAGTCCAGTGGTGTTGAATCTGGTGATCGTGCTGGCCATTCAATTGGACCTCTTCTGCCAATCCATTGTCCTTTAAAATGATTAATCAAAAAATATCGAACCTGCTGGGCATGAAGGGTTGGTGCACCCACCGTCTTGTTGAAAATGGATGAATTCATCTTGACATCTTGGATCCTGCTCAATCATTTCAACTATACGAGGTTGTATTGCCTCTTCAAGAAGTTCATCCTCATTGAGTTCATTAACAAGTTTAATTTTGTAAGGATGGAATTTGGGGTTTTTAAGGATTCTCCATGCGCTCATATGGCTTATTCCTGCCATTGCTGATAAAACTCTGGTACTTAACCTGGGATTGGCTATGACTTGACCAATCACTCCAATCGCATTATCGTCATTCACTACCCGTCTCTGATTACTTCTTTTTTTATCTAAAACCGAACCAGTCTCCCTGAATTTTGTGACCAAATCCAGAACGTGATTTCTGCTTAGGTGTTTACCAGGGTTTTGCTCGTTGAATAAAATTGATGTTTTATTAGCTTTTGGTCGCTGCCAGAAAATAAAGCAATAACTGAAACTCTTTGAGCAGTAGTTTAAGGCATTTTTAAACAAATAACAATACACGACCCGTTTCAACAAAACAATCGAACGATGTACTAATGAACACTGGAAGAAGAGAAGTGGGTATTGATCTCAAAAAAAGGGATTTCATTCAACAAAAAAATGATAAAAAGAACTGCTCAATTTTTTTTTATTTAGGCATACATGTTAACGAGTAGTCTGTCTAATGTATTATTAACATGGCAATTTCAACTTCAAATTATCTCGAAAACTAATCGTCACAAAAATTATCTTTTAACAGAGTTGTAAAGGTATTCGAAAGACCTTCAAAACAAGGTGCCACTCGACCTACTTTCCCTATCTGAATAAGGGTCGTCGGACGCACCCCTCCGAAGGGGTGCGTACTTCAAAAAATCTGAGTAGCCTGAAAGGTGTCCCCCTTTAATTTGAAATCAACGTATCCGAGATTTTTTTAAAACTCTTACTTTTTTTATTCAACAACGGTTCTGTTGAGTATTCGTTGTTACACACTGTATATGGCAATAGCTTAAGTTGAGAACACTGTGAAGTGACACTTCGCATCATCATTGGTTTTCAAACAATTATGAGAGAAGACGTATATTATTTTCCGATAGGATGTTTGATTGATTAGAATGTATTGAAACTGATCTCCCCTTCAGTTCTTGATAATGACTTCAACGTGGGAGTTGAAACGTTGAATACTAAAATATTCGGCACGCGAAACAGTTCCAAGAGGAATATTTTCTATTATATTTCAGCGTCCGTGAAAACATCCATTTTAACTGTCTGTGACTGCTGAAAATTACTTGCTGTCACTGTGAAATAAACAAGTATTGCGTGAGATTCTATACATTATCCTTCTCTTGTTATTGTTAGTGAATATCACATTATGCTTGGCTATTCACCATTCCATCATAAAACTCATGACAACAAAGCTTCTACGCCTTTAACGATCGTAGCATTCAATGCTCTCATCATCAATGAACACAACCACCAATAAAAATCAAATGGAGAGCTACAAAAAACGATTGGGCCATAATTCAAGTTTATCACCCAAGCTAGGGCACATCGACCGATTCGACTTTACACCGATTGTGGATTGTCTTCAGTCGTGACTTCTTTCTTCAATGACAAAGAGATGGCAATGATCTCTCGAGAGATGAATCTAATGTCGTGGCCATCTGGGATTTTTTCATCGATACCTCATTTATACGAAGGCATTGTTTATGCTTGGATGAATTTGAATCTCGCATGATGATTTGTGGAATTATCGTAAACAGGTCTCTTGAAATGATTACAGGGGAGCGAAATAGGGAGATTAACTTTTGAGTCGGACGGTGGATGTAATCTGTTTCTTTTGTACCTGTTGGATTGCACTACAATGGTGTCCTCAATACAAAGATAGAAAATGGGCTGAGAAGTCCAGAGAGATTGATTTGTTTCATTTATCAGTTGGAAAATATTTGCTGTCACGATAAATACGAAATACAAATGAAAGGTACAGGCTAAAAATGGGGAATGTTTTGCCTTATTTTGAGCTAGGCATTTCATCACAAAGCAAATAACGAAGTTTATCGCGTAGTAACATAATACAGGCTGACAATGGGGATGGTCGAAAGATATCATGAATTTAAATTTAACTGTACAGACCAAAAAGGATGAAAGTCTGCGCGCTATACGCTAAAAAAAACGTCGGAAAATCCGACATATTGAAATGCGGACTTCGACATAGATAAGCTTGCTTTTTGATTTTTCTCGTGTTTAGGTACTTGTTGATCATCCCGCTTTCCACTGTAAACGAGTAATACAGTGGTGCTGCATGATAATGTTTTGGATAACTCCTTTGCTTGGAAGGACAGAGAATAGAAATATTTTGATACTCATGTTGGGGCCAGAACAAAAACTATACTGTCATTCGATACCTCCATCATTTGGTACATGTGCAAAAATGATTTGATAAAGTCAAGATAACTTTTTCTATCAGAGGGCATTCCTTCATGGAGTGTGACTGGAATTTTATACTTGAAAAATCTCGTGTAGAACTTTCAGAAGAATGGACTGAAGGTCACTTTCAACCTTTTCAAATACTGGACTCTGCATTTTTCTTCACTATTTCATAGACTGGAACATTTTCTTTCATTTGATTGGGAATCATACCAGTTATACCTGTTTTTCTTCTGGAATTTTCTACCAAACTCACATAGGTTTTTATCTAATTCTCCAAGCATGCTTCTGCACGGCTGCTGACTTTCCGGATATAAATCGAAGTTTAACTTAAGTTTGGCTAAATAACAATATCTCTTCTATTTGAATAGACCATGATCATATCTCGTTCCTCAAAACTTGTGAACGGTATTTTCAATCAGGAAAGAAACGATAATTGATGGTTTCTTGACGATTGTGAAATAAAAAAACGTCATGGCTGACTGGAAAAATTGGAAATCCAAAACAACCAACGATTGTGTATATATATATATATATATATATTTATATATATATATATATATATATATATATATATATATATATATATATATATATATATATATATATATTTATTCTTACTATTTTATTTTTCGAAGGGCAAAATTTGAGTTATACGAGAAGTTGCTGACTAATTGGACCCAAAAAGAACTGTTTTTCAATAGACGCAGCAACTTTCCGGAGTAGATTGAAAATCTCCCCTCCTACAATTGTATATATTTCTATATTTCAATATTAATTCTAATTTTTTCAGATTGTGGTAGGTCACAAACCTAGAAAACCAAGAAACAAATGACCAAATACTTTTGAGACGACTGAAAATTTAAAGTGGTATTCACTATCATGAAGAGATATGACCATTGGAGCCTAAGAAAGTCCATACTCAAAATTCCATAGTTAGGGGTGGCTCACAAAAAACACCCAGTAGAACACTTTCGTTTACATATAGGTTTCTTAGAATAGAGGTCTGAAAAACATATCTGCCAAATGATTTCTATTAGGGTTCAAATTTAATAACAGTACCTGAGAAAAACACACATAGGTAATGTTTCCATGGATATCACCAGAAGGTAAAACCGTCATCTGAAAAGAGGAATGAAATGAAGGTTTCTTCAAAAATAACCGTGCTAGAAATCATGCTTTCGAAGGTATGACCTTGTTAATCCTTATCTCCCATAAGTTTCTGCTTATATGAATTGAAGTTTGTCAGCTGGTTACCGGAAAAAGCCATTTTTAAACTAATTTTTCCAAAAACCTGAGGATATCAATGTCATATGCAAATTTCTGCAAATACCACATTGTCCCAAATAAATAATAATATGAAATCGATTCATTAACACAGTAACCAAACGTCATTGTGAGTTTACCATTTCACTTTCATTATCTGGACTTCTATATGCACCTGAATATTTATGATTTCAGTTCTGCATTTTTTTGTCGGTAAAAAGTTTTCTCGGAAGACCCAGTATACTTATGGTCATAAATATTTATGACAATATTCGAATCTATTAAACCTCGCTATATTACTTTGTGTGAAATGTGAACGTGTTATGCCAGTTTTAATACCATTCCTTTGTTTATTGGTCGTTTTTCTCAGGAGATTTTTTGTGAATTTCAATAACCTCATTACGGGCGGTTATTATGACTTCCTGTTACTAACTATAGCTTGGGATGTGTTAACAATATACATTTCTCAGTAGAATACACTGAGCAACACTTCAGAAGTACATGATAATTTATTACGATTATATCTACAATTCTGATCATATACTAAGGCTGATGCATTTGCGACACCTGTTTTATTTCAACACTCGATACCGAGAACAATCGTTATTTCCGAAACAATCAACTGATCTTGAAAGAATTGGTCTAGAGTTTTTTCATTCAGGTAAAAAGCTGTACTCCACCTATATTTTTGCACTATCACTTTCAGGGCGTTTTTAACAGGTCAATCTATTGAACAGCAACTCTTAGAAATTGAAACGTTCCTGTGAACCTAATGAAATGTAAAAAAACAAATACTTTCTCTAGTCTATTGAAGAACCATTTTCATTAGTTTATGGTTGACATTACCGCTTAAAACCATGCTACTCTTGAAGAGCTGAAGAAAGTAAGTGAAATGGTATAGAACGGACTAAAAGTACCCTTGGTTACTTCTGAGGGGTATCTGGTTGACATCAATATAACATGTGATGATAACTCGACATTTCAAACATGTCTGGTTAAGTTGTGACCTCAATGTGATTAAACAATTTCTACAAAACATAATTTTAATAATGAAGCTTCAATATCAACTTTTATCGCCAATATGTTCGATGTGAAATTTAGTTTTTTAGAAGTTTTGCTATCTTTTTATATTTATTCAATGAAAACAAAATACAAGTGCAGAAAGGCAGACTTGAAATCTACCAAAAAAGTCCGAGAAAAATCAAATATTCATCAAAGATAAAATTTTGAAAAACTTTTTATTGAAGGCGATTTAGGTTTTCATTGTTTGATAAGCGAAATCGAATAATAGAAGTATTTGAATAGTTTTTTGTTTCACTCATTCAGAAGGAACATCTTTATTTAGTGTCAAATTTTCGGGTACAAGAGGAGTATGTCCTCCTGCACTTGAATAGATTCCAAATGAGTTCTTTATTTTTCAAATCATGGTTGGTTTAAATACTGAAGAAGATTCTATTCACCGTGAAAAAATTATTTTCAATGTGTTACCACTCCAACTACTGCATATGACCACTAACAAGAAAATGATAATAAATTAATTGATTTTCGGTATACTCCTGAAGTATTCAGTTGATCTCTCACAACACTGATCTGAAAAGGATTCAATGGACCGATAATAATGGATATAAAAATGATTTTTATCAACAAGAATTTGGTATGGCTATGGGTTCGCCACTTTCTCCAGTTCATAGTAATATTCATATGAGGTTTTTTGAGGAGTCTTTAATAGAAAGTTATCCAAATGGTCCAAAGGTATGGTGGAGGTATGTTGATAATGTTTTTGCTATATGGGGTCATGGTCAAAATGAACTCGACACATTTTTGGAACATATTAACAAATAAGAACCAACAATAAATTTCACATTAGGAACAGAAAATAACAATGAACTTCCATTTCTAGATGTAATAATAATCGTTCGTCTGAAAAGATAAAACAGATCGGCAACTGGTGTAATGTTAGGACAACATTCAATACAACGAATACTTAACGGTCGATACTGACACGTACCTAACCAAATAACACAACGAACAAAACACAAAAAATTGTATAACTACTTTTCTTCGGGCTTGAAGGCCGTCGTTCTTTGGCATTTCTTCCAAAGAACGACGACCTTCAAGCCCGAAAAAAAGTAGTTATACTAAAAACCTCGACCGCGAAAGCCTTAACCATTTTGACAAAAAATTGTATTTATCAAATTCCCTGTTCTTGCAGTCAAAAATATATCGGTAAAAAGTCTCGACCATGAGAAGTGCGAAAGAGTGAACACAAGATGAACATCAGGAACAGATAGATAGTTGGTTCTAAATTATCAAAACATTTCCTTACTGCCGATAGAGATCAAACAGTACAATGGAACGACACTAAAATTATAACAAAAGAGAGCAATGGCAGGAAACGAAAATTGAAGGAATCTGCTTTCATCATGATGTCTGGTGAAGAATGCAACTCTATGAGTTGGCTTGATATGGATGGCGGATGGCTGCCCCTCCTGAAGGACAAAATGTTATGTCAGATTTGAAATATTTGTATGTATGTATATTAGTTTTGATAGGCATATTGTCGCATTTTCAAAATGCCACATTCAATTTATTATTATTATTCATATTATTTCTTATATCGAGTGCATAAATGTTCAGTACGCCAGTGGTACTTTAGTATAGGCAACTGGAAATACCCAGAATATCTTGTGTACGGACGAATTCAAAATTTCGTGATATGGGCAGTGCCGATAAAGTTCTCGTCGTGAAAGGATATATATATATATATATATATATATATATATATATATATATATATATATATATATATATATATATATAGTTCTAAAATTGTTGTTCTTAAATTGTTCGTTCCGTTAACCAGCTGACGAACGTCAACCCTCAGAAGTCGAAACTTGTGCGAGCAATGGATCAACGAGGCCTTACCTTTTAACGTGCGATTACCCAGCACGGTGGCCCGGCGAGGATTCGAACCCCGGCGAGGATTCGAACCCCGGCCTTCCGCTTGATAGGCAGATATGCTAACCACTACACTACCATGGTGATAAGGATTGAGGTTCAAGATCATTTCCGATTCATGGGATCTGTCTGGTATTATTTTCTTGAATATACTCATCACGCCGTCTTTTGAATCATTCGAGAAAGAGCAATCGACCTTTGAGAGGAATTTTGAAATTTTTATGCTTTGGTTGCTGCCGCGCATAGAGTTAATCCTCTGATTGACAAGTTTTTTTGTTTTTCACGCCCTTATAAAAAAGGTGAGTGTTTTTAACTCAATCTCGACCGTCTTTTCTGGTTATCATAACAGAATTAGTTATATTTTATAATTTATTCTAGGGTTCTATGTTACCGTAATGTTTCGGTATTGGTGAAAATATCCTATCTCTCAGCATAATCTATGGAATTCTGCTATTGGGTTATCAACTGCTTATCGGTTCTCCTGAGTGAATACTTCAGGATTTGATGAAGTAATAATTCCCATTACGGTTGACGAAGTTCTACACATACACTGCTCACAAAAACCCTGCCATCCAACTCCAGTAGTAGCTCCAGGTTTTATTGAAGCCATACCACCAGATGGATACGAAGGAATTCACTAAACAGGCCAGAACATTTTAATTCTCATTTATATCAAATTGAAATTTTGACTTGATTATTTGTCCTCTGAGTGACATCATCGTAATTATTAGATTCAGTAATTATTAGATTCAAAACTATTTCATATATTATAATTTGTGAAGCAAACCCATAGTGCACTACGAAAATGCCCCAAGCAAATCTTTGATGTGTAAATATGTATATACGTGGATGACGAATTAAGTAAATAGTCAATGCAGTTTTGTTTTCTAATTTCTACTCACCTCACTTGGGTAAATTTCATCAATAACATTTAGAAGTGCTTGTTTTTGTATTTTGTGACTTGGAAAAACTTTAGAACTCTCTCAAAGCACTAAAGTTGCATGTCGCCCAAATTTATTGTTTGCCTATTGTTTGTTACTTGCTAGTATCTCACCCCAATTGCTCACCGATGAACAGCTGCCGTTGCTTGTGACTCATTATTTTTTCTTTATGAATGAATGCCAAAAGGGAAAAATAGTTGTGGTCACAATATGAGAAGTTGCTGACTAATTGGACTTGTTCTACCAAGATGGAACTGTTTTTCAAATACGCAGCAACTTTTCGGGGTAGATTGAAAATCTCCCCTCCTTTTTTCAAATTGTGGTAGGTTAGAAACCGAGAAAGGAAGGAACCTATTATGAATGATATTATCGAAAATGCCTCACCTAATGAATTCGGCTTGGATTAAATATTCAGTAAAAAATTCAAATACAATACGTGGGGGTTTATGCAAGTAGACCTTTCCCAACCACGTCGACCCACATGGATGGTGGATGAATCACTTGATTTGGGATCGAGAGCTGAGAGTGAAATTACAGACATACCGAATATGAAGCGACTCACCCATTCGAGACGTCTTGCACCGCCTTCTTTGAATATAAACATTACTTGCAACAAACTGTAATTTTCATGATTCAAAGGACATGACACTTACCATTAATAAGTTATTTTTTGGCAATATATATAAGATTAGAATAAGCTTCAGACTAAGTATTTTTAATTTTTTTATGTATGTATTGATTCATCATGAAAAAATGGCCTCCTCAATTTCGAAAAACAGGATACTCAAAGTCGAATGGAATATTTTTGTACATGGATAGAATCTTGACTATTCAATGAAGTAACAGAAACGGAAATAGCTAAAGTTGGATCAGTTTTTCTCAGAGGTCACTTTGTTGAAAAATCACTTTCATCCAGATAATGGCGAGTATCCTGAAGAATCCCAAAAATCATGAAAAATTGTGGGTGAAGGTTCTGTAAACAAATCTGAATCGCCAGTCTCCCTACGTTCGGGAGTTATGGCCTTTGAAATTTCGGAAAAAGGGCATCCGCTTTTTTTGTTTGTTGTGGGCCCTTTGCTTTTTCCTTTTTCTCTTTACCGAATTTTTTTTTTCACTATATAACTCGAAAAATACTCCAATACGATTTGGAGATTATAACAAAATGAATGAACATGGATCGTTGTATAGAGGGAACCTGAATTTTTTACTGTATAAAGGGGGAGATATGCCTTTTTCCGAAGTAGAAGGAACTCCGAATTCGGATTTCAGATTCGTGTGTTTTTTTATGAAAATATGTAAACAATGGCAATTTTTTTTCAAACAAGGTGTGGTTTGAAATACGAATATAACTACTACTAAACTGACTTTTATCAACATCTGTCATTATGTGGCAAATATATTTACCAAAATATGAACTAATTATTTTCATTATTTTCCCAAATATGTACATTTTCATTTTGACTTTCCATACCCCTTTCCTTCAGAAAGTGATAGTTTTTGAACTGCTGAGGAGAATAACAGCACTAAAGGAAGACCCCATACACTTGTACAAATAGTAAGGTACTATTCCATAATTTGAGTCAGTTTTTCGATTTATCGGTGAGTCAACAGATCTATCCGATGGATCTATGCATTTGTTTCCAATTTTTGAAGCCATCCATCAGAAATTATTCTTCTGAGTCAAAAACTTTTTAACGTTTCTCCATTTTTGCAGATGGTGAAATATAAGAAATTTCATCCCAATATTATCAGGGAAAATACTAGGAAAGCTGGAATTCGTCAAACCCTAGGAATGAATAACCATTTGAAGAGACGTATTTTTGACTACCTCAGCAATTTCCACCAAGTTATGTGTTTTTTAATTGTTGAACACCAATATGTTATAAACACTGAAATGCACTTATTGTTTACACGTCAATTTCACGTTGATTATCCGAAATTATTATCATCAGTTCATGCCCAGGTTTCCGTGTGATCTGTTCCACATCGTCGATTTTCAACTACCTAAATTCATAACGAGATGATACTGGCATGCCTGTATTTTTTTTTTTTTTTTCGGAAACAGAGCCTTTCTGTTTTTTGCTGTATTTTATAGTATACATTCAGTCATATCTGGAATGAATCACAGTGGGATTCATGATTGGTGACAATTATGAAATTGTTTGCTACCCAAACAATATTGTTTTGTGTCTGAGTAATATCTGTGGTGAATTGAATACGAGGTATTCGGAAGAGGATGAGACAACTCCATGGATTCCTAAGTTCTAAGTCAATGTAGGTAGATTTGCGTTATGTATTCAATCGGTTCGTTCGCGTTCTCATGAAACAGTATTCAGGATAAAATGCAACTGGACAATTGTGATGTTCGACGTTTCGACTCTGATGCTGGAGTCATTATCAAGAACTCACAGACCTATCTCTATCAATAACCCCATCTAACCAATCAATTCCCCTACTGATTGACCAGCCAAATCACAAAACTAACTTAGACAGCCTGTTTCGACTTCGAGCTACTGGTGTATAAAATACTCATCTCACAGTTTGCTCCGACTGCTGATGAAACTCCTTACAGTTCCATCTGTTGAACGGAATTATGCAATCAGATCCCTCGCCTTCCTGTCCGTTCAGGTGTGGTGCTGAAATGAATGTTTTTCACAAACACTGGAATATGGAAAATAGTCCTTTCGGGTATTATACAGTGTGCAATCGTTTGAACCTCAGTTTGGTATTCTGATCATCTGAGAAAACAAAAAAACGTAGTTTCTGTATTATAATAGGAATGGTTTGGAATTCCATTGTCTGTATAATTGACTCATTTGAAACCTGTTGCTGAGAACGAAAGGATCAAAAATACAAATTTTTGTTAGATCAATCAAATCTTTATTTTATTATTGACCAAAAAATCCATTTCAATATTTTGTTTGGATTTGATTTTCTACTCGCTTTGTATTTTCTATCCTTTCGTTCTTAGCAACAGGTTTCAATAGAGTTAATAAGACAATGGAAGTCTTAACCATTCCCATTCAGCAAGGAACATCGTCAACCACTAAAAAAAAACGTATGAATATTATATTTTCATATTATCGTGTTGTCATTTTCCAAGAACTCGCAATGCCGCCTAGATAATTCGAGACGCGTCATCGGGGCTTCTCTCGACGATTCTCGATTGGCACGCAGATATATATATAT